>JZKD02S2440883.1:835280-866367 GCA_000966675.3 Picea glauca
TTCTACATCTTGAATATATTGTGATCTCCATGTGTTGATGAATCTTGTATGCCCTTAATAACTCAATAAATTAGTAGTATTTAGTGATTCCAAGAAATAATTTGGCTTGGGATCATTACATATTTATGGCCAAACCTGGAATATGTAGTACACTTGGAAGGGTTCTACTCCTCCCATCCTGCAACATCAGTCAGAATTTGCCCCATCCAAAAATTTTAGTTGTCGAGTCATTCCCCAAAAACACATCACCTCCTTCATATCATTCATATTCATAGAACCATTCTCTATGCGGTGTCATATGATAGGATGCTCCTAAGTCAATCAACCAAACATCTTGATCTAACTGTGTATTCGTCGATGCAAGGTACACATTGCCTCCCTTATCTAGATTCACCTTTATCTTAGTCGACTACCTCTCATCGAATCCTGTACCGAATTCCATTGTCTTCAACTTCTAGTCCCTTTTGTAATTCCCAACTTTATCGCATTTACAACATCTTCTCATCGAATGAACATAGGATTTAGATCTACTCTTCAACTTAGACTTTCTACTTGAGAATTTTCCTTTATCTCTGTCAACAGGTCGACCTCTGACCACTAATGAATCTTTGGTCGATCCTTCCATGTTCCTCCTTCTCATTTATTATAAGAGTAGAGATGAAAGCATGTATTCTAGTGCTAATGTGGTTGAATTACTCCCTATAGCCATGACTAAGAT
This sequence comes from Picea glauca, assembly GCA_000966675.3. Lineage (NCBI taxonomy): Eukaryota > Viridiplantae > Streptophyta > Pinopsida > Pinales > Pinaceae > Picea > Picea glauca. The sequence continues at coordinate 835,999 of JZKD02S2440883.1, forward strand.
ATCCCAAGAGTCCGGTAAAGAACATAATAGGCTAATACATTTATCCTCCTCAATGATTTTAATATCCATAGAAGATAACTAGCTTATTATGGCATAAAACACATTGAAATGCTTAGTCACTAAACTGTCCTCACTCATTCTCAGAATATACAATTTCTTTCTAAGCAACGACTTGTTTACCAGGGATTTCAACTAGTACAATCTCTCCAACTTGTCCCACAATTTCTTGATTGAATCTTCACTTGAGACATTCAACAACATTGAATCTGCAAGACAAAGTTGAATCGTACTCGCCCTTCTCTCAAGTTTCTCCCATTCTTCTCTCGACATACTTGTCAGAATGGTACTTGGACAGAATGTTTCCCATTGTTCTCAATCTATAAGGAAATCTTCAATTTTAAGCTTCCAAATCTAAAAATTTTGGCCATTGAATTTTTTGATCTCTATTCGCGACCTACTTGCCATTCTTTTAAGCATACTTTAAATATTTTTGACTTACGACTCTCACTAGACCTAGGGTTTAGCTCAGATCTGAGGTTGTTAAACCAAGTTCTGATACCACATGTTAGGAAATAGAACACTTCCATGCTAAACCTAACAGAAGAGAGGAAGAAATATTCAACCTAAAAGAAATGACAAAGCAAACACACAAATACATAGATATTTTACCCTGGAAACCCAAACAGGAAAACCAACATTCCTTGAGCATCTTTCTCTCTTGTTTTCTTATCCATTTTGAATAAAAGGTTACATATCTAACCTTGGTCTACACCTAATACACAATCGACATCATACCTTCTTGCTTTACATAAGGAAAACCATGTAGCTAATTCGACATACATCTACATGACCAACAACCTCTAAAACGATTAATCTAAAGATTAACTAAATATTTTCTTTTACAACATTACAACATGGCTTATGTATAGGATTTACAGTAGGAAAAACCCTAAAGGAAGGTGCCCAATAAATGGTTACATATCCACATAGATAATTGGCTACAAATCCTACAAATCTCGAGATTTTGTTACAGTCGACTACCAAGTCGGATTACCAGTCGACTAGTATTCGACCTTCATTTGATCTTTAGTCGGTTTCCACATGACCGCCTGTTGACCTCTTGTCGGTTCACCTCTTCAACTTGTTGTCGATTACTTTGACTTTGACTTTTCTCGTTCGATCCACCTTGACCTCCGACTTTCATTGCAAAGAATATAACAACCCAACATTCGAGGACTTAGTGAATGTCCATATGACTCTATACAAATGACTAGTATGGTAATATACATTAGACACTAGACTTAGACAATACACATTAAGGCCTAGACATCAATACACACTCCATGTTTGGAAGTAATGGGTGAAAAAATTTAGAAATTTTATCTCGTTGATAAGAAAGATATAATTAAGAAGTAAAAAAAACACTCTAGAGTGTGTAATGATGATCAAGTCTTAGGGGGCTAAGCATTTTACATAAGAAATTTCTCATGCTAGCTTATTGTATTATAATTCCTCCCATGGGGTTATGGATCATGCATGAAGAAGAAGAAGAAGAAGAAAATTTGAAGGGGTCATAAGACCTGATTGGACTTTTGAACTCTGATTTTGAACAAATGACTTTCTCAACCTTTGTGGATCATCGTCTGCTTGGTGTAACTATGGGGGTAACAAAGAGAAAATGTGAGAAACTATCCTTTTAATATATGAATATGAATAAGAATCACATAATTGTTATCTTCAATCTCAATTTGAGTGTGAACAACCAACTTACCTCTTAAATATTTGAATTTTAATTCAAGTCATGTGGCCATTAGAAATTCACTCTTAAGGCTATTGGGTAAGTTTGTCTCCTTGGGAAAGTGATTTTTTAGTGTTTGGTCATCTTTCATTATTGATTTTTTTGTAACATCATCCTTTTGGTAGGTGTAAGGATGGTGGCTCATAAATATTCCATGTTACTCATATCAAGGAAGTGGGAAAACCCAATTTAGTTTGGTGTGCGGGTAGTCTTGCCAAGTCATCTCAAAAGAGTTAATGGATGACCAAGACTTCTCCTTTTTTGACAATTTTGTTGTCTTTTTACCTAATGCTCCATTGTGGTTTCATTGCCTCCACTTTGTTGTTCACCTTTGTCTTCATCTTCTTGTTCTGCATGGTGTTTTCCTTGTGTTTATTTTAGTGTTTGGTCTTCTTACTTTGTGGTTTAAACCTTATCTTTTTAGTAATTACAAAAATAGAATTTAAGGATTTTGTAAATATTTTAACTTTATCATCATATTACTTAATTTATTTTAATTTACATACTACTACTTCCTTTAGCAGTTACTTTGTTACTCAACAAATATGACCAATACTTATCAGTAAGTTATTTTTTTAGTTCTACAGATTCATGCCTGAACTAAATGCTTGAACTAATCCCTGGAACTGAGATGATGTTCTGCCTGAGATGCCCACAGATTCCAATACTACTACTTCTTTATGATGTTAATTTATTGATATACTGGGTGATGCCCACAGATTCGGATCCATCCACTTCTTTGATGTTCTGCCCACAGATTCGAATCCATCGCTCGACTCTGTCCATCCATTCTTTATAATTTTGACAATCTCGAAATATGAGTCAATCGTCAATCCCTCACAGATTCTAGGAGGCGTGCTCATTGCTGCTCCCACTGGCTGATAACTGAAGTAATTACGGGAGGTGACATCGCGTTAACTGTCTGGGCCTTAGACCAGACAGTTACTCCTACCATTTAACTCCTCCTTTTTCATTGAGGAGGAGTTAAATGACTTTGGCTCTTTACTCAGACCAGACAGTTACTCCTACCATTAGAACGAGCTTTTAATGACTTTGACTCTTGCATTTATGTTTTTTGTGAATAAAATTTTATAAGAAGTTAAGACGATCTTGATAATTTATTGACCCTCTTATCATCCTTTCCTTCTATTAAAAACTAGTACTCTAGATGTGCTAAGGTTCCTTTCAGATCATCTTTGATTTACTAAAGGAGAGCGGAGGTGTTAAGATCAAATTTGAATACTGTACTAGATCGTGAGTGAAGTAGCTTGTATTATTGTGAGTGAAGTAGCTTGCATTTTATCCTACTAGATCGTGAGTGAAGTAGCTTGTATTATTGTAGTTGATGATTGGAGGGTGAGGTCTCATATTACTCTCGCATCTCTGTTAGTTAAATTATAGATTCATGATAATTATGGTTTGAAGGTAAAATTGATTGTTTTTGAATTTTCTTTTATGCCTTTCATATCCTTTATGATGGCATGGACGGCAGAAAATCTATGGCTTCGACTGCGGTATTGATTCTTATATCGCTGCACAGAAATTAGCCTTGAAATAAATGTTGTGTTAAATGCTTTGAACATGGAGTTTCTTTGGAATGCCAACAAGTTTCTTTGGAGTTTTTTTGACATGGAAGTTTCTTTGGAGTTTCTTTGAACATGGAGTTTCTTTGGAATTGTTTTATAAGTTTTTTTTTTTTTTTCTAGATTTTTTATGATTTGATTTTAAAAAATTATATTTACCAAATTTTTTTTTATTGATTTTCGAAACATGATGTTGCATTCTTTGAATTTTTTATAAGTTTTTGATAATTTTCTTTACCAAAATCTTAGAATATCAATTTACATGAGAGGTCGATTTTAGAACTTCGAGAGTTTTACATCAATTCAAAGGTAATCTTAATGATTTCAGAACTTCTGACCGTTTTACATCAATTCAAAGGTAATCCCAATGATTTAAAATATGATATTTATCTTTTTATCTATCCTTATATTTTTTCAAAGGTAATCTCAATGATTTAAAATATGATATTTATCTTTTTATCTATCCTTATATTTTTTCAAGAATCTCTTTACATACATAAACATGTAAATGTAGTTAGCTGAATCTATTTTGTTTTTACATAAACTTGTAAATGTAGTTAGTTGAATCGTAAATCTAGCTAGTTGAATGAATGGATGCAGGATTGGATTTATGATCCTAAATATAACACAGACAGAGTTTCTTTATATCTTTTTTTCCTAATGCACAAAGACACACAAGCTTGAACTTTTACAATGTTGGTTGAATGAATGGATGCAGGATTGGCTTTATGGTCTTAAATATAACATAGACAAAGTTTCTTTATATATTTTTTTTCTAATGCACAAAGACACACACATTTTGAAGCTAATTTATACTTTTGAATCGTAGATTTGAATTTGGAAATTGCATCATTTTTTAGGAGCATATCATTCATCAAAAGTTAAAGTTAGGACTTTGCATTATCTTCATATTTACTTTCTTGCAGAGTCATAACACCATTGGTTTCATTACCATATACCTTTTTGAGTAATCACAGCCATAAAATCAATGCTATAATCTAAAATTTATTAGTAACGATTTTATTTTCTAGGGTGCACAAACTAGTCTAGGATTTAGTGCCTTGGAATAGAATTTTGTGAGTAAACTTCTCCAAGGCAATTAAATCAACATATGTGTCTGAGTCAGGGAGTGGAGAAATCCATTGTATAATTGGTAATATCCGGAGGCTCCGCTCACACCGGAGTTAATCATGAGGTCACGCGAAGTTGGTTGAAGGGATATCCCCTAGATACTAGCCTAACATCAGAGATATTTCTGTGGATTTATTCATATTTGGGGATCTTGTTAGTGCACGTACCTCCGTCAGAGGAGATACTTTCAAGATTTCGGGATTTTCTACCATGCCCATATGGTGATCCGGACTTATGACTGCTCGCCTATGCATTGATTATATAGTGTTTTATTAGTTGCTTGACTTAGGTATCTCATAGGTTACTTGCAGGGGTTATTCTGCAGGTACCCTAGGTCAAATAGGGGTCGGACAACACACAGCATTTATGGAGGATTACCTCTCCAGGGGGATCTTCCGACTGGTTGTTAAGCCCATGAGGGCCCCTATAACTGGTTCTGTTACCTCCAATCTTTAGCGAGGAGTCTCAAGTCCCTCTTGGATGAGACATGCCTTCTTTAGGGAGGGAGGCCACTCAACCACTTTTGCCCATTTGCATGCATATTGGCCATTTGAATTTTGGTGTGCTCTTTTCTTACTAGTTGGCCTTAGGATATATTTTTATCTTTAAAGTCTTAAGTCATCATGGAGTCGGACCAGTCGCCCCGCCGGTCCCATCGCTTGTTACAGTTACCATCGGATTTCGTGTCCTTTCCTTCTAAAAGGCATAGAGTCATTACACGTGGTACACACACATCCATCGCTCAAACTTGGGATTCTAAAAGGATGAGTACTGAACCCGGTTTTCAGAATTCTGGGAGCCCTTCAACTCCCATACCCACTGTAGTTAATGGAACCCCTTCAACTCCTGCAACATCCATGGTTGTGGTATCGAAGGCACCTATCATTAGTGTGGCTCGTCCAATAGTTAATTCTCATACTACTGCCTCGAACCCCTTTGGGTCTCTTGGCCACTCACTGGGCTACAATGTTCAGTCCATCCCTATGGCTTCTAGTCCATTTCTTATGGTATGCCTAACTACACCTCGCAGTTTCGAACTCCATCTGAGTTGTTGGCCCTAATGCTAGCATTGGGCTCGGGGGAATCACACCTTTGTACACTCCTTTTTCATTTGGTGGATCTCAAATCCCTCAAACGACTCCTTATATGGAAGGTATGTCTTCTTTTAACCTTGGGTCCAATCCTCCTACTTTTGGGTGGAATAGTCAACTTGGCGGATAAGTTTCAAATCAAGTTTCGTCCTACAATCCTACCTCCTATATAGATTTCGACCAATACACTTGGCATAACGAATCCACCTCTATCCTTATGTTTCCAACTTGGGGGAGGTTAGTTTCACACTCTGGGAAAACCCCAACCTTGATCTAATCTAGCTGGGGGAAGTTTCTATAACCCTCAAAAAAAAATTCCAACTAGAATCATGCCCAACCCACCTTATATGAGTCAGCCTAGAGGAGGGCCTTATAATGTTGGATAGGGCCATGGTGTTTACCAGAACCTTGGATGACCTTCGAATCCGCAAGAAAAATATTTCCCAAGAGGTTGGGACCAAATGTCGCAACCCCGTCTCGCTTTTCTCGCCACGCTTAATCTATCAGATTTGGCTAAGTTAATGAATGACCCTATGAGTCACGATCCTACATGGCCCCTGATCCCCACCAAACTTCCTTTAGACATCCTAAAGTTTGAGGGTAAGAATGGAGAGGATCTTGATGATCACGTGACTACCTTTCACCTTTGGTGCTCATCAAACTCCCTTAACGATGATTCTATTCGTTTGAGATTATTTCAATGCACCTTTATCAGAGTTGCTGGGAAATGGTATATTAAGCTACCAAGGGGGGCATATGGGAATTTTAATCAGTTGGTGATGGTCTTTCTTAACCACTTCCAGTTGCCCATACGTTATAATGTTGGTTTAGATCTATTGTCTACTTTACACCAGGATATCTCCACTCATATCTCGGACCATATCCAAGAGTGGCGTAGACGGAATAGGTTGATTAAGACCCCTATACCCTCGACCTTTCTGTTAGAATGGTTTGCTAAGTCCTTACATCCTCCTAAATCAAAGGACGTTTCTACTTCTGAGGTTACTAATGAGGAAGAAGTTATCTTTAGAGCCCAATAATTAGATTTGATATATACTCAATCTGGGATGCTATACCACCTCCTTCCTGAGTCACCACAGTCTACTTACAACCTTAGACAAAAGATCAGACCTCATTCCGAAGGAATTGTAGGCTTCGCCAATGTAAATTCCAGAGACTCCGTGATGAACCAAATAAAAGAGTTGTCTTTAAACTAGATTGTAGGAAGACCAGCTTTGTCTGTATCCTATAATCCCACTCTTTCGGTGGATGTACACTTAGTGCAATCATCGACCAACTTGAATGGTAACCAGCCACTAGGAGGGAATAAGAAGAAAGGATGTAATAACCATAAGTGTGGGAAAAATGGTAATAAATCCAAGGACAATATTGAGAAGACAGGTAATAGTGCTAGAGAGGGAAAACAAGAAAAATGTATGGTGAAGTTTCCCTCTAATCTTTTCACAGATGATCACCTTACTCATTCATTCCCTAAACTTGAAGAAGTTGTGAGTCTTTTATCTCAATCGTTTGTCATGTTGACGAATCCATTCCCACACAAAAAACACTTAGCCTCGAGCTCCTCAAACATCGGAAACTTGGCTGGTCAAAACCAACAATCGCAAGATGGCGACCGTCTATGTATCAATATGGTCAATGTAAAAATTGATATAGCCACTCTATCTCGAGACTATAGTTATAGACAAACTATTCATGGTCTAGAATCTCCTCCTCCTCCCCCAGAGATGACTTTAAAGATTGATAAACTAGAGCCATAGCCTCATATTTTGAAAGGAGTACTCAAGCATTCTACCCATAATCCAAATGTTAGAGCCACCGAGAACTACTCTATTGTTGAGGACATGGGAAAAACCCCTTGTGCTATGTCAGCTTTGGAGGTACTCCAAATGTGTCCTTCACAGAGGAATGCCTTACTCTCTACTCTAGGAGCTCTAGAACCTAGTGGCTTGAAGCTTATCAAGTTTGACGTCACAGATGTTAAGCCTTGCTTGCCTTACCATGTGGCTTTCCAAATCCATCTGGATTATTCAAAGTTTACCATCAAACGTCCAGTTGTTGATGAAGGTGTTGCTATGTGTGTGATGTCCCTTTCCAAATCATTGAACATGTTTACTACTTTTGATGCTCATTCCTTCTCCCCCCACGGTATTCTCCCTTCCTTTCCAGTCCAATTAGGCAGGAAGACGGTAGAGGTGGAAGTGGAGGTAGTGGATGCGCCTCTTTATTATAACTTGTTTCTAGGTTACAATTGGACTTATGCTATGATCGTCATCGTATCATTTGTTTTCCATAGTCTTTGTTTTCCTCATGAAGGGAAGATTGTAATCATCGATCAGTTATCCTTTGCATACCTTAGCCCTAATGCATCTCTTGGATAGTCGATGCCTGTGATCGACAATTATTGACCGCCAACTGAGAATATTGGTGTTGGAATGTTTTCCTCCCTTATGGGTACTTTCAACTTCTCAACACCAAACCATCAAGTTTATGCCATGTCCAGTAGGACTGTCTCGACTGGGAGGTTCATTGCTTTCTGAACGTCTTATTTTGATGATCTATGGATCCTACCTTCCCAGACTTTATATTTTGAAGGACACTCGCATGTTGGGATGGCCATGTCATTATCGACAACAAAGATTGTGTATCAAGCTATTCTTGACTCTTTCATCGATCCCGATCTTGTTCCCTCACCGACAGACGAGGAGGACCTCATGTCTAGGCCCATGTGGGCCACCTCATTGTCCTATTCACATGATTGCCTCAATGGGACTTTTCCTTCAGATGAAGCCATCATCGAAGCCATGAATTCTCCCAGCAAACCTTGGGATGATATGCATCATCATTTATATTTTCTCTCAGATCTTGAAATAATCAAACAAGACGACTTTCGATATACCTTGAGTGAGATAGTCGGTCACACCATAGTTCCACTAGATACACACGCCATTTATGTTGAAGGAAATATGGTGATTGAAAATGTAAATATCAGTGCAATTGTTTGGTTCTCTATGACCCAGAAGTTATCATCCTATACCCGTCCATCTATCACCTGACAAGCGAACTGATTTTTTTAGTATTCCATCACAAGGTGGTCCTTCCAATCAACTAATACATATGTCATGGCATAGACTTATGGCCTCCTGAATAATGCATCTTCCACTACGTTTTTTTTCCCTTTGATGAATTCAATGTCAATTTCATAGGCATGTACTTTCATCTCTGCTCCAAGAAGTACTTAAGGATATTGTGATATGATTTTACCATAAATCTAGCACCAACAAAGTATTGTCGAAATTTGGCCAAGGCGTGCATGATAGCCAAAATCTCTTTGTCATAGATAGTGTAAAGTAACTTAGGACCCCTAAGCTTTCGGATCTCATAGGAAAGAGGGTACGTATTCTACATCAATACGGCCACAATGCCTTCTCTAGAGGCATCACACTCCAAGGTGAAAGGTTGGCCAAAATATGGTAGTGCCAACACAAGGCACGTGCTCATTACTTTCTTCATTCTGTCGAAGATGACTTGGGCCTCTTCAATCGATCTGAAGGCCCCTTTATTTGTTAGATCGGTAGAGGGTGCACACAATTGGGATAACCCTTTGAAGAATCTCATGTAATAGTTGCAGATGCCCAAAAATCCCCTCAACTCTGTAAGGTTTTTGGGCATGGGCCATTCAACTATGGCTTGAATTTTCTCCTAATGTACTTGTACTCCTTTAACCCCAATAATATGTCCCAAGTAGAGGACCTCTGTCATTCCAAATTCACATTTGGACTCCTTGGCATACAATGATTGTTCCTCCATGATAGTCAATATCTGCGAAGGTGTTCCTCCCACATATTTCTATAGATTAGCAAGTCATCAAAGAAAACATGAAGATGCTTGCTTAACTGTTTGTTGAAGACATGGTTCATACATGATTGGAACATGGCAAGGGAATTGGTTAAGACAAATGAAAATACTAAGAACTCATAGTGGCTGTAGTGACACCTAAAAGTAGTTTTTGGGATGTCCTCCTCCCTCATCTGGATTTGATGGTAGCTAGAGCGTAGGTCAATTTTGGTGAAATAGATAGCCCCATGAAGCTTGTCCATTAACTCATGAATCCTTGGTATGGGATATCTGTTTTTCATTGTTTTCTTGTTTAATTCCCTAAATTCAATGCACATGTGCATGGTTCCATCATTCTTCTTGACCAACACCACTAAAGAAGCAAAAGGTTTGGAACTTGGCCTGATGTGCCCCATATCCAAGAGCTCTTTGATTGCCTTCTCTATTTCATCCTTGTACTTCTTTGGGTGTCTGTAAGGTGTGGTGATGACTGGCTTTCTCCTTCCTCTAACTCAATGATATGAAAAAATACCCTATCAGGTGGCACACCTGGTGGAATAGGTCCCAACACCTTACTGTGTTTGTCAATGATCTCATGAATCTCTGGTGCATAGTGAATCTTCACCTTTTTGTCCACACGTGCTGAAATCTTGCCAAAGTAGCTCTCTCTTATGTCGTACTATCATGACCTGTAGCCCCCTCCTCTGCAATGTTGGTGGTGATTGCCTCTATGTTCTGGATGTGGCCAAAATCCTCATCCTCTTCATTGTCTAATGTCACCTCTATGTATTGCACTTGGCCACGACCCATGCATTTGTGGGATGGGTTCCATGGCTCTTTGCATGTGTACAATAATTTCTTCCTCCTTAGTTCCCTTCTAGTATTCTTTTCCATCCTACCTCTTCCCCTATCAAACCCCCTTGGGTCACTCCCTCCTAGGTTCATCGAAGGTCCATGGTCTATTCCTCTAGTGTTAAGAGGTGGTATAGGCACAAATTTCATCTTTGCAGCTAGTCCTAGGTCTCTCGTCCTCTAGATAGCATCGTGGAGGTTGGTAGGCTTAAAATCCTTTACCCAACCCTTCAAGGGTTCCATCAAACACGTCATTTTTCTTTTAAATAAGGACACCCCTTTTATCTGGGATGAGCGAGCCCAAGAGTCCTTCGATGCTTTGAAGAAAGATTTGGTGTCTGCACCTCTGTTGAAGCCTCCAGACTACAGTAGAGATTACTTACCTTAAATTGCCACATCTGAGGATACGATTGGTATGGTTCTAGTTCAGAAGGATGATGAGCTCCACAAGCATGTTATTTATTATCTTAGTTGAACCGTACTCAGTCTTGAACTCAACTACACTCACGTCGAAAAGATAGATTTGGTTGTCGTTCACGCAGTCCAATGTTTGCATCATTACATATTAATTTGCAAGACTACGGTGGTTGTTGATGTCAATCCATTTCAATACATCCTTACCCAACATATCATAGGAGGGAAATATAATAAATGGATTGTCATTTTGTAGGAGTTTGATCTCTATTTCGCTTCCTCTAAACCCAAGAAGTCCTTAATCTTTGCAGAGTTGATATCCAATTTCCCACGATTAGATGAGGACATTATCCATGTCGATTCGTTTGTGGATGAACACATATTTCTTGTATCATCGTCTGAGCCCCAGTATGGAGACATCGTGCTCTATCTTAAGACTTTGAAGTTCCCTCAACATCTCTCACGAGATGATCGATGGTGTATCAGATACCAAGCCAAGAAATATACTATTGTCGGTGACACTTTGTATCGTCGAGGAATAGATGATATCTTGCGTCATTTCATAACTCACGAAGAGGCCGAGTCTATCCTAAACGATTGCCACAGTGGGGCTTGTGATGGATTTTCGTGACCTAAACAAGGCTTGTCTTAAAGACAACCTCCCCATACCTTTCATCGATCATATTCTCGACGAGTGTGTGGAAAGATAAGTATTTTCTTTCATGGATGAATTTTCAGGATATAATCAAATTAAAATTAAACCTGAGGATCAACACAAGATGACATTTATTTGTCCTTGGGGAACTTCTGCAACACTGGATAAACCTTTCAACGTGCCATGAATTTCACGTTTCATGATCTTAATCACATAGTTGAATCTTACCTTGATGTCTTGCTGCTCACTCTCGCAAGAGAGAGGATCACGTTATCCACCTTCGGCTTGTTTTCGAAAGATGTTTTTATTATAGGATCCGATTAAACCCTCATAAATGAATCTTTTTCATTAAGTTTGGTCGCTTGTTAGGTTTTCTAGTTTCTAAGAATAGGATCATCGTAGATCAACTCAAGGTTGAGGCAATACTTCGGTTGCCTCCCCCGCACACAATTAGACAACTCTTTCTTCATAGGTTTATAGTGAACTATGCTACTATCACTAAAGGTTTCATTCTTGTATCCACGTCCTCTTAAGTTGGGATGCAGGGCCACTTTCCTCTTATTTGGTATTTTGAAGAAGAAAACCCCTTTTATCTAGGATGAGCAAGCCCATGAGTCCTTCGATGCTTTGAAGAAATCTTTGGTGTCGACGCCTCTGTTGAAGCCTCTAGAATACGATACAGTTGGTATGGTTCTAGTTCATGAGGATGACAAGCTCCAAAAGCATGTTATTTATTATATTAGTTGAACTTTACTACACTACACTACACTACACTACACATATCTTAGTTAAAAAATTATATTTACCAAATTCTTTATATTGATTTTCGAGAAATGATGTTGCAGTCTCTGAATTTTGGGAGTTTCTTTGGAATTTTTTTATAAGTTTTTTTTTTTCTTGAGATTTGTTTATAATTAGATTTAAAAAAATTATATTTAACAAATTCTTTATATTGATTTTCGAGACATGATGTTGCAGTCTCTGAATTTTTTATAATTTTTTGATAATTTTCTTTACCAAAATCTTAGAATATCAATTTACATGAGAGGTAGGATTTCAGAACTTCTGACAGTTTTACATCAATTCAAAGGTAATCTGAATGATTTTAGAACCTCTGACCATTTTACATCAATTCAAAGGTAATCCCAATGATTTAAAATATGATATTTATCTTTTTATCTATCCTTATATTTTTTCAAGAATCTCTTTACATACATAAACGTGTAAATGTAGTTAGCTGAATCTATTTTGTTTTTACATAAACTTGTAAATGTAGTTAGCTGAATCTATTTTGTTTTTACATAAACTTGTAAATGTAGTTAGTTGAATCATAAATCTAGTTAGTTGAATGAATGGATGCACGATTGGCTTTATGATCCTAAATATAACACAGACATAGTTTCTTTATATATATTTTTCCTAATGCACAAAGACACACAAGCTTGAACTTTTACAATGTTGGTTGAATGAATGGATACAGGATTGGCTTTATGATCTTAAATATAACACAAACATAGTTTCTTTATATCTTTTTTTCCTAATGCAAAAATACACACAAGTTTTGAAACTAATTTATACTTTTGAATCGTAGAATTGAATTTGGAAATTGCATCATTTTTTAGGAGCATATCATTCATCAAAAGTTAAAGTTAGGACTTTGCATTATATTCATATTTACTTTCTTGCAGAGTCATAACACCATTGGTTTCATTACCATATACCTTTTTGAGTAATCACAACCATAAAATCAACGCTATAATCTAAAATTTATTAGTAATGATTTTATTTTCTAGGGTGCACAAACTAGTCTAGGATTTAGTGCCTTGGAATAGAATTTTGTGAGTAAACTTCTCCAAGGCAATGAAATCAACATATGTGTCTGAGTCAGGAAGTGGAGAGATACATTTTATAATTGGTAATATCAGGAGGCTCCACTCACACCAGAGTTAATCACAAGGTCGCGTGAAGTTGGATGAAGGGATATCCCCCTGGATACTAGCCTATCGTCAGAAATATTTCTGTGGATTTATTCATATTTGGGGATCTTGTTAGTGCCCGTACCTCTGTGAGAGGCAATACTTTCAAGGTTTCAGGATTTGCTACCCTACCCATATGGTGATCCAGACTTATGACTGCTCGCCTATGCATCGATTATACAGTGGTTTATTAGTTGCTTGACTTAGGTATCTCATAGGTTACTTGCAGGGGTTATTCTGCAGGTACCCTGGGTCAGATAGGGGTCAGACAAAACATAATATTTATGGAGGATTACCTCTCCAGGGGGATCTAACCAACTGGTTGTTAATCCCACGAGGGCCCCTATAACTAATTATGTTACCTCCAATCTTTAGCGAGGAGTCTCAAGTCCCTCTTGGACGAGACATGCCTTCTGTAGGGAGGGAGGCCACTCAACCAATTTTTCCCGTTTGCATGCATATTGGCCGTTTGAATTTTGGTGTGCTCTTTTATTACTAGTTGGCCTTAGGATATATTTTTATCTTTAGAGTCTTAAGTCATCATGGAGTCGTAATAGTCACCCCACCAGTCCCGTCGCTTGTTACAGTTACCATCGGATTTTGTGTCCTTTCCTTCTAAAAGGCATAGAGTCATTACACGTGGTACACACACATCCACCACTCAGACTTGGGATTCTACAAGAATGATTACTGAACTTGGTCTTCAGAATTCTGGGATCCCTTCAACTCCCATAACCACTATAGTTAATGGCACCGCTTCAACTCCTGCAACATCCATGGTTGTGGTATCGGAGGCACCTACCATTATTGTGGCCCGTCCTATATTTAATGCTCATACTACTACCTCAAACCCCTTTGGGTATCTTGGCCACTCACCGAGCTACAATGTTCAGTCCATCCCTATGGCTTCTAGTCCATTTTCTTATGGTATGCATAACTTCACCTCGCAGTTTTTGAACTCCATCCGAGCTACTGGCCCTAATGCTAGCATTGGGCTCAGGGGCATCACACCTTTGTACACTCCTTTTTCATTTGGTGGATCTCAAATCCCTCAAATGACTCCTTATATGGGAGCAATGTCTTCTTTTAACCTTGGGTCCAATCCTCCTACTTTTGGGTGGAATAGTCAACTTGGTGGACAAGTTTCGACTCAAGTTTCATCCTACAATCCTACCTCCTCGACAGATTCCGACAAATACACTTGGCATGACGAATCCACCTCTATCCTCCTGTTTTCAACTTGGGGGACGTTAGTTTCACACTTTGGGAAAACCCCAACCTTGATCTAATTTGGCTAGGGGAACTTTCTATAACCCTCAATAGAACATTCTAGCTAGAATGATGGCCAACCCACTTTATATGAGTCATCTCGGAGGAGGGCCTTATAATGTCGGATAGGGCCATGGTTTTTACCAGTACCTTGGATGGCCTTTGAATCCGCAAGAAAAACTTTCCCAAGAGGTTGGGGCCAGATGTCGCAACCCCGTCTCCCTTTTCTCGCCACGCTTAATCTATCAGATTTGGCTAAGTTAATGAATGAACCTATGAGTCACGATCCTACATGGCCCCTGGTCCCCACCAAACTTCCTTCAGACATCCCAAAGTTTGAGGGTAAGAATGGAGAGGATCCTGGTGATCATGTCACTACCTTTCACCTTTGGTGCTCGTCAAACTCCCTTAACGATGATTCTATTCGTTTGAGATTATTTAATGCACCTTCATTGGAGTTGTTGGGAAATGGTATATTAAGCTACCAAGGGGGGCATATGGGACTTTTAATCAGTTGGTGATGGTCTTTCTTAACCACTTCCAGTTGCACATTCGTTATGATGTTGGTTTAGAGTTGTTGTCTACTTTACGCCAGGATATCACCACTCATATCTCGGACCATATATAGGAGTGGAATAGACGGAAGAGGTTGATTAAGACCCCTATACTCCTGACCTTTCTATTAGAATGGTTTGCTAAGTCCATACATCCTCCTAAATCGAAGGACATTTCTACTTCCATAGTTACTAATGAGGAAGAAGTTATCTTTAGAGCCCAACAATTATATTTGATATATGATCAGTCTGGGATGCTATACCACCTCCTTCCTGAGGAACCACAGTCTACTTACAACCTTAGACAAAAGACCAGACCTCATTCTGATGGAATTGTAGGCTACACCATTGTAAATTCCACTGACTCGGTGACGAACCAGATAAAAGAGTTGTCCTTAAACTAGTCTGTAGGAAGACCAGCTTTGTCTATATCCTCTAATCCCACTCATTCGGTAGATGTACACTCAGTGCAATCATCGACCAACTTGAATGGTAACCAGCCACCAGGAGGGAATAAGAAGAAAGGATGTAATAATCGTAAGGCTACGAAAAATGCTAATAAATCCAAGGACAATATTGAGAAGACAGGTAATAGCGTTAGAGAGGGGAAACGAGAAAAGCTTAAGGTGAAGTTTTTGTCTAAGCTTTTCACATATGATCACCTTACCCATTTGTGCCCCAAACTTGCATAAGCTATGAGGCTTTTATATCAATTGTCTATCGTGCTGACGAATCCATTCCCACACAATCAACACTTAGCCTCGAGCTCCTCAAACGTCAGAAATGTGGTTGGTCAAAACCAACAGTCGCAATATGGAAACCATCTATGTATAAATATGGTCGATGCAAAAATTGATATGGTCTAGAATATCCTCCTCCTCCCCCATTGAGAAACTAGAGCCACAACCTTGTATTCCTAAAGGAGTACTCAATCACTCTACCCATAATCCAAATGCTAGAGCTGCCCAGAACTACTCTATTGTTGAGGACATGGGCAAAACCCCTTGTGCTATGTCGGCTTTGGAGATACTCCAGATGTGTCCTTCATAGAGGAATGCCTTACTCTATACTCTAGGAGCTCTAGAACCTAGTGGCTCGAAGCTTATCAAGTTTTACGTCACAGATGTTAAGCCTTTCTTGCCTTACCATGTGGCTTTCCAAATCAATGTGGATTATTCAAAGTATACCATCAAACGTGCAGTTGTTGATGAAGGTGTTGCTACGTGTGTGATCTCCCTGGTTTTTTGGAAAGCTCTCGGTTCTCCGACCCTTTCCAAATCATCGAACATGTTGACTACTTTTGACAGTCATTCCTTCTTCCCCCACGATATTCTCCCTTCCTTTCCGGTCCAATTAGGCGGGAAGATAGTAGAGGTGGAAGTAGAGGTAGTGGATGCGCCTCTTTATTATAACCTGTTTCTAGGTTGCAATTGGACTTATGCTATGATCGTCGTCGTATCGTCTATTTTCCGTACTCTTTGTTTTCCTCATGAGGGGAATATTGTAATGATCGATCAGTTATCCTTTGCGTACCTTATCCTTAATGCATCTCTTGGATAGTCAATCCCTATGATCGACAATTCTTGACCGCCAACTGAGAATATTGGTGTTGGAATGTTTTCTTCCCTTATGGGTACTTTCGACTTCTCAACACCAAACCATCTAGTTTATTCCATGTCCAGTAGGACTATCCCGACTGGGAGGTTCAGTGCTTTCTGCACGTCTTATTTTGATGATGTTTGGACCCTACCTTCCTTGAATTTGTCTTGGGATGGACACTCGCATGTTGGGATGGCCATGTCATTATCGACAACAAAGATTGTGTATCAATCTATTCTTGAATCTCACGCCGATCCCAATCTTGTTCCCTCACCAACGGACGAGGATGATCTTATGTCTAGGCCCATGTGGGCCACCTCGTTGTCCTGTTCACATGATTTCCTCGATGGCACTTTTCCTTCGGATGAAGCCATCATCGAAACCATGAATGCTTCTGATAAACCTTGGGATGATATAAATCATCGTTCTTATTTTATCCCAGATCTTAAAAGAATCGAACAAGATGACTTTCAATATACCTTGAGTGAGATAGTCGATCACACTGTAGTTCCACTAGATATGCATGCCATTTATGCTGAAGGAAATATGGTGAGTATTTCTCCTACCATCCAGATCGACATATCTCATAGCCCTTGTAAGGTTGAAAATGTAAATATCAATGCAGATTTTTTGGTTCGAGATGTATTTTCTTGGTCCTATGAAGAGATGTCAGGGATCGACCCCCACATTGTCGAACACGAAATTAAAATGTATCTGGATGCTAAACCAGTTCGAAAAATTCTTAGAGTTTTCAACCCTCAAAAGGCCCCTGCTATTAACGCAGAGGTGGAGAAGCTACTTAATGTTGGCTTCATCTACCCAGTTCCTTTAACATATTGGGTATCCAACTCCATTCCCGTAGATAAGAAGCAAGGAACCATCTACCCAGTTCCTTTAACATTTATTTGTCCTTGGGAACTTTTGCAACACCGGAGAAACCTTTCAACGTGCCATGACTTTCGTGTTTCATGATCTTAAGCAAGTATTTGAAGCTTACCTTGATGATCTTGCTGCTCACTCTCGCAAGAGAGAGGATCACGTTATCCACCTTCGGCTTGTTCTCTAAAGATGTTGTTATTATAGGATTTGATTAAACCCTCATAAATGCATCTTTTGCATTAAGTCTGGTTGTCTATTAAGTTTTCTAGTTTGTTAGACTAGGATCATAGTAGATCCACTCAAGGTTGAGGCACTACTTCGGTTGCCTCCCTCGTGCACAATTAGACAACTCTTTCTTCGTAGGTTTATAGTGAACTATGCTACTATCACTAAAGGTTTCATGTGTATTTTGAAGAAGGGAACCCATTTTATCTGGGATGTGCGAGCCAAGGAGTCTTTCAATTCTTTGAAGAAATCTTTGGTGTCAGCGCCTCTACTGAAGCCTCCAGAATACGATACGATTGGTATCGTACTAGTTTAGGAGGATGACGAGCTACACAAGCGCGTTATTTATTATCTTAGTCAAACTTTACTACACTACACTACACTACACATATCACATATCATATCATAGGAGGGAAATATAATAAATGGATTATCATTTTGTAGAAGTTTGATCTCGATTTCGCTTATGCTAAATCCAAGAAGTCCCTAGTATTTCAGAGTTGATATATGATTTCCCATGATTAGATGAGGACGTTATCCATGTCAATTCATTTGTGGATGAACACATCATCGTCTGACCCCCGGTATGGAGACATCGTTCTCTATCTTCAAACTTTGAAGTTCCCTTGGCATCTCTCACGAGATGATCGATGGTGTATAAGATAGCAAGCCAAGAAATATACTATTGTCGGTGACACTTTGTATCGCCGAGGAATAGATGATATCTTTCATCATTTCTT
Organism: Picea glauca; assembly: GCA_000966675.3. Taxonomy (NCBI): domain Eukaryota; kingdom Viridiplantae; phylum Streptophyta; class Pinopsida; order Pinales; family Pinaceae; genus Picea; species Picea glauca. Next base: position 854,620 of record JZKD02S2440883.1, read on the forward strand.
AACTCACAGAGAGGTCGATTCTATCCTAAACGATTACCACAGTGGAGCTTGTGGTGGGCATTTATCCGGGCTTGCGACATCCCAGAAAATTTTGTGAGCCTGTTATTTATGGCCTACTATATTTAAGGATTGTATTGAAGTGGTTAAGAAGTGTCACCTTTATTACTCAGAAAATGTGTCCCTTCACTAAGTGGGGCATGGACTTCATTGATTGCAATCTCGGGGGCATCAACACATTATCATGGCAGTCGACTACTTTAATAAGTGGGTCAAGGCCATTCCTACAATTAAATCCGATGGGAAGACTGCAACCTTCTTCATATTCAAACAGATTATCACCCAATTTAGTATCCCGAGTGAGATTGTCACTGACCATGGAAGTCACTTTCAGAATGAGCTGATGGAAGAAATAATAGCTAAATTGGGGTTTAAGCATGGTCACTCCTCTCCTTATTATCCCCAGGAAAATGGACAAGTAGAGAACAAGTCTCTCAAGACCATTTTTCAAAAAACTGTCAATCAGAGTAAGTCCGACTGACACATCATGCTATATCCTGCACTTTCAGCATACTGAACCTACCTCAATACTGTCACCAGATTTTTCCCTTTCCAGTTAGTACATGGAGTGGAGTCAATGTTACCCATTGAATGTGAAATCCCTTCTCTTAAGTTGGTTGTCGCACTCCTACCTAACACTTAAGATATTGAATAACGCCTTGTACACCTAGAGAGTCTTGATGAGAAGCATTGAGATGCCTCTACATCTATCGAGGAAAACAAATGATGTGTCAAGGTTCAATATGATAAGTCTAGTTGTCCTCAGTTGTATGCTAAGGGTGACTAGTTCCTCTTGTATGATCAAGCCAAAGAACCGTTGGGGGAAGACAAGTTTAAACCCATGTGGCACGAGCCTTACATCATGCAAAGTGTGCTAGAAAAAGGAGCCTATGAGTTGGAAGATTGCAAAGGGAATAAGTTGGCCGAGCTCAAAAATGGGATCTACTTGAAATGATACTACGCTTGAGCCCCAAGATTAGGTGGAGCTCTTTGTATACTAATGTAATTTAGTGTATATATCTTTGTATACAATGATCTTTAGACTAAGGTTGTTTATTTCCCGGATGGGGACTTGAATCCCTATATTAGGGGTCCTAGCTACACAATGGGCATCAATATATTGTTCTATCTTCATCCGCTTCCTGCCCCCGGTGATTTGAGGTTCACAAACTCCCCGGGACGTAATAAACTAGTCAGAAAATAGATGTCCTCCACTGAACTTTTGCAACACTGGAGCAACCTTTCAACGTGCCATGAATTTCTTGTTTCATGATATTAATAACATAATTGAAGATTACCTTGACGATCTTATTACATATTATCATATTCCTAGAAGTTCTAATTATGTATCTGATGCTTATTCTAACTATGTTTTAGATTGGAATTTGTCACATATTTAAAAGAAAACAAAACATCTAATCAATGTACACATTGAAAAATATAAGTAAAGTTGAATATCCCTTTTATATATTTCAAAAAATATGTTGTTTATAGTACAAAATGGGGCTAACACTCTCATATACATATCCAACCTGTATCATAATATCCCACGACATCTACACATGTGGCGCTAGATGTGTGTCATGGTAGCACCATGGCATTTTCAAGACATCGAAAGAGTCGTACCCATGCCCTAGGTACACCAACCACCTGTCGTTGCATGGCTTCAGGTAGATCCTCTACCTGAACCATGGGTATCATGTGTGTCAAATGCGACAAGTTTCCCTACACTTTTTGTGACACCCTCTCGGCCTCTCCTCCCATCGCTTCATCTCCCCGAATCCTCCATCGATGTCGAGGGAAACCTTTTGGTCGTCATGGACCCACATTTGCAACACACAAATTTCTAATCAATACTTAACCACCATCCAAAATATTTTTGTCCTAATTATACAAAAAAGTCCTCGTTGTAGGGTGTTGGCACCCTACCTCCTCTCTGTCGCCTCATCACCTCGGTCCACCATGCCATGGCTGGATCATGAGGTCCTCTTGAGAGAATCTAAGCTATAGGTCCCAAGCCTGGAACCCGCTTGAAAAAAAAGCTACACAAGATGGAGGCAAACCCATAATTCCTTTTACCCCCCTGTTTACACACTGTTAATTGGCTCTTCATATTGCCAGTAGTGAGGTACTGAAGAATGAAAAGATGGGCCCTATACGGCCATTCTCAAGTCGATTTGTCTCTCGGTACTCCATGTCGAGGACCTATGGGACTCGAGACATAATATCCTTAGTTATCCCTAAACTGGGGGATAACATCTGGCTCCAACTCGTGGACATGTGCTCACCATAAAGCGCATGAGAACCTCATCATCTCTGGCATAACCTGTGACCTTCTTGATCTCAAAATAAACCTTTTAGCAGTCATTTGGGGTGGTGATATCACCCCCACCTCATACATTTCGAAGTGAAAGAAATCATATATAAAAGTGTGAAAACAAATTATTCTAGGTGTAGTCAAATGACCAGTGAAACCATCCTAGCAATGTCTCACAATACTATCCTCTATGGTTCATCATAAACCAAAATAATGATAAGTTAAGCACAAAAATAACATGGGTTAGAGAGTGTATCATATCATCGGAAACCATAAAGTACAACTCATGGAGGCAGGTGGGAGGGATAAAATCATTCCAAGTCATTYTTTGAGGATATTKCTCAATCCACTTCAGGAAGGAGACCTGCTTAACGGACTTACACCTTGGTGCAAGCTTTCACACAGTAATAATGGATTTACCCTCCAAGGAGCCTGAGTGAGTTTGACCATCRTTTGTTCCAGGTACAATGAAGACTTCCCTTCATCATCACCTTGTGTAATGACCCTAAATATTATGGCTATTAAGGACACCGACTTGTAGTCATCCCCTGAGAGGGTACAGTCAATAGTCTAGTCTGAATGTATGGGTAGGATAACAAGTCTGAAATCCTTCGAGAGAATTGAGGACAAGTGGACTAGTAGAAATCCAGAGGACCTTGAACTGATTCAGAATTCACAAAGCACCCAGACCAAATGAAGACAAATGAACTCAAGAATAACCCCCAATACACGATCTGACTACTATGAACAATAAAACCATAGAGGGATAATCTTTGTATCTCTTCCGAATGTGACCTCGTGCGTAGCCCCTGTATGAGAGGGGGATCCCAGCTATGCTTATACGAAAACTAGATTGTCTCTCCCTATCGCAATATGCTAAGTTAGTTTGACAACTTTGGAAAGTTATCCTTTCAACCTATTCCAAATCCCTACACCTTAAGCTATTGTAGGTTTGCTACCATAAAATGTAAAAATTTCTGATAAATTTTAGTTTAGCGCTGATTTTAGTGGTTGTTGTTTACTCAAGAGGAAAATGGTGTGGACTAAATGATGTTTTGACTTACTCTGAACAATGCAAAGAAATGAGAATGAAAATATTTCACTTCGATGAAAGCTATATTATGAGAAGGACAAAACATTTATCATTCCCAGATAAATTAGATTAAACTCATCAATATCAAGATCTTGAAGAAATGAGTCAAAGATACTGTACACCAATACACGATTCTTAGCCCCCTTCAATTCAAGACCAAAAAATGCCAAAAACCATGCAATTTCACTACAAAGGCAATCTAGTTTCACTACCCAAAATAAATAATTCATCTATCTTCTTTATTTGATTCTAATGTATAAAGAAATTAAATCCAAATCCTTTAATTCTCCACTACTTTCAATTAAAAGAAGAGTCAGATGCAAAGTCAAAAGACACGAAGCAAAAAGGCTACAAACAAATAATGCACTCAAGGCAATGACGTATGAAAGAAAACAAGTATAAACTTGTTCTAACAAGAACTCAATCAAGGATTTGACAACCAACAAGCATTCAAGGAGTACAAGTAAATGGGGAGAAGAATCAAAGAAAAGACAGGGAGAAAAAGAAGTCACTCAAATTTTCTCGACAAAACAAGCATCTTTAAATCCCAAATAAAGACAATAGGAAGTGATAAGCATCAAATATCAACCCAAACAACTTCACAAATCAAAGTGCAAACCCTAGAAAGGACCTAGGGTTTATTCTAGCAATTTTATTAAAAAAATGCAAGTAAAACACTATAACCATTCAAGTAAAGGAAAGATTGCAGAAAAACACTTAAATTTACCAATTATTCATCAAGCCAAACCCTAGTTATAAACCTTCCACCAAGAAAAATGCCAAAAATCACCAAAAAGAGCCTCCTTCAACAAGTGCGCACTAGTAAATTTCAGCCAAAAACCTTAGAATGGCGCAAATTTCAGACCTCACACAAGTGTGAGTGAAAGATGATGAGAAAAAGAGAGTTTTATCTCTCTATTTATACAGTAGAAATGAACTTAATTTTATTTTAAGTCACAAAAGGCCAACATGGCCAAAAATACATAATAATATTGTTTTTACATTAAATGTCAAAATCAAACCCTAAATCAAGAAAAGATGACGTCATAAGTGTCCTGGGTGACGTCATGGGACTTCTAAGGCCAACATTCTGGTGGAAATGGTTCAACCCCCCTAGGTAAGGCTCTTCCAAGATGCCTCTCGTGGAATGCCCTCCTCTTCTCCAATGAAAACCCTCTAATTTGTCTCTGTCCCCTGCTAGGGTCACAACATCTATCTGATGGGCTTTCAGTCCAATGGAGGTCTTAACTAATCATCTCCCCATGTGTACATGTACATAAGGTACCTGCCCATTGGGTATGGTCCTGCACATCAACAGATACACTCTCCATGGGCTCATAAGTCACATAGGTCATAGAAATGTCAATCACATCTAATCATCAATTTTATTAAACATGTGCATAAAACCCCCTTTACTCGAACAAGTGATCAAAGACATTATACTAATGTACAAGCCAAGTTTGGAGGAAGTGACAGGGTGTCATATTGGGCTAATGCTCACTAGATGTGGGGTGCTTCCAGGAGATATCAAATCTAAGCCATGTGAGTGGGTGAAGTGGATAAGTGATGTCTGTGAAAGGCATACAATGATAGCAGGGAAATGCATGGATTACCTGTGGGTGCCTCTATAGAGGGTGAGTTGCACCTGTCATGGATGAAAATGTTTCCAATCCCATTCACGCCTTTTGTCTTTTTCTTATTTATTTTTCTTTAAGAAGCTAGCTAGGGAACATTTCTCTGGCGTGGTGACCAGTGGTGGCAATGTTACCCACAAGCATTTCACGGAAATGAGAAGGTTGGCTCATGATGAGACCCCCTTTCTCTTGGCTATGCCACCAAGAGCCACTACCCTAGCATGGTGACCAGCTGCTAGTAGCATCATACCGCTAGATTCCCATGGACCTAATAGGTTGGTTCATGATGAGACCCCCTATCCTCTAACGAGGTCTTGTTTTATTATTTTTTGTTTCTTGCTGAGAATATTTTTACTGCTTTCTCGAGGATCCCTGGGCGAAGATCTCGAGGTTTCATTCTTGGATTTTATCTTTTTCCAGCTACTTTTACCCTTTAGGCCTTTAGCCCCTTCTTCCCACAAGGTAAGGTACAACCCTTAAATATTTGTCCAACCCAATGACTAGACCAGTGTAATGGGATCGATGATCGGGAGAAAGATGGAAATTGGTAAGTATGTTAGGAGTGGATGATGGATTCTCATGAATCCCCCCAGTGGAAACTCAAAACTTATGGGCACAATCTTACTAGGGAATCCTTTCATTCCCCCCAGATATGGTCAAGTGGATAGGCATAATAATGAAGCACCTAGTAAAGAAAAAAATAATCAAATGCACATATTGAAAGGTTTTGAGGATCAGAGTGACACATACCATGGTACCCAAACTCATTACCTCATGGAGAAATATCCATTTCTTCTACAAGACTAGGCTGAGTTGATGGATGTTGTTGTTGCTGACAAAGTGGAGGCACTGAAGAATGAAAATATGGGCCCTCCAGGGCCATGCTCAAGTCGATCTATCTCTCGGTACTCCATGTCTAGGACCTGTGGGCCTCAAGACATAATCTCCTTAGTTATTCCTAAACTGGAGGATAACAGGGTCAATAACCCTAATATTTCCCCCTTAACAAAGTAATATTAAACAATTCATTTAAAATTTCATTTTTTCACAAACAAAACCCTAATTTACATGGACATCACCCATTTTGGGGCGTTTTGGCACTAGGAGAAGGTCATTGGTGATGTAGGAGGGTAGTAAGGCTTCCCCAAGCCATGTATCAAACATCCAAATGTATTCCTTCATGTTCAAAGCCTCAAAAACCTCAAAATGTCCAAGTTTCAATGCATATCATCTCACGAGCATGCCCTAGCCCCCCAAACATGACATCAAGCTCAAAAAGAGAACGTTTTTCCCCTCCTGGGAAAATCGATTTGCAAGTGAGGGATGGGATATGTCGTCCAAGTCATCATCAAGGCCTTCCAAGTCTGATCTTTCTCATTCGGCATGCAAACCCTTGGCATCCAACCCATGGGCTTGCAGACCCATGAAAGCCCAAGCTAGGCTTGTTCTCCCAAAATTGTCCACCAACTAGGTCTTGCAAAGAAAAATTAGTATGTCCTCCAAGGATCTCAAGTCATAACATCATGATAAATGAATTCAATCAATAAATAATCCATCTAAGCATCTGCATCAAAGATCACTATATCAAACAATTAACTACTCAAAGACATTATGCGACTTGTCAGGCTTGAATATGGGAGGGTTGACGAGGGGTCCTATTGGGTAGAACTTGCCCTAGGTCAAGGAGAGTTTCCAAGAGATCCCTCTCTAAGCCATGTAAAGTGGATGAAGTGGTTGGGGTCAAGAGTCAATGGGAATAGGGCTCATGACATACAAGGGGCCATAGTGTCTCATTCATTGGTGTCTTTGTAGAGGTGTGTGGTACATTCATCCACAATGCACTTTTTCCAAGCCCATCAATTTCCTTTTATCTTTATTTCTTTGTTTTTCTTTCAATATAGCATAATGAGAGGTTAAAGGTCACTTCCTTGGAATGGAGACTAGATGATGGCAATGTCACCCACAAACACCTAGTGGAAATGAGAAGGTTGGCTTGTGATGAGATCCCCTTTCTCTTAACCATGAAAATGAGAGCCATTTCCCTGGTTCTGTGACCATATGATGACAATTCCATACCACTAGATACTCATGGATGTGATAGGTTGGCTCATGATGAGACCTCTTATCCTTCAACTAACCTTTTAAGAGTTCTTTATTATATTGTGGGTCCCCTTTACTCTAAGATAAGCATTTCAACGCTTTCTTGGGTGATCCATGGGTGAAGCATCTGGAAGTTTTATATAAATATTTTATCATTTACTCAACATCAACCCCTCGGGGCCTTCATCCCCTTCTTCCCATAGAATGAGGGACAACCTCTTCTTGGGTCAATAAACCCTAATATCCCAATAGATAAGGAAATGGAGGGGAATATTGATGGAAAGTGGTAAGTATGATCGAGAACAGTACGATGGCTCTTTAAGGGAGTTCCTAGTAGAAAACCCATCCCCAAGGAAAACCACTTACTAGGACACAATATCAACAACCAAGGTGAAGCAGGGAAAAAGGCATAATGTCCAAGCATATATCATGAAATCTAGAACAATCTAAGATACGACATACTCAACTGTCTTAAATATTGAAATGATTCTCACCATAATACTGACTTGTAACACATGGAGCAAGGCCCACTGCCTTCTGGAAGCCATTTGGTGTGGTGGATGCCATCTACAAATTTATGACCATCTGTGGTGGTGAGTGGGTTTTCCATCTATGCAAAGGGTACTGCTACTCATGTAGTCTCTCGACACTCCATATCTACAACTTGAGGGCCTCGAGACATAATATCCTTAGTTATCCACAAAATGGGGATAACAGAGAACATTTGAGAATTCCAGAATGATCAAATCCTCAATACTTTATTAATGAAATCCTCCTAACTCCTATGCTTGATTTCTATAGAAAACAAAGAAAAATTGAAAATTGAGTGTTGGTAGGTTGAATTATCCATCACTTCTTAGATTAAAACAAACCTGGGCATACCATTGGGTTGAAATTTATCCTCGTGTTGACTGGTATATGTAATTTTCATTGTTCTTTCAATAGGGACATTGGCGTTATAGCTGGACCATTAAAAGTCTTCCTTATTTCCAAACCATTTTGAAATATTTCTAGTATAAATGACAATTTCATCATCTCCTTTATAAACATCACAATCATATTCAACATCACTGGAAACTTCTAAAACCATCTCTACATAACATTTCTCCAGTCCATCCTCGTGACTTTTAGCCTTCCCAATGTTGGTACATGCATCAACGACTGCAACAACATCTAGTTTGCAGAAATTTTGATCAACAACCTGTTATCATCCTTATACACACTTGCAAACGTGAGATAATTCTTTCTCACTTAGTGTGTCCTCAAAGGCACAATACATAGGTTCAAAGTCCACACTATCACTTTGACTTGAACCTCTTCCGTCTAGGCTAACTCTTAGGGAAGCCAAGGGGGGTAGACCCTAGTTACTAGATGATATTTAGAGTTTAATGTTCTAGGAATTGGTTTTAATTCGTTAAAAGATCAGGGGGAATATAGCTTATGGTGTTAAACAAAAAATGCAGGGTGCAACAATTAAGTATGAACAATTAGACCTTTCCTAGGACAACTAAGACTAGTGCCTAAGATTGGGCAAGGGGTCAACTAAGTTAAGGGGAGATTCATTACAAGATAGTTACAAGTTTAAAAATGTTACAACTAGACGCAAATATACATAAATAATATCTAGGATTACAATAGATAGATATAATTATTACAATAAAGAATATCTAATATTGCAATAAGGCTAAACTAGATATACTAAATAGAAGATATTAAGAAAATGACTAACCAATTGCTTGCATTTGTAGTAAATAAAGATACTCAAGATGAAATAACCATCAACATATCAAGCCAAGCATGATCACAATATATCTTGCTCTATTGGATTGCTTATCAATGGCATAAAGATGAAAATCACTCAAGACCCAGTCAAAAGAGTGCCTCCAGGTGGATGCACAACTTCTTGAAGGATCACACCACAAACACAGGAACAATGATTAAGATGAAAATATTGAAAATTAAAGTGTTCCAGATGGTATATGTAAGCACTTAGATAATTATTCCACAACACATAAAATGACATGCATGTAAAATAAATATAATGAGATCAGTGTGCTTACAAGTGTGAAATTAAATTTCCAATGTTGTAGACCAAGGATTAAATTAGGTGGTTAAGTGGGATTTATTTTAATCATGTCTAAGTGTCAACCCAATACTTTCCTCCCCCAATTACCAAGTGACTCTTGGGTGCTCAAGAATTTAGGCAGTGAGGCCCACCCTATCTCCACAGGTCATTCTTAAGATCAGAGTACTTCTGGAAAGGACGTCACGTGCCACAAGACCATTCCCAACCTAGATCCTTCTGTTTCCTTCCTCCGACCCTGTTTTAAATGGAGAAGATGATTGGTAATGGTGTTGTATTATGTCTAATAAATTAATTATTAAACCTATGAGTAAAGTTTTGAAGTGTGTTTGAGTGCTTGTAGCTTTCTCAAAGTGTCGAAGATGAAAATGAATGTTGTGAAGGTTGAAGCCATTAAACAATGAGATTGCAAGTTAAGTTCTTAAATTATGAGGTTATTGCATGTGAACTGTGAAGAACTAAAAATAATTGCAAAATTGAAAGTTTATTTAAGCCATCATAATATAAGTGATTGCATGCATGTATATAAGATAGATACGTGTGCCTCTGTTTTCTCTCATTCCATGTGCAGACTGTCCTTTCTGTGTCTGGTACCCAGTTTCAACTGCACCTAGTACCTAGACCCTTTTCCTTATGCTTTTATTGAGAGTTGTGAGGCAGATGGTTTTCATAGTACAACTTCAGTCAACTCCCATTCACTAATCCTTCCTTCCATTCTCCATTCAAAGTCTTCAACTGCACAAGTCCTCCTTCTGTAACATAGGTGATCTCATATGGCCCGAGCCATTGCATTATGAACTTCCCAGGGTGTTTTATGAACTGGTACTAGATCATATACCAGTACTAGATCACCTTGTTTAAATGCCTTCTTCTTGATGTGCCTATCATGATAGGCCTTCTCTCTTTCCTTCTGTACCTGCTGATGGAATAAATTTGTCTTCTTCTAGTTCAACCAACTAGGAAAGCCTCTCTCGAACAGTGCCAGTATCATCCATATCTATAAAGGAATCAATTCTTAGGCTTGGTACCAAATATTCCATTGGGAAAATGGCTTCGAGACCATACACCAACTTAAAAGGGATCTTCATTGTTAGTTTCTTGCAAGTGGTTCTATAGGCCCACAATATTGCTGGTACTCTTAAATCCCAGTCATCCCTGTTCACACTGCAAATCTTTGTTCGCGTTGTCTCCAAGATCTTGTTGAATGCTTCCACTGTCCCATTTTCTTGGGGATGGTAAGGCATGCTCTTCTGATGGTGGACTGCAAATTCCTCAATCAGGGCTTCAACTATTTTATTTATGAAATGTGTGCCTTGATCACTCATGAGGATCTTTGTGCATCCAAATCTAGTTATGATGCCATCAAATATGTAGAGTGCAGTTGTAGTTTCACTACAGTCCTTAACTTCTCTTGCTTCAACCCATCTAGTCAAGTACTCTGTCAGAGTAATTATGTACCTTTCTCCTGTACATTACCCTGGTGGGTTTATATGTCCCATGGATTCAATAGCCCATTTCTCAAATTCTTGTAGGGTCAGTTGTGGTGCTAATGGAATTTCATCTCTTCTGGATGGTTTCCTAACTCTTTGGCATACATCACAGGCTTTATAATAGTCTGTGGCATCTCTATGTAAGGTAGGCCACCAAAGGCCAACTCTAAGAACCTTCTGTGCAGTTGCTTTCCCTGTGTAATGTCCTCATGTGATGCCTTCATGAGCTTCTGTGAGGATCAATGGTTTCTCTTCCTTTATAACACACCTTCTCAATATCTCATCAAGTCCTATCTTGTATAGTTGTCCAACTATAAGTGAAAAGTTAGCAACATGCACTACTAGTTGTTTCTTCTGGGGAATTGTATACTCACTAGGTGCCATTCCTCTTGACAAGAACTGGACTATCTATGAAAAGTGGTCATCAATATTTCTAATGGTCAGTAACTATGGATCCAAAAATGTATCCTCCAAACTGGTCGGCTCTTCCCCGTGTTCCAACCTTGACAAGTGGTCATGACCTTTGTTCATCCTTCCTGGATTAACTATGATCTCAAAGTCGTATTATTGAAATAGCATAAGCCATATTCTGATTCTCCCCCCAACACTGGCTTGTTGACTAGGTATTTTAGGGCGGAGTGATCAATAAAACTTTTAAAGTGCCCTCCCAACAATTAGTGGAGAAATTGCTACAACACATACAACATGGCTAATCCTTCTCTCTCAGTGGTGGTGTAATTAATCTTAGTTGTTGATAGCTTCCTACTAGAAAATGTTAGCCTATGGCTTACCTTTACCAGTCACTGAATCTAAATTGTCACCTGTATTTGTATTATTCATTTAGGATATTAGTAATATCTCCTCAAGTGATGACTAATGAGTTAGTTAAGATTGCCTAGCCTAGTCATAATGCATGATTTTAGGATCTAGAGAAAATCTCTATATGAGGTGGCATCACCCATTGTACTATAAAT
>JZKD02S2440883.1:874981-894034 GCA_000966675.3 Picea glauca
AAAGTCCTTTTCTTGATCCTCTATCCACTTCTGAATATCTCTCTATGATGGGAACCACCTTGACATTCCCTCAAGAAGATTAATGTCCTGGAATGGAACCATTTGTTGGTACAGGGGCGGACCTAGGGTTCGGCTCCAAGAGTGCACCAACAAGCCCTAACTATTGGCCCTTTTGGAAACACCTACAAAGCAGATGCAGTCTCACCCGAAGAAGCTATGGGGTGGTTGTAGGATAGAAATGTCTACAACCAAGGGGAATACCAATTGGATATAGTACTAGAACGACACACCATTTATATATCTCTTACTAGTTTAACTCTACTCCGCACAACTATTTATTAGATATAACACAGTAATGAAATAACAATATATCAAAGGGAAAATAACATAACATCAATCACATGCAACACAAGGTATACATGGTTCACCCTCTCTCTAGGGCTACATCCACAAAATAGTGCTTTAACTCTACTCTGCACAACTATCTATCAGATCTAACACAGTAATGAAATAACAATATATCAAAGGGAAAATAGCATAGCATCAATCACACACAACACAAGGTATATGTGGTTCACCCTCTCTCTAGGGCTACGTCCACAGAACTTTGCTTTATAATATAGCATACAGTTCTTGTCTGCGCTCCCAGCTAGAAGATCTTCTTTCTCCTCCTCTCTATCTCTCCCCTCTTTGCACACCCATTTGTAGGGTTGATCTTCGCACCCAGCTATTATCGTAAATGATTGCCACGATTCATTTCTTAACTCATGAAGAGGCCGAGTCTATCCTAAATGATTGCCACAGTGGGGCTTGTGGTGGTCATTTATCCGAGCTTGCGACAACCCAAAGAAGTTTGCGAGCCGGTTATTTTTGGCCTACTATATTTAAGGATTGTATTGAAGTGGTTAAGAAGTGTCACCCTTGTCACTCAAAAAATTCCCTCGCATCCATCCCCTCTTCACCCAGTTATTATCGATGTTCCCTTCACTGAGTGGGGGGTGGACTTCATTCATTGCAACCCAACTTCAGCTAGGGGAATCAACACATTATCCTGGTTGTCGACTACTTTACTAAGTGGGCTGAGGCCATGCCTACAATTAAATCCGATGGGAAGACTGCAACATTCTTTGTATTCAATCAAATTATCACCCAGTTCGGTATCTCGAGTGATATTTTCACTGACCATGGCAGTCACTTTCAGAATGAGATGATGAAAGAACTAGCAACTAAAATGGGGATTAAGCATGGTCACTCTTTTCCTTATTATGCCCATGCAAATGAACAAGTACAGAACAAGTCTCTCAAGATTCGGCAGAGATATTTATATACTATTGTAGTTTAGTGTATATATCTTTTTCTTTTTCATCTTCGGGTTTCTTATCGAGTTTTCACTTGGTTGATAGATGTTAACATAGTCGTCAGCCTACGTAGGATTCGCAGACTGGGCCATTCGTCACATACGAAACTTGTCTTCCACCGCTTGGGTGATTTATTCACCCGAGGGTCTATTTGTGTCTTCAAGAGGCATATGCCTAGGGCCATCCATGAACAATGTGACTGAATATAGCATTGTTATAAAAAATTTACACGATTCTATCTCACATGGCATCCGTACATTAGAAGTTCACCTAGATTCCCAATTAGTAGTGCGTCAGTTGAATGACTGTTACTGAATGACTATTACCACATGTGTGATCCTTCTTTACTCCAACAATTCCTATGGGTACATATTTTAGAATGACATTTTGATTTTATTACATATTATCATATTCCTAGAAGTTCTAATTATGTATCTGATGATTATGCTAACTATGTTTTAGATTGGCATTTGTCACATATTTAAAATCAAACAAAACATCTAATCAATGTACACATTGAAAAATATAAGTAAAGTCGAAGATCCCTTTTATATATTTCAAAAATATGGTGTTTATAGTACAAAATGGGGCTAACACCCTCATATACATATACAACCTGTATCACAATATCCCACAACATCTACGCCTGTGGCGCTGGATATGTGTCATGGTAGAAAACCACAACATTTTCAAGACGCCAAAAGATTCGTACCCATGCCTGGGGTACACCAACCACCTATCGCTGCATGGCTTCAGGCATATCCTCTACCTAAACCATGGGTATCATGTGTGTCAGACGTGACAAGTTTCCCTACATGTTTTGTAACACCCTCTTGACCTCTCCTCCCAGCTCTTCGTCTCCCCAGTTCCTTCGTCGATGTCAAGGGAAACCCTCTGGCCGTCATGGAACCACATCTGCGACACACAAATTTCTAATCAATACTTAACCACCATCCAAAATATTTTTGTCCTAATTATACAAAAATACAAAAAAATGAAATATGTAAAAACATTTTGGCATACTTATGTCACCATAAGCGGCTCCTAGTGGAAGTGGCATGTCTGGATCTCCACTGAAGTCGATCCCCTCATAGGGATAGTCATCCAGAGCGATGACCTATCTCCGCCACTTGTAGAAAAATTCCTCGTTGTAGGGTGTCGACACCCTACCTCCTCCCTGTCGCCTCATCACTTTGGTCCACCATGCCATGGTTGGATCGTGAGGTCCTCTTGGGAGAATCTCAACTCTAGGTCCCAAGCCTGGAACCTACTCGAAGAATAAGCTGCACAAGATGGAGGCAAACCCGTAATTCCTTTTACCCCCCTGTTTACACTTTGTCAACTGGCTCTTTGTATTGGCTAGTAGTGAGGTGCACCAATCATACACCATGGGTCTCGTACACTGCACTTCATAAAACATGAGCAACCTCTATGCCTGGTGTAATGAAGTCGAACTTGTGATCCTGGTTAAAACTAGGACAATGATCTTCAAAATGAGGTTGTTTATTTCCTAGATCGAGACTTGACTCCCTACCTTAGGGGTCCCAGCTACACAATGGGCGTCAATATATTCTTGTATCTTCATCCCGCTTCCTTCCCCCCCATGATTTGAGGTTCACAATCTCCCCCCGACGCGATAAACCGATCAGAAAATATATGTCCTCCACTTCAATTCTCAATGGTTTCCCATCGAGATTGAAGCTCTCGCTATCAGGGTCCTAGTAACCCTGATAGCCACATCTCAATCTACAATGACATCAACTTTTTTGTGTTCCCTTTCTCACCATTCAAGCACCATCCTATTAAAAACAAACACAAATTTGAGTTAGAACCCTCTCTTTTGGTCATTTGCATGCATGTACATGGCTTACTATGCACACAGTTGCATATAGGGCTCAATATATACATCCTATTGCACATATTCAAGATCCAAGCACCTGTTAGAGAAAAAAAGAATCAAATGCACATATTCAAAGGTTTTGAGGATCAGAGTGACACATACCATGATACCCAGACTCATTACCTCATGGAGCAAGATCCATTTCTGCTATAGGACCAGGTCGAGGTGATGGATGATGTTGTTGCTAACAAAGTGGAGGTGCTGAAGAATGAAAATATGGGCCCTCCAGGGCCATTCTCAAGTCGATCTGGCTCTCGATACTCCATGTATAGGACCTATGGTTCTCGAGACATAATCTCCTTAGTTATCCCTAAACTGGGGGATAACATCTGTTCCAACTCGGGGACATGTGCTCACCATAAAGCGCATGAGAACCTCAACATATCTGGCATAACCTGTGACTTGCTTGATCTCAACATAAATTTTTTAGTAGTCATTTGGGGTGGTGATATCACCCCCAGCTCATACATTTCAAAATGAAATTTAGCATATATAGAAGTGTGAAAGAAAAACTATTCTAGCATGAAATACAAATGGTATGTACAATGAATGCAAATGCCTACTTACATGTACTTACCTATCAGCTGAATAGTAGGTGTAGTCAAATGGCCAGTGAAACCATCCTAGAAAATTCTCACAATACCAGCGTCTATGCTTCATCATAAACTAAAACAATGATAACTTAAGCACAAAAATAACATGGGTTAGAGAGTGTATCATATCATCGGAAACCATAAAGTCCAACTAATGGAGGTGGGTGGGAGGGATAAAATCATGCCAATTCATTCTCTGAGGAAAGTGCTCAATCCACTTTAGGAAGGGATCGTGAAAAGACAAAGGTTCAGAAAACTGACTGAAAAGGTTTGAAAGTTGGCCACCTAGGACGTACTCATAATCTGAAATTTGGGAAATGATTGAAAAGGATCTAGAAGATGACCAACAAATTCTCAAGGGAAGGTTAAAAGGTTTAGATGACAAACCTACAAACTTTTTCTTGGAGTATTCAAACTACCCTTGAACTCTAGGGTTTTCCCTATAGGAAAATCAATACAAAAGACATACTTCCCAACTACACCTTTAATGACACAACAAGGTAAAGTAATCGAAGGTGGCTACATAAAGTTGTCACAAGAATCCTTCTTTAGGAAAACAATGTCCTTAATTCAACCGAGACCTGAGCACAATGGTGGTTGATAATCCTCTTCATGGAATGAATCCAATTTCTCAGAGTAGTACTCATCAAAATCCTCAAGGTATGACCGAAAATCATCAGAAAAATATGAAACTAGGTCAACCTTGGGTGTTTGTAAAGTATCGGTAATTGTATCATCCCCTTGTTGCCACTGGTCAAAATCAAGAGTAACCTGTTACGATAGCTATAACGACAAAACTTGGAAATGATTTTCAATTTCATAAATGGGGTCCATACCATAATCAACCACATCCCACTTACGTCTTCAAACATGTATGAACTCATCAATATTAACTATGTCACTATGTTTATCTTAACATGAAGGATTCAAAACATTCCAGGGCTCATCCATCTCCTCCTCATTTCCCAAATCATAAAGTAGAGAATTATCAAAATCATGGAGATGAGGGTAACTTACTGTGTTTGTTTCTTCTTCTGTAGGATCTTTGAGGACTTGGGTGTTTTCAACATGCATCATTGTTTTATCCTCAGTTTCCCCTTCATCTTCAACTGTACAACAAGGAAGGTCTTCTTTGTTCGAGGATTCCATTTCTTCTTCCTTCTTTAAATCATAAAACAAGGCATTGTCATGATCCTGAAAAGGAAAGTGAGTAACCTCATTCTCTTATTCTTGTGTAGGGGTAAAAGGCTCATGGATGGATTTATCAGAGAGAGGAGAGTATGTCAAAACTTCATCATCTTGTTCGAGTTCTAGCTCCTCAACTGTGTCTTCAGTGATTCTTTTATCTTCCTTGTGGGGTTGAAAAACCTCATCAAGATCTTTTCCCTTAGCATTTTGTTGCTCAAAATTTTGTTCCCCTTCTTCTTGAAAATCAACAGTAAAGGTTTCAAGGGAAACCAAATTTTCCACACTAAAAGTGCCTGAGGTAAAGAAGTGTCTTATCTCAGACAAGGAGATATTTTTCTTGATTCTTTTAGCCATGCTCTGAGCTTCATCGAGTGTTCTTGGGCCCTTTTTACTAAGGGGAAAACCTAGATGCACTAAAATTACATTGGTATAGATATGAATAATGCACTTGTTTTCAAGATGATGGCTTTCATGAATTTGATATAGTATGTCCTCAAACATAACCTGGAAGTGTCTGACAGTTTCATCCTTAGTTTTCTTTATATGCTCGATTATTTTTAGTAGTACTGAGATGTATTCCAACTAAATACCAAATTTTTTGAAAAAGGTTTCTTCCAATTGTTCCATAGTCGTCATGCTAGCATTGGGGAGGTTGTCATACCATTTCCTAGCACTTCCAATGAATCTAGGGAGCCATTTTTCGTACTTTGGGGGCATTCATCAAGGGTATCCCAAGATTTTACTCATTTATAAAGGTTTGAAGTTCCCTAGGTCCCATTGAGAAGTCATAGTTGGATTTGTCATCAGTGGAGTCGCAATATAATTTTCTTGAAATTATCAAAGAAATAAGGGAATCATCCCTAGTGGAGTTTCCAGGTAAGATTGTAAGATAAATATTTTTGAAGAAAGGCTTACTAAAAAGTGTCTTCTTTGGGGAGAATTGACTTAGTGTTCCCTGGCAACGACACAAAAATGTTATCATACAGTTCGTACTTAGATGTAAAGGAAAGGTAAATGAAGACAAACTGATGTAATGGGAGACTATCCAATCATTGTCACCTTAATAGGATGTCCCTTTCTATATAGGGTGGTAAGCCCAGGGGAGACGTCCCCAGTGACCTGGGGTTTTGAGAGGGAAAAGGTTTAAGGATAAGTAAAATTTTCCCTCTCAAAAGTCACCATTGATCATAAAGTATAGCTAAACAACCAATAAAAATAATAATAACCAGAAATGTAGCTACCCAGAACAAAGCAACAAGAAACTATATTTCGCAAGATCACTTGTTGGTTAGTACTTCATATAATTGGACACTTTCTCAATATAATAAATTGAATAATATATTGATGAAGTAAGAAAATATGTATAAATGGAAATAATCACAATATGATACTTCAACAATAAATGCTTCAAAGTGAGCAAGAATAACTAATTATCAATATCATAACACCAACATTCATCAAAAGCAAGCATGCATTGATCCTTTCAATTGCTTTTAGAAGCTTTAAGTGTTGCAAAGTATGACTATAACTTGAAATAATAATAGCAATAGTAGGGTTAGCAAGTTAATCTAAATAGGGTTAGAAAGGTGTTAGTAATTTCTCAAAGGTTTGGATGTTTGTAGATTGTAATCAAAACACTCAAGCAAGAGGTCTTAGACTAGTGCATTCATAGGGAAAATGGAGTGAACAAGTAGCAACAAGAATTGAAGGAACAAGGTGATAATAGTATGGCCAAAGAAAAGAGGAATTTGATGGTAAAGTGTTGATAAACCAAGGCTTCAACCATCAAACCCTAGGTCTTGGCATGTTTTCCTCCTTCTTTAAGTAAAATTGGCTAGGATGAAGAACAAAAGATAGGGTGTTGCAATGGCAAGGCCCTAGCAATGTCTCCAATAGAAAAAGGGCTCCTTGGGGTAATATAGTAGGGAATTAAAATAAGGACACCAACATGTGCTTATTTCCTAGGTTTTATTCTAGAAATTTCATTAACAAAATGCAAGTAAAACACTATAACCATTCAAGTAAAGGAAGGATTGCAGAAATTCACTTACACTTACCAATTATTCATCAACACAAACCCTAGTTATAAAACTTCCACTAAGAAAAATGCCAAAAATCACCAAAAGGATCCCCCTTCAACAAGTGCGCACTAGCAAATTTCATCCCAAAACCCTAGAAGGGTGGAAATTTCAGACCTCACACAAGTGTGAGTGAAAGATGATGAGAAAAAGAGAGTTTTAGCTCTCTATTTATATAGTAGCAATGGCCTTAATTTTATTTTTAAGTCACAAAAGGTTGGCATGCCCAAAAATACATAATAATATTGTTTTTACATTAAATGTCAAAATCAAACGCTAAATCAAGAAAATATGAAGATGCCATTCCCTTTTAGGGTGGCATTAGCCCCTTTTAAGGCAATGTTGGCCTCGTGGGGAAAAACGTTTGGCCTTCTTGGGCCTCAGGAACATGCCACACATGCCACTTTGGAACATAACTACCTCCCAAAACCTCCATAGCATTTTGGGAGGTTGTCATAAGTGTCATGGGTGACGTCGTGGGACTTTCAAGGCCAACATCCTAGTGGAAATGGAACAACCGCCATGGGTAAGGCTCTGCCAAGCTTCCTCTCGTGGAACGTTCTCCTCTTCTCCGATGCAAACCCTCTAA
This sequence comes from Picea glauca, assembly GCA_000966675.3. NCBI lineage: Eukaryota > Viridiplantae > Streptophyta > Pinopsida > Pinales > Pinaceae > Picea > Picea glauca. Next base: position 882,688 of record JZKD02S2440883.1, read on the forward strand.
TCTGCCTCTGCCCTATGTTGGGGTCGCAACATCCATCTGATGGTATTTCACCTCGATGGGTCCGAATTAATCATTTCCCCATGTGTACATGTCCATAAGGTACCTATCCATCAAGGTATGGTCCTACACATCAACAGATACGCCCTCCATGGGCTCATAAGTCACAAAGGTCATAGCAATGTCAATCACATCTAATCATCAATTTTATTAAACATGTGGATAAAACCCCCTTTACTTGAACAAGTGCTCAAAGACACTATACTAATCTACAAGCCAAGTTTGGAGGAAGTGACAAGGCGTCCTATTGGGCTAATGCTCACTGGATGTGGGGTGTTTCTAGGAGAGATCAAATGTAAGCCATGTGAGTGAGTGAAGTGGATAAGGGATGTTTGGGCAAGGCATGCAGTGATAGTAGGGAAATGCATTGCTTACCTGTGGGTGCCTCTATAGAGGGTGAGTTGCACCTGTCATGGATGCAAATGTTTCCAAACCTATTCATGACTTTCATATTTTTCTTATTTCTTTTTCTTCAAGAAGATGGCTAGGGAACATTGCCCTGGCGTGGTGACCAGTGGTGGCAATGTTACCCACAAGAGTTTTATGGAAATGAGAAGGTTGGCTAATGATGAGACCCCATTTCTCTTGTCTATTCCACCAAGAGCCACTGCCCTAGAATGGTGACCAACTTCTAGTAGTGTCATACCGCTAGATGCCCATAGACCTAATAGGCTAGCTCATGATGAGACCCCCTATCCTCTAACTACGTCTTGTTTTATTATTATTTTTTCTTTCTAAGAATCTTTTTACTACTTTCTCGGGGATCCCTGGGTGAAGATCTCAAGGTTTCATTCTTGGATTTTATCTTTTGCCAGCTACTTTTACTCTCTGGGCCTTTAGCCCTTTCTTCCCACAAGGTAAGGTACAACCCTTAAATATTTGGCTAACCCAATTCCCAGACCAGTGTAATGGGATGGATGAGTGGGAGAAAGATGGAAGGTGGTAAGTATGATAGGAGCGGACGATGGATTCTCATGAATCCCCCTACTAGAAACTCAAAACCTATGGGCACAAGATTACTAGGGCATCTTGTCATTCCCCCCAGATATGGTAAAGTGGATAGGCATAAGAACCAAGCACCCGTTAAAGACAAAAATAATCAAATTCACATATTCAAAAGTTTTGAGGATCAGAGTCATGGGACTAGGCTGACGTGATGGATGTTGTTGGTGCTAAAAAAGTGGAGGCGTTGAAGAATGAAAATATGGGCCCTCCAGGGCCATGCTCAAGTCGATCTGGCTCTCAGTACTCCATGTCTAGGACTTGTGGGCCTCAAGACATATTCTCCTTAGTTATCCCTAAACTAGGGGATAATAGGGTCAACAACCCTAATCGTCCCCCCTTAACAAAGTAATATTAAACAATTCATTTAAAATTTCATTTTTGCACAAATAAAACCCTAATTTACATGGACGTCACCCCTTTAGTGGATGTTTTGGCACTACAAGAAGGTCGTTGGTGATGCAAGAGGGTAGTAAGGCTTCCCAAATCCATGTATCAAGGATCCAAATGTCTTCCTTCATGGTCAAAGCCTCAAAAACCTCAAAATGTCCAAGTGTCAATGCATATCTTCTCACCATTATGCCCTAGCCTCCCAAACATGACGTCAAGCTCAAAAAGAGGACGTTTTTCCCCTCCTGGGAAAATATTTTGGCAAGTGAGGGATGGGATATGTCATCCAAGTCATCATCAAGGCCTTCTAAGTATGATCTTTCTCATCCAACATGTGGGCCCTTGGCATCCCACCCGTGGGCTTGCAGCCCCATGGAAGCCCAAGCTAGGCTTGTTCTCCCAAAACTGTCCACTAACTAGGTCTTGCAAAGACAAACTTGCACACCTTCGAAGGATCTCAAGTCATAACATCATGATAAGTAAATTCAATCATTAAATAATCCATCTAAGCATGTGCATCAAAGATCACTATATCAAACAATTAACTGCTCAAAGACACTATGTGACTTGTCAAGCTTAAATATGGGAGGGTTGACGAGGGGTCCTATTGGGTAGATCTTTCTCTGGTTCAAGGAGAGTTTCCAAGATATCCCTCTCTAAGACATGTAAAGTGGATGAAGTGGTTGGGTTCAAGACTCAATGGGAATATGGCTCATGACATACAAGGGGTCGTAATGTTTCATTCATTGGTGCCTTTGTAGAGGGTGTGTGGTACCTTCATCCGCAATGCACTTTTTCCAAGCCTGTCAATTGTCTTTTATCTTTGTTTGTTTGTTTTTCTTTCGATATAGCATAAGCATAGGTTGAAGTTCACTTCCCTGGCATGGAGACCAAATGATGGCAATGTCACTTACAAACACTTAGTGTAAGTAAGAAGGTTGGCTTGTGATGTGATCCCCTTTCTCTTAGCCATGCAACTTAGAGCCATTTCCCTGGTTTGGTGACCATATGATGACAATTTCATACCACTAGATACACATGGACATGATAGGTCAGCTCGTGATGAGACCTCCTATCCTTCAACTAACCTTTTAAGCGTTCTTTATTCTATTGTGGGTCCCCTTTACTGAAAGATAATCATTTCAACGCTTACTTGGGTGATCCCTGGGTGAAGCATCTAAAATGTTTATACAAGGATTTTATTGTTTGCCCAACATCATCCCCTTTGGGTCTTCATCCCCTTCTTCCCATAGAATGAGGGACAACCCCTTCTTGGGTCAATAGACCCTAAAATCCCAAGAGATAAGGAAATGGAGGGGTATAATGATGGAAAGTGGTAAGTATGGTAAGGAACGATACGATGGATCTTTAAGGGAGTTCCTATAGAAAACTCATCCCCAAGGAAAACCACTTACTAGGACACAATGTCAACCACCAAGGTGAAGCAGGTCAAAAGGAATAATGTCCAAACATATATCATGAAATCTAGAACAATCTAAGATACGACATACTCAATTTTCCTAAATATTGAAATGATGCTCACCATAATAATGACTTGTGCCTCATGGAGGAAGGCCCACTACCTTCCAAAATCCATCTGGTGTGGTGGATGCCATCTGCAAATATGTGACCATCTGTGGTGGTGAGTGGGTTTTCCATCCATGAAAAGGGTATTGTTGATCATGTAGTCTCTCAACACTCCATATCTACAACTTGAGGGCCTTGAGACATAATATACTTAGTTATCCACAAAATGGGGATAACAGGGAACATTTGAGAATCCCAGAATCATCAAATCCTCAATACTTTATTAATGCAATCCTCCTTAGCCCTATGTTTGATTGCTATATAAAACAGAGAAACATTGAAAATTCAGTGTTGGTAGGTTGACTTATCCATCGCTTCTGAGATTAAAACAAACCTAGGCATATCATTGGGTTGAAATTCATCCTAGTGTTGATTGGTATATGTACTTTTCATGGTGCTTTGGATAGGGACATTGGCATTATATCTGGACCATTAAATGCCTTTCTTCTTTCCAAACCATTTTGAAATATTTCAAGTACAAGTGACAATTTCATCAACTCCTTTATAAACATAACAATCATAGTCAACATCACTGGCAACTTCTAAAACCATCTCTACATAACATTTCTCCAGTGCATCCTAATGACTTTTATCCTTCCCAATGTTGGTACATAGATCGACGACTACAACAACATCCAGTTTGCAGACATTCTGATCAACAGTATGTTGCCATCCTTATACACACTTGCAAACATTTTCTAATTCTTTCTCACTTAGTGTGTCCTTAGAGGCACAATGCCTAGGTTCAAAGTCCATGTTTTCACTTTGAATTGAACCTCTTCCATCTAGGCTAACTCCTAGGGAAGCCAAGGGGGGTAGACCCTAGTTACTAGATGATATTTAGAGTTTAATGTTCTAGGAGTTGGTTTTAATTCGTTAAAAGATTAGGGGGAATATAGCCTATGATGTTAAACAGAACATCCAGGTGTTATCGGACTAATCAGTAGGTGTGGACACTAACAGATATCCCTAGAACCACCTAGATCTAGAACAAAATAGGACAGGACATGACTCTTCCCCTAAGTTATGACCATTGAATTAGCTAGTAGGGAGGAACAAGTAACATATCTTTGTATCACTTCCCACGGTCTCTGTTGCTCCCACTTGGCTTCGGCGCTCTCGTGATGTCAAGACCAAGACAACACAAACCAACCAAAGTGAATATAGAAAAATATATTCAATCGTCAACTTATGTGTATGATAAAGGAATTACACAATAAAGTAAGAATGACTTTATGGGAAAATGACATGTCTTTGTATCATATTAATCGAAAGTAGAAGATACAACATGATCGCCTTGATGTCGCAAGATTCCTTTTGGTGACTCTTGGTTCCAACAAACACACTTGCTCGATCCTTGTATGAAGAAGATCCAATTCCTCTTGATAGACTTGCTAGAGTCTCCAAGCTNCTGTTCAAGCTAGGTCCTTCACACAATTCCTTCACCAATTCTCCAATTAATCTTGCTTAACCTTTTCCATGACAATCCCATCAATATATAGGATAGGATGAGATGGTTACCTGGATAAGAATGATCCCACAATATCAAGGAAACCAGTAAAAAGATAACCATTTGAATGCCAACCCATTCTCTAGAAGATTCCCTTCTAGAACCATCGAGACTTCATCTTTTTCCAAGCTTGAGAACAAGTTCACACCCTAGCTATGTAGCACAGTGTGAGAAGTTCGCACCCTAGCTTAAGGCAGCATGCGAGAATGGGTCATTCTCGCACCCTAGGATATAAGCAACCTGTGAACTCTCTTCAAAAATATGTTTTCTGGGAAGAGATGAATGTCTATTTTCTCAGGAGAAAGTTCTTATTAGGAGCATGAGTACACCATCATCAATACATCATCAATATGACCAAAATCATGGGTAATAGAATGCCCCCCAAATTATGAGGCCAAAATCATTGACATCCGAAATACTTTGTAAACTTCATGTGTGTGTCAGAAACCAGGAGCCCACCTAATTGGAAACCTACAAACAACCAAGCATCTGAAAAATATCATATTAATTCTGAGGTAGGCATTCCCATACTCAGATCACAGACGGATGACATTATAAGCATAGGTCATGGCCACCAATCATACACTGTGGATCCATGCTTCCAAAATATAGCATAGCCACCAGAAATACACTATGGATCTATGTGAGAAAATTCAAATTGAGACGACATAGCCACGAGACATACAAAGTGGATCTATGTGTCAAAAATTATACATATTCCATCACAACCTGGACAAAAAGATGAGATCTAGGGTCTTCAATCGTCACCCAAAAGTATAAATCTAACCATGTGATTACATGTGTTGAAGTCGAACATGGTAGAAGCCACTTGATTACTGGTCAATGATGAAACTGTTAACAAGTACAAGAGAAATCACCATTAATGTCAATGACTCCCAAGGTACACTAGTACAATCCACCGAATGTGAATGAATGAGTTGAATTCGAACATCCGACGGAATCTTTCGATCAGAGGTCAATGATGTAAACCCACTGTCGCAAGCGAGGAAACCTGCCATTGAGGCATGCAAGTTCCAAGGTACCAAAGAATTTCTAAGTCTTGTTTTGGGATAATGAGCTGAAGTCGACGGAACAAAAATCGTCATAGGAGGTCTTTGATGTATCCCTCATCAATGACACAAAATGAGTAACATATTTTGAAGGTGAAACAGAGTATGATGTAAGTTGGACTGGACACAAGGAAGGCTGACACGGAGAGAATAGACAACTGCAGATGACCGACTCAATAGAGGTTTCAAATGAACTTCTCTTGAACATATGAATGACACGACCAATGATTTGGCAGCATTGACTCAGAGATGACACAGGGTATGACCTTGTAGCAAATAAAATGAGAGACAAATGGATTTCCCAAACTGACTTCAAATAATGAATAGGGGGGTGTCATGATCAAGAGAGACACTTATTGCCAATTAGTATGAATACGAGAACACATCCCTTTCCCAAATTCCCCCCCACCATTTCTAGCGAGTACCTCTTTATTTTTACACAAGCTTGAGGAGGATAACATATGCTTGTTGATATAAGCTCATCCTTTAGATGAGTCCTTCGGAGTACATTTAAAAAAACCTAGGAAGGAGTGGTTCGGTCCCATTATGGGTCTGTCGATGTTTTTTTAACGAGTCCAAAGATAGAAAACTTGAAGGTTTTTCATGATTATAGAGTCTAGAAAAACACTTTAAAAGAGAACTCTCTCAGCTCCTTTTTCCTAAAATAGTATGATAAGACTGAAAAAGAGATAAATTATTTCCCAATAGACGTTTTCTTCAAATACTTTAACGAGCGTGAAAATAGCAAGGTCACTCGACAATATTTTCATGTTTAGAGAGTCTGAAAAGAGCTTAAAGGAGACTCCAGGGGGGGTTCCTTTTTCGTATATCCTTGTTGATCCCGAAAAAGTTACTAAAGTGTGCTCGATCACGTTCTCATATATTTTCGAGCGTGAGAACGGACAAAGACCAAGCTTGAGGTTTTGTACAAAAACCATAAAAAACAATCAAAACATGTGATGAAGAAGAAAAAAATATCTGCATCCCTGTGCATGAAAATCGAAGTCGTTACGCCTGCAAAAGTTATACTCAAAAGGGAATTAGGCATTAGGTTTTAATAAATAAACAATTATATAATCCAATAACATGGTAAAAGTAAATATAAAGGGGTAAAATATCTTTTTACCATAATCATTTTACCTTTACCAATATTTGAGCCCAAAAACCCCTCTTTTGCCCTTGAACTTCGACGTTCGATTGCGGGAGTTACGACCATCCATTCGACGAACCGTCTATAGTAGTGAGGTAAGCTCCTTGTCCTCTACCTTTTCATTGTTTGATTTTTCATTTTCATTGGAAAAAAACACACTTTTGATTTTATTTTGAGGGTTATTGTTGTGCTCAGCCATTCTCGCAGGCCAGCCACACGAAACCTGCGAGAATGCCTCATTCTCACAGGTGAGCCCAAAGGTGCCTACCAAAACCTCATATTGTGCCTAAAGAGCACCTGCGAGAACCACAAAGTGGAAATTTTTTTAAAAGTTTTGCTCAATGAAAAGATACCAAGTGTTGAATAGAGTTATTAACTTTCTTCTTATGCTTCTTATGCACGTATTTGGCCATCACCATGGTTCTGGAATGGCGTGAAAGGGAGCACAAAGAAGAAGATGCCATTACCGGAAATCATCTGGCCACCGTTGTCTCTTTACGAGACTGTGGTCTTCTAAATTTCTTTCGTATCCTGGGCATGAGCGCCCAAGTCAGGTTATTGGAGTACCTTGTGCATATGTGGGATCATGATCAACAAGTATTCTATGTATGGGTCCACACATTGTCCTTGGATATTGAGTACATTTACTTCTTGACAGGACTGTCATGGCGTGGGTACCACGCGAGCCTGACTAGTAGCAGAGGTGGTGGGTTGCCTATGAGTGAGTATTGTCGCGTGCACTGTGTTCCAGAGGCAGAGAGGAGCAAAGGGAAAGTAGTTATTTGGGGAGTGCGAGATTTAACTCTCCGCACTATTTTGTTCACCATTGCACATATGGCTGGGACCGTCGCTCCTCACATGGCTGTCCAAAGCTACTTTCAATATGCCATAGAGTGTATTGAGCCTCGGGTTTTTAACTGGGCAGACGCAGTGCTTCGTAACATGAAGAGACAGTTGACCAAATGCAGGCGAGGCGACCTGAAGCAATTTGGGTACGGGTATTTGTTAGTGTCCTTCTTCCTTGAGAGGGTTCCCTTGTTGAGGCTACAAGTTGAGTGGGATTTACCAGCTCCAATAGATCCAAGAATGCTGAGATGGTGTCATCTCATGGCCCGGTACGTAGCTGGACCAATTATCAAATATAATGATACCTTCTTTGACTAGTTGTGACCACAGATGATGATGGTCGATGATTATGCTTATGTCGGGTTGGATTTCCAAGGAGATCCAGATTTGGTCCTTCCCGAGGGCGCTCAGTGGGGGGATCTTGGTAAGAAGTAAACATTTTCCTTTTTTAAATGTTTTTGTGAATTTTATCATATGCAATTTTTTTTTAAATGTTCGTCCAAGGTCTAAATACAAAATTCTTTTTTGATGACACAGATGTGGGACCTTACCAACCTCCTATTACTTCTCCTATTTAGTGACGAGGATAGGTGGCGCCAGTGCCACGATGGGATGCCGAAGATTATGAAGCGGTGGAACAAATCCTAGAGGGTTTGACAACAGATATTCTGGACATGCCTCTTGGAGAGGTTCCACGACGTTATCAGTGTCATACAATAGGAGTGTCAGAGTCCATTGGACGACTGCTTTGTAGGGTTTCCCAAGAAGTCGTGTGTTACCATGAACGTCATCCATGACGTCACTTTGTAGAAGCTATGAGCTTTAGATTTTGAAATTTTGGTCCTCGGACAAAACTTTTTTGTTAAAACTCTTTTGATCATTATATATACATATGTCTTCTGCCGGTTTATCTTGTGTTGTATGAAAATTGATGTGATTGATTTATAAATGACCCAAATGTATGTCTAATACATAGTTAACTAATGCATCATTTAATGTATTTAGACATCTAGGAATATGTTGATATTCAATATAATCAAAATAATGTTCCAAGAGGAAAATTCGCAAATACACCCGTAACAAAGTAGGACTTCGAATAGTATAGACATTACTTAACTGTAGTACTACGAGCTACGAATCAAGTCGCACAACCAAATGATGGATTCTGAGCAAGATAGCATCAATCAATAATTCGATAATGGCGCTATACTCTGCAATATTGTTGGTCATACGACCGAGACACACACCTCGTAAGGAGACAAGTTCGTTTGTAGGGGCGTAAATTGCCCATGCAGCGGAAGCAAGGTTCTGAGTACTATGGCTAGTGCCATCAACAAAGCCAATGTAGGGTAGTGAAGACTCCAACATCTGGAAATCAAACACAACGTCACGTAAGGGCAGAGACCAGATAACGACAAAAGCAAGCTACAGTAACACACAAGAAGTATGATACAATAAAAATACAGGTACTCGTGCACAGGTGATATTATGCATAGTACTTCTTCAAGTACAACCCATTTCTGGGTTCACTCAAAGGGATACCATCGTAATCTACTAACTCATAAGCCCCTTCTTCCAACACTCGTCTAACGATATAAGGACCTCGCCACATGGCTTCTAATTTTCCAGCTCCTAGCATATCTTGATCTTGTTCATAGAGGAGAATGAGATCTCCTTCGAAGAAATTGTGAGGCTTGACATGTTTGTCGTATTGGGACTTGACACATTTTTTCTAGGCTTCTATGACTAGGGTATCATCACGTCGAGTTTTGTCTAATCACATAAGATACAATAGACGTTCTTCCTCAGTAGAAGTGTTTGGTAGGAGTTCAATAGCTAGTTTTAAAGAGGGTATCTCGCATTCAATCGGGAGAATTGATTCCAAACCATAGACTAACCAAAAAGGTGTAAAACTAGTAGCGGACTTGACGGATGTCCGGTAAGCCCACAATGCCGAAAAAAACATTGTGTGGCAACTTGTTTTGTGAATCACTATCATTCATCGGAGCATAGTTATGAGAACTTTGTTAATTTCTTCGACTTGGCCGTTGGCTTGTGGATAATAGGGCATTGAGTTTTCATGGTGAAGACCCAACTTTTCAGTAAGTTAGGACATCATGAAGTTTCGAAAGTGGCTGCCATGATCAGTGACGATAGCCTAAGGAACACCAAAATCGGCTATGATGTGATTAAAAATGAATAATGTTGTGGTATTTCCAATGTTGTCAAATGTCGGCATCGCCTCGACCCATTTCGTAAAGTAATCTACGGCTACAATAATGTATCCATGCCCCCCAACTGAGTGGGGGTGACATGTCATGAAATCAATGCCCATTTCGAAAAGGGACCAATGGAGACCACAGGCTGAAGAGGAGCGGGATGTGACCATATATTATGATTATAGGTCTGGAAAGCATGGCATTTTTGAACGGCGATGATGCAGTTGTTAAATAAAGAAGGCCAAAAATACCCTGCTTGTAAGATATTCTAGGCAATAGCATACTGGTGCAACCTGCCCTCGGCAGCACGGTCGCTCCACCAGGACCTTCTTCCTCACACGGCCCGAAGAGTCGACGCTCTTCCAACTCCCTCGGGAGGTCTTTACCCACAGTGACTTCCGACAATCCCCCTTCCTTAATCAATGAAGGATCGGATCTCGCGACTTCGTGAATTCCACAACGGGGAACTGGACCCTCGGATTCCGAGATCCAATACTCTGGTCAACGTTGACCCCTCCTCGGTCGTATCGTAATCTCATGCTATCACGACTCGCGACCAGCGTTCTTATCCCTTCGAGTCCTCAACTTCCGAGGCCCGAAGTGCCGAGGTGCCGATGACTCGGAAACCCCACAACCTCGCGCTCTCATGGCTCCCGAGATCAGACTTGGGGCCCCCCGCTTCCGAGATATGATATCCCGAGATCTCCTGTCACCTCATCTGATTTGACATACTCCATGCAAGGCGTTGTGGGACGTCGTGTTTTCGCGTTCTCGTGACTTCACTCTATGAGAAGCCTGAATCTTCTGTCGCGAACTCCCGATACCTCTGACCCACAAGTCAGGTCGCGATCTTAGTGATTCTTCACGACAAATCAAGTCGCCGATTCTCTTCCTCTTGAAGAGCTTCTCCATTCACCACCTTTGTTCTGTGAGGCCTCTCCAGGCTCGAATCCACAGCAAACCAAAAGGGATTATCACTCCTGAGATTTGTTAACTCAGACTCTTTCAGAGAACCTTCACGCCCCTGCTCACCCTTCAAACTTCAACCACTTCTCGAGTGTTGAAGTTCTTCTGGGTCTTAGGCGCTCCAGTATTTACACCAGCTTCGGCCTTTTCCTCTAAGACTTGCTACTGAGACTTCAATCTGACCTGCATTCACCTGCACGGTTCAAATAACTCAAAACGACTCTGAGTTAAAGAGAAACAAAGTTCAACTGCTCAGCCTCCTCGACGCACTCTATGCGGAGGTACTTAACTACACTCTATGCAGAAGTCTCCTGGCTTAAGCAGAGGAACAGTTGAACTCCTTCTCTCAGGCGCTCGGTTTTTTTAGTTCTTCCACATAATCACGTACACAACATACGAAAGAATGATATATCCAGAAACAAAAATTCTAAGGCATAACCCCAACAACGCACAGAGGATAATCACGTCCATGGAATGGGATTTAATTTAGTCACCTCTAGTGAACGAGAATAAGAATTCTCCTATTGAACCTTCTCTACGCACCCCATGC
>JZKD02S2440883.1:894044-950364 GCA_000966675.3 Picea glauca
AAGGCATCTTCGAGGCCTATTTTTCCATATTTGCCATTTTCTGTTTCAGTCCCGATCTTTCAGGAGCTGTCACGGCCAGCTGGGGATGAATTTTGCGAAACCAAAAGAGGTTTTTGTCCAACGCATGTCCATATACAATAAAATATTTTTTTTTTCTCCCAGGTGTCATCATTGAAGAGAGAATCACGTCTGATCGGACCCCTGTTTCGTAGCAAAACGGTCCATTTTTTATGGCAGAAAACTCCGAATTTTCTGGGAGTGGTGGCTATTTTTGGCCGAGGCGGTTGAACCGACTCTCGGGACTTGAGGAGAAGATATATATTATTTATTGGGATGATTTTAATATAAAAGGGTTGGATCTTCACGCCCTGGGGCTATCAAGCTGTAACATTTTCGAATAGATCTGCCATTAATGAAAGAGGCACTTTACAGGATTCCTGCGCATGTTCACTGGTGATGTGATTTTCTCAATTAAATGTTTTCTTGCTCTGTAATAATCTCGTTTTCTGAAACTAATATTTAAGAGTAGCGTATGTCTCAGGATTTATCTCCAATACCCTGTTTCCGATTCTAAAGATTTGAATGTTCATCTTCTAAATATCTTCAACTAAGAGATTCTTAAGTGCTTGTTGGTTGGAGTTATTTCCTTATCTTTTCTTCTGATCATCATTTAAATTATTAAATATCCAGTGAGTGTGTTATCTCGCCTTGTGAAGGATTTCTTCAGCATTTCTAGTTGTATCTCAGATTTTATTAATTACAGACCCCATAGCCCAATGGAGGAGTTGACTGTCTCAACCAATTCAAAAACACTTTGACAGAAAAACCCTTGTTCTTCATAACTAGCCTAATATCTCCTCAAACAAAGCTATATTACACAGAGAGATCCCTCTTTGATTCTTGGAGGGCTAGATCCAAGAATTGAAGCGGTTCTGATGTTGCCTCTGTGATTTCCTTTCAGCCTTGGGCAAATTACAGAGTGCTAACACCCTACAAACTTTGTAACTGGCGAAGTGTAGAAGGAGGAGGGATATTAAGGATTGCCTCAAACTTTAAAGGATCCACCCTGATCCCTTGAAGCGAAATAATAAAGCCTAGAAGTCGGCCAGATTCCACGCAGAAAACACACTTGTGAGGATTCAAACATATACGGTAAAACCGACAGCGGATGAGAATGGCTCAGAGGTGGGTTGGATGATCGACTCAGCACATTGAGTGAGTGGGTAAATCATCCAAATATGGTTGTATGATGTGCTTGATATCATGGAAGGAATAATACATAGTGCGTTGAAAAGTTGTGCCAGCGTTCTTGAGACCGAAAGGGAGTTTCCGATAGGCAAAAGTATGTCAAGGACAAATAAAAAAAGTCTTATGTTGATCCTCGGGAACAATGTTTATTTGATTGTACCTGGAGAAACCATCCATCAGAGAGAATATTTCACTTCTGGCACAATCGTCGACAATCTAATCGACGAAGGGGGTAGGAAAGTTGTATTTGGGACAAGCTTTGTTGATATCCCTATAATCAACACATACACGGATTGTGCCTTGTTTTGTGTCGATCAGAACAAGATTGGAAACCCAGTCAGTGAGGTCCATCGGGTAAATAAAGCCATCTTTGAGAAGTTTCTCGACTTCGAGCTTGATAGCAGTCGCTTTATGTGGGTGAACTGGATGAAGGCATTGCCGAACAGGTTTAGCGTCAGGGTATGTCTTGATCTCATGTATCACAATGTCGGGGTCGATACCCGACATTTCTTCGTAGCTCCAAGCGAAGATGTCACAAAACTCTTTGAAAAGGGACGTGTAGGTGACTATTTCGTCAGGGGAACACGAAGCTCCGATATGTACCTTTTTGACGATTCTAGGTTTGATGGATATGTTGAGGGGAATAGTGGGTGAGATATTGATTAAGTTCCCTTTCGGAAAACACATCGTGTGTCGACTTGAGAACGGTTGAGATGACAATAACGGTCGACGGGGTTGAGATTCATTGGTAGTTCTCAATGGTATGTTGCTCTAGGAAGAGGATGGAACGATGATGTCCATCATCCCAAGGGGTTTCTTCCATGACAGACATGATCATCTCATATGTGGAAAAAATGACACGGAAGGGATCTGGAGATAACTCATGAAGAGAGGGGGTAGAAGGCATTGCCAATTGAATGGCCTGATAGGCTGATTCGATCAGACTTAACAGCATATCATCACCATAATGAAGATTATCTCCAGGGTTAGGTACTATCTGTGGGTCGTGAGATGCAAGAATTCCATGAATCGAGGTGGAGATCATTTTGATTGAAGAAATGGACGAGCGTGGAACATCGGTCGGTGGAATGGGGAAAGTACCCATTAACGAAGAGTCTTTGAGAAGGCCTACACCGATGTTCTCATAACCCGGTGGGGTTTTAGCGATGAACGGTACATTGCCAATACGGGTATCGGAGTTAAAGAAGGATAATTGGCCGACGGTGACTACCTTCCCTTGATGTGGGAAACGTACCACAAATAAAAGGGTCGACACAACTGCATGCATAGAATCGATCCAGTTGCGGCCAAGCAGAAGATTGTAATCAAGAGGAGTGTCAAAGACTTCCACTTTGACTTGGACCATTTTGCCTTCTAATGTGATTGGAAATGAAGGAAGGACATCGTAGGGTTTAAAATCGGAGCCATTAAAGGCTTTGAGAGTGTTCTGGGATTCATTCAAAGAGAGGGAGCTAATGGCTTTCCAGAAAATAAGAGACATGACACACGTCGAGGCACCCTTGTCGATAACGGTTCGACAAATGTTTTCTTCAGAGGCCATCACTTGGATATAGAACGCGAGTTGAGGGGGTAACCTTGGAATGTGATCTTCCAAGTCAAAAATTATCAAATTTGTATCCGTCAGGTTGATTCCACCGATAGACTTCAACAGTTCCTTCCGTTGTGTGGGACAACTTTGAAGGACTTCGAGGGCTAACATCGCCGAAGGTGCTTGAGCTAGATCTTCAACAATTTTGTAGTTTTGGGAAGCACGAGCATGAGGATTGAAAGTTGATTTTCGAACGATGCCCTTTGGTGGGGGTCAAATAACTGTGTCGAGGCTTATTCGTTCGAGATGAAGAGGATCGTTGGTAGGTGGAGTCGCGGGAGAGGGTTGTACCAATGAAGGAGGTAGGTCATCAACCTTCTCTATAGAGGGAGAATAATATTTGGCTCGAGTGGTGAGTGCAATGTCATTCTTCTTTGAATCTCTAGTACACATCAATATATAGGATGTAGTTGAAAGTGAGGGTTGTTCATGAATGACCAATTGAGCATGTTCTTGAGACGGGAAGGGTTGGGATAAAACGGCTGGAGCAGTGGGTTTTGGGGCTCCTTGAAGGAACTTAGTGACCTCGGCACGTCGTGGAAAATCCTTTGTGTAGTGATCATCACCACAGATAAGACAAGGGTATCGAGGTTTTGCACTTATCCTGATCGTCAACAGGTGGAGTTTTGGTTCGCTCTGCTTGAGAAGTATTTTTGTCCTCCTTATTCTTACCCTATCCCTTTTTGGATTTGTTTTTACCGGCTGGGGTAGATTGAACTGCATTTACCTTAGAAGTCTTGCCAGTGGGAGGGGTAGGAGACGGAGCATTTTAAACATTAGAAGAAGAAGGTTTGGGGGTGGTGCTTGAGGAATAATGTGGTTGAGCATGGAAAGTGACAATCACACCGTTGGCTGCATGAGAAGTAGTTGGAGTAGTTGAAGTGGTAGAAGTGGAAGGTCGAGGTTCGTCAGGTAGTAAGTCGTAAAGGGTACATGTTTGTGAGTAAATGAGGTCAAGGTATTGAGCACGACTTATGGCCTGCTACTTTGTGACTACCCCACCCATGGAAATGTCTCGACCAATGTTGTTCACAAATGATTTTGTGAACCACTCTGCCAGTAATTGGTCGGGGAGTTCGAGCTTAATGAGATGTCATCTCTGTCGCCACTCATGAATGTGATCGGATATATGAGTGGATTTGTTTTGTTTGAAAGAACTCAAAATCTCAGTCTCCGTTTCATAACGGATCGGTAACTGGTAATGGGTGATGAAATCCATAGCTAGGGTGTTAAAGTCAGTGAAGAAACCTCATGGTAATTCTATATACCACTTCGCAGCAGAACCCGTGAGGGTCCATTGAAAATGACGTAAATGAATAGAGTCATCCATCAACGAGTTGGATGAGCACCAGAGGTGAAAAGTCATGAAGTGATTGTTCGGGTCCTCTCCCACTTTGCCATCAAATTTAGGGATGTTCGATGGTAGCTTGGTTGGTATAACAGGCCATTGGGGAGAGTGACGAATTGGATCATTTAAAATTCTTGACAAGTCCGGGAGATCCAAAGTGGCCAATAAGGGTAACTTTCAGTTCACATGTGGGTACTAGTGGCTTTGGCGAGGAAGCCCTGTTGGCAAACCAGTAGGACCATAAGCAGTCTACATATAATGTGAAGGCCCAGGAAGATTCAGTGGTGGTTGTAGAGGAAATTAGATCATGGGATTGTATCCTTGAACAAGGACGTGAGTTTGAGCATTCGAGCCCCAAATGGGATTGGGCGTACCTGGATATAGTTGGCCTATACTAGGGAGTATAACGGATGTAGCTGGAAGTTGTTTCCCCCCAGTCGATTGAGGAGTATGTTGTATCAACTAATTCCAATACTGGGCCAAGGATGGAGCTATGTTTTTTCCATAGGGTGGGGTCGGTAGGGTTTATCCTCAAAACGTGGGTTGTGTTCCAATTGGGGGCAATGTTCCAATTGGGGGTTGTGTTCCAATTGGGATTTTCATTCCAATAGGAATTTGCCTGCTTAGAGGGGGTTGAGTGAAACCTCCTTGGTGAAATTGTCTACCAACAGGAATCTGGTAATTTGGTGTGAATGATAGAATAGTGCCACTAGGATTAATACTACTAGTAGAGGACAAGAAAGATCCTCCAAAAGGGGGTTGAGGAAGTGTCGTAATGAAATCGGGAAGAGAGTGCCCAGAAGAAGAGGGACCACCAGGTGTTATAACCCTAAATTGCACCATTCATGCTTACCTGGCATCAGGCCAACTCATTTCCCTTCATTACCAAAGCCATGCTGAACAGACTCTTCAAAAACCTCCTAAATTAAGTAACCCGCTCCCTAACCTATCACTGGGCACGTTGGAACGCTGGAAAGCCTTATACTGCACACGTTGGAACGCTGGCTGGCCCACTACAGCCTGTGTTTACCTAACAAAGAAAAAAATCAGGAAAGTTTCCGACGAAACGAAAAGCTTTGGGTCAGTTAACTGAAACTCCCAGCCATGCATGGCTGAGAGTTCGTCTAAAACCCTAGCTCCTTCTAGCCTATAAAAGAAGGGGTAGGGGTACTATTCAAAGGAGGAAAATCATAGCAAAGAAACTCTTCCCAATTACCGAATCCATTTTGTCCCAACCCTTTAGCCTTTCCTCAAGCTTTAGGAGAATTCAAGAAAAGCAGTTGGAGGACAAAGAAGAGGAGGAGCCCAGGATCAGGATCAAGGAACGGTGGCCGGTCTCTATAATCATTGTAAGTTGATTCATCTTGAGATTAATAAAAAAATACTTTTCCCTTCCCAAATGCATGAGTCTTATGTGTTTCATTTGATTTATGTTGAATCTCTAACCCTCTAGTAGAATAATAGCATGCATGCGTAGTTTTGTCTTGATTGCAGGATCACTTTTTGGAAGGAGCAGCAAACGCAAGGAGATAAAGCACAACGGAGGATCTAAACCAACCGTCGATAAAAAGGTTAGTTGGTTCTTTGCATGTTTGCATGTGAAAAATGGTTTTAGGTTTGGGGTAGAAGATTAAAAGTAATTTCTTAAGGGTCATGATCTGCATGCAAGTTTAAACCCTAGCTTGTTAGTCCGTAGGGTAGAATTTCCCCACAACAGAATTGGCGAATCCACTAGGGAGAATTTACTCTTAGGGTTTCCCGGATTTAGTTAAAGGTTCTTGGGTAGTTCAAAGAAGTACAGTTTCAGTTTCTTTGTTTATTTGTTGTCTATTAGGTCAAAAGCTAGCAGGGAACCTGGTTATCAATACCAGTTTTTCCTTGACTATTTCTTGACAATTTTTCTCGGGACACGCAAAGGTACACGCGGCCTGCAGAAGGCCTGTACGTGTGTGACCCGCGCCCTAACCTTCTACAGCCCGTGTTTGAACGCCTGCTGTAGTGGTTTCAATAGTGTGTAGAGCCCAGGAAGCTTAAGAGCCAGTCTCCTCTTCCCTATCAGAAGTTTACCTTCTCAGGGGGCTTTCTGGATCCTGTCTGGGTTTTGTTGGTTTACTGTCTTGCTTTCATTCTGCCTTATTGTGTGGGTTATTCTTTGCGTTTGTTTTCTTTTTTGCAAATTTTCCTTTTCTGTTAAAGTAGAAGCATCCAATCCTTTTCGAGACCCTGGTTTTCAATACCAGAGGCCTTTTTCAAGTCTGGGCTGCCTGTGTGTGTTTTTATCTTAGCTTTTATACAGACCCGCGGCCTGTTTAGGCTTAGCCCATGGGTACTCGCGCGTTGTTGTAGCTCAGCATGCGTTTGCGCCTGTGCTGTCTTGGTGACAGTCGCGGGCTTGATTGGAAGCTTTTCAGCTTGGGTGGGGCAGTCATCCCTTCCTGTGGTGAGAAGAGCTCCTCTCAGGGGTATAGAGTCTGGAGCTGCACAGTCAGCAGGTTAGGGTATCTTATCCTTAGCCTGTGTTTGTTAATTGATGTTTTGATAGAAAGGACAAAAGAGAAAAAATATTTGTTTTATAGGTTTTTAGACAAGTGTTAGAATCGGTGCTTTCTTGATTGTTGTTTTTCATCTTTGCTCTGATTCTTTTTACGATCTGCGCTTTAAGCCAGAGTGTTGTTTTCATTCTCTTGGTTTTGGACTTGTTGTCATTTTTCCTTTATTGCTTTAGTTTGCAATTAAATAAAAAAAAAAAAATCCTCTTTTTCATTTTCTTCTTGGTTTGAAGATTGTGTTGTTGCATCAGTAGCTAGGAAAGAGTCTTTTTGCATAAGTTGTTGCAGTGCATTTAGAGTATAAGTAGCTCGCAGATTTGAGTGAAAGTCCTTCATATTTACTGCATGAAATCTTAGTAAAGTTGAAAAGGAAAAGAAATCTTTCTTGTTGAAAAGTTGTTGGTTTTGCATTTTAGTAAAAGTTTTTGTTTCCAAGAATTTTTTGTTCATTTTTCTTTGAGTCTTGTTACACACCATCAATTTCACTCTCATACCTTGTGACTTAAAAAATCCCATTAAAAGCAACGATAATTAAAAACTATCAGACTTTTCATTTGTAGGGTTCACAAACTAGCTCAGGACTAGGGCCTTGGAATAGGTTGGAGAGTAAATTTCTCCAAGGCCACTCAAACCAAACATTGGAGTCTGTCAATAGGGAGTGTAGAAATCCAGTTACGGAAAGTTATTCAGGACCCCCCTCTAACACAGGGGATAAACTCGAGGTCGCATAAGGAAAGGTAGCGGAGATAATCCCTCCAAAGCTGGACCGAGCATTGTGGAGAACACATATCGAGGATTTGTTAAGGGATTTCGTCGTTTGCATTTGCCATGGAGCTTCATGGGTCTCGAATCTGTTCGAGGTCCTTAGTTGTATTTCGGACCATTTGCTCTCGATACCCTTGACAGGTTTCGGGCTTGATACCCTGCTCATTGTGGTCTACCCGACTATCGACTGTACCCGCCTGATAACTGTTCACGTGCTGGTAAACTAGTTGCCAATATTTTCTAGGGACATACACGGGTGACTGCGGGGGTATACCGCGGTACCTAGGACAGACATCGGGCCATGCTTTGCAGAGTATACCTAGAGGGTGCTTCTGTATTCGAGTTGCACTTGCACCGGTAAGTTGCTCTAGTGTTAGTTGTTGCAACTGTTCTTCCAACTAGTTTAGTGCTTGCTTGATTTATCTTCTAGGGGATTTCTTTTAGTGAGTGTTACTGTTTGTTCGTGTAGAATACCTTAGTGTGTTGTGAATATTCTCACACAGTGGAGGATTCAGAGCTCCGCCGCTCACGAAGGCTTCTGGGCCTGCCGCCGGTTATACTGGAGCCACCCCCGCCACCATTGAGGCGGAAGCTAGACCATCAAGGGTCTTTCGAAGCAACCGGGGCTTTTGAGCCTGAACAACCCCCAGAGGAATAAACCGCTAATATTGGCGTGATTGAAACCCCAAAAACTGATACTTGGCCGGACATTATTGTGCCAATTCAATTTTACGAATGCCTGCCAGTGCCTAACCCAGTTATGGAACCAAACGTTGTTACTTCAACTGGGAATTCTTCCATTCCTGTCACCGTTGTCACCACAGGAGAAGCATCTCCTAACTTTCCTTCATCGGTCCAGACCACCATGGCTCCATCCGTAACTTCGTCGCAAAGTGGACCAACCCCATCTATCATGGCGGCCACAAATCCCTTCACCTCTAGTGCGACATGCGCTCCGTTTTCATATGGTATGCCTAGTTCAGGAACAAGTCCTGTACTCACTCACTCCACGTTACAGACTTTGGGTCTGGGGGCAGGGAGATCTAGCGCTCCTCTGCAAGGTCAACTTGGGGGAATTCTTGTCCCTCTCAATGCTTTTCCTCACACTGGAGGTCATATTCCTCCTTCGTCCCCGTCGCTCGATGGTCCGCATCAGCAGACCGTCGGGCAGCCTGCACACACAAGTTCACTTGGAGCTGGGAGTCAAGGAACACCTACGCAAACTCAGCCGGTAGGTTCGTCACAGTTTGTTTGGAACGGGACGTTTGGTCACAACACATTCACACCCACTGCTTTCCCATCTGGGGGCACTCCCATATTTGGACAGTCTACTCCGGCACAAGGTACTATTCTTGCACTGGGGGAACATATACTAAGACCTTGGAACTCAAAAGGATCCATTCCTTCCGCCGGAATGTCGTTCTGGGGTAATTCTTTCCACAGTCAATGGAACCTCGGACAGACCGCTATGCCTCTCCCAACAGGACCGGCATGGGGTAATCCTTCCCAAATTCCGCCAAACCCGATGAATGCCCAACATCCTATGTCCTTTATGGAGAATCAGCCAATGATGTCTCCTCAGATGCAAAACCCTTACGCTAGTCAGAGCCATGGTTTCTACCAGAACCCGGCTCAGCAGCCAAACTTTTCTTGGAAACCTGGTGCCATTCAAACTCCAGGACCCCTTTCTCCAGGCTATCAACAACGACCTAAACTACCTTTCTCGGCGACATTACACTTGCCAGATTTAACACGGTTGTTAAATGATCCTATCTGTCACGATCCACGTTGGCCTCCTATGCAAACGAAGTTGCCTTCGGACATTCCAAAGTTCGAGGCCAAGCCTAATGAAGATCCAGGTGATCACTTGACTACTTTCCACCTTTGGTGTTCATCTAACTCACTGAAATATGACTCCATCAGGTTGCGATTGTTTTAACACACTCTTATTGGGAGTGCTGNACCGAGCGTTGTGGAGAACACATATCGAGGATTTGTTAAGGGATTCCGTCATTTGCATTTGCCACGGAGCTTCGTGGGTCTCGAATCCGTTCGAGGTCCTCAGTTGTCTTCCAGAGCATTTTCTCTCGATACCCTTGACAGGTTTCAGGCTTGATACCCTACTCATTGTGGTCTACCCGACTATCGATTGTACCTGCCTGATAACTGTTCACGTGTTGGTAAACTAGTTGCCAATCTTTTCTAGGGACATACACGGGTGACTGCGGGGGTATACCGCGGTACCTAGAATAGACATTGGGCCACGCTTTGCAGAGTATACCCGGAGGGTGATTTCGTATTCGAGTTGCACTTGCACCGGTAAGTTGCTCTAGTGTTGGTTGTTGTAACTGTTCTTCCAACTAGTTTAGTGCTTGCTTGATTTATCTTCTAGGGGATTTCGTTTAGTGAGTGTTACTGTTTGTTCGTGTAGAATACCTGAGTCGTGAATCTTCTCACACAGTGGAGGATTCAGAGCTCCATCGGTCACGAAGGCTTCTGGGCCTGCCGTCGGTTATACTGGAGCCACCCCTGCCACCATTGAGGCGGAAGCTAGACCATCAAGGGTCTTTCGAAGCAACCGGGGCTTTTGAGCCCGAACAATTCCCGGAGGAATCAACCGCTAATGTTGGCGTGATTGAAACCCCAAACACTGAGACTTGGCTGGAAATTATTATGCCAATTCAATTTTACGAACGCTTGTCAGTGCCTAACCCATTTATGGAACCAAACGTTGTTACTTCAGCTGGGAATTCTTCCATTCCCGTCACCGTTATCACCACAGGAGAAACATCTCCTAACTTGTCGTCGTCGGTCCGGACCACCATGGCTCCATCCGTAAATTCGTCGCAAAGTGGACCGACCCCATCTATCGTGGCGGCCATAAATCCCTTCACCTCTAGTGCGACAGGCGCTCCGTTTTCATACGGTATGCCTAGTTCAGGAACAAGTCCTGTACTCACTCACTCCACTTTACAGAATTTGGGTCTGGGGGCAGGGAGCTCTAACGCTCCTCTGCAAGGTCAACTTGGGGGCATTCATGTTCCTTTCAATGCTTTTCCTCACGCTGGGGGTCATATTCCTCCTTCGTCCCCGTCGCTCGGTGGCCCACATCAGCAGACCGTCGGGCAGCCTGCACACACAAGTTCACTTGGAGCCGGGAGTCAAGGACCACCTGCACAAACTCAGCCGGTAGGTTCATCACCGTTTGTTTGGAACGGGACGTTTTGTCATAACACGTTCACACCCACTGCTTTCCCATCTAGGGGCACTCCCATATTTGGACAGTCTACTCCGGCACAGGGTACTATTCCTGCGTCGGGGGCACATATACCAGGACCTTGGAACTCACAAGGATCCGTTCCTTCCCCTGGAATGTCATTTTGGGGTAATTCTTTCCACAGTCAATGGAACCCCGAACAGACCGCTATGCCTCTCCCAACCAGACCGGCATGGGGTAATCCTTCCCAAAGTCCGCCAAACCCGATGAATGCCCAACATCCTATGTCCTTTATGGGGAATCAGCCAATGATGTCTCCTCAGATGCAAAACCCTTACGCTGGTCAGGGCCATGGTTTCTACCAAAACCCAGGTCAGCAGCCAAACTTTTCCTGACAACCTGGTACCAGTCAAACTCCAGGACCCCTTTTTCCAGGCTATCAGCAACAACCTAAACTACCTTTTTTGGCGACATTACACTTGCCATATTTAACACGGTTGTTAAATGATCATGTCTGTCACGATCCGCGTTGGCCTCCTATGCCAACGAAGTTTCCTTCGAACATTCCAAAGTTCGAGGCCAAGCCTAACGAAGATCCAGGTGATCACGTGACTACTTTCCACCTTTGGTGTTCATCTAACTCACTGAAANGAACTGGCGATGGCCTTCCTTAACCATTTCCAGTTACCTGTGAGATACGACGTCGGCACAGAGTTGCTAGCTAATTTCGAGCAGACGACCGCAGACCATATCTCGGATCATATTCGAGAGTGGTGACGCCGAAAGAGTCTTATCAAGGTACCCGTCCCACCATCATTCCTGCTTGAGTGGTTCCTTAAGTCTTTAGTTCCGCAGTTATCCAAAGACGTCGCAACTTCAGAGGTTTTCTCCGAGGAAGATGCCATCATGAGAGCTCAACAGTTTGAGATTATCTATTCTCAGTCTAGTCTATTGTACAACATCCTGTTGGATGCACCATGATCGAGTTTAGATAAAACTAGACAGAGAGTCGGACCACATGCCGATGGTATCGTTGGTTCGGCACAAACCAAGCCCGCTGAGAAATTGACAAAACAATTGCAGCAGTTATCTATACAACACTCAGCGGCCAGCCAGACTACTGCTTTGGCTGCTCCTCCTACCCAAACGTTGGAAGTACACTCCATGCATATGACTAACCCAAAGGCCAACCAGCAGCCTTAAGGGAAGAAAAAACAATGAAGGAAGGGTAAGGGGGAGAAGAAACCCATTGATAATGCTGGCGAGGGAACTACAGAAAAACGGAAGGCAAGGTATCCATGCAACTTATGTGCGGAAGACCACCCGACCCATCTATGCCCTTGGCTTGCGGAGGCCCAGAAGTTTGTCACATAGCAACAACAAGTCATGTTGACTAATCCCTTTCAGCATGGGCAAAATTTAACTCAAGCCTTTGCAAGTGCCGAAGGGGGCAGCCAAGAAAACTGCCCTCCCCCAAACAATTCATCTTTCGCGAACGTATATATGGTAGAAAGTGATGCTTTCATAACGACTAGAGCACATGACTATAGCAAACCAAGCACCTCTGAGAAGAGAAAATAATCCGAGATCCCATCTCTTCCTCTACAGATCGAGAAGACGTTGGGTGAAACGATGACACGCATTCCAAAAGGTGTGTTCAAGCGCGCTTCTCACAATCCAAATGCAATTGCCGCCCAGAACTAATCTCTGGTGGAAGATTTATCACAAACCCCTTTTGCTATGTCTGCTTTGGAGGTCCTCCAAAGTTGCCCTGCTCAGAGGAAAGCCTCGTTGACTTCTTTAGGCTCTACTGAGACTTGTAGCCCGGGTACCATCATGTTATATACGACTGAATTGAAACCTCGTTTGCCTTACCACGTCGTGTTCCAGATAGTAGTGGCTCATCCCACAAAAACTTTTACACAGAATATCTTCCACACGGTGGTAGACGAGGGTGCTTCGACTTGCGTTATGTCGTTAGCATGCTAGAAAGCCATTGGTCAACATGAGTTGTCTCCATCACCTACTCTCCTCACTGCGTTCGATGGTCATTATTTCCGACTGCATGGCATCATTCCTTCTTTCCCAGTGCAGTTAGGGGGGAATACTGTGTGCGTCAAAGTAGAGGTAGTTGATGCCCCAATTGACTACAATCTATTGTTAGGTCGTAGTTGGACTTATACAATGCAAGCGGTGGTCGCTACAATCTTCCGAGTCTTATTGTTTCCACATGGAGGCTAGATAGTGACTATTGATCAGTGATCCTTCTCTCGACCTG
Source organism: Picea glauca (assembly GCA_000966675.3). Taxonomy (NCBI): domain Eukaryota; kingdom Viridiplantae; phylum Streptophyta; class Pinopsida; order Pinales; family Pinaceae; genus Picea; species Picea glauca. Next base: position 907,059 of record JZKD02S2440883.1, read on the forward strand.
ACCCAGCTTTGGGGGCATCCACGGTTCCCATGGTTGATAATCCTCAAGTCGGTGTTGTCAACATAGGATTTGGTTTGTGCCCATCTTTGATGGGTACTTTTGATTACCCACCTCCTCATGGCGATGTCAAGTTTATATCGAACCACCACAAGGCTGAGATTTTCCATGTTTCGTCGTTTCGCACGACTTACTTTCAGGATCCGTGGACTCGTCCTTCCCCATCAGCCATGATGGATGAGACAGGGCACGCTGGCATGGCCACGCCCTTGTCGACTGCTGAAGTAGCGTACTCTTTGGTCCAGCAAACTTCAGCTACTCCTAATCTGATTCCCACACAAGAGTTGGATCCACTCCTCGAGCCTATCTAGGCTCAAGATTCTCTTACCGATATCGATTCGTTAGATTTAGTCTTGCCTTCCGATGAAGCCATAATTGAAGCAATGACTGGTCCAGACAAACCCTGGGAAGATCTTCATCACAGATCATATTTCCTCCCAGAGTTACACCGAATTGAGGTAGGAGAATTCACTATCACCATGACGGGAGATCAGCCTTGTCCCATTAACCTCTTAGCTACACAGGATATTTATGCTGAGGGCAATATGGTGACTATCGCTGAAACGATACCTATCAATATCTCCCGAAACCCTAGCGTCGTGGAAAATGTCTTCGTCGGAGCGGATTTCTCCCCCGAAGAGATTTAGATTTACACATATCTTTTTAAGGAATTCCGCGATGTTTTTGCTTGGTCTTACGAGAAAATGCCAGGCATTGACCCGAAAATAGTTGAACACGAAATCACTACGTATCCTGACGCTAAGCCTGTTCGACAGAAACTTCATCCAGTTAATCCTAGGAAATCAGCAACCATTAAGACGGAGGTTGAGAAATTTCTCAAGGTTGGGTTCATATACCCGATTCATTTGACTCAATGGGTGTCAAACCCCATGCCGGTCGATAAAAAACAAGACACGATTCGTGTATGTACCGATTTCTGTGATTTGAATAAGGMGTGTCCGAAAGATAATTATCCAAATCCATTCATYGATCAKATCATTGATGAATGCGCAGGTTGTGAAKCCTTTTCGTTCATGGATGGTTTTTYAGGGTATAACCAAATCCAAATCAAACCCGAGGACCAACACAAGACGACATTTATTTRTCCATGGGGTACATTCGCCTATCGCAAGATGCCTTTTGGGATCAAGAATGTTGGAGACACTTTCCAGCGGGCCATGTCTTTTGCATTTCATGACCTCAAACATATAGTYGATGCCTATCTAGATGATTTAGCATCACGCTCTCACAAGCGAAACGATCATCCAACACACCTCAGACTAATCTTCGAATGCTGTCGCTACTTTCGGATTCACTTGAATCCCAACAAGTGCATCTTTTGCGTCACGTCGGGACGTTTGTTAGGTTTCATCATTTCAACAATGGGGATCATGGTGGATCCTCTTAAGGTGGAGGCAATAGTCTAGTTTCCCCCCCCACGCACAATTTTACAACTTCAAAGTCTTCAAGGAAAGGCGAACTTCTTACGATGCTTCATCACCAACTATGCCAAAATCACCAAGGGTTTCATGCGTTTACTGAAGAAAGACGTTCCTTTTCTCTGGGACGAAGCCACGCAACACTCTTTCGACACATTGAAACACGCCCTTACAACCGCACCTCTTCTACGGCCACCGAATTATAACAAGGATTTCCTCTTATATCTTGCTGTCGCGGAGTCAAACATAGGCATGGTTTTAGTTCAGGAAGATTATTCGTTTTCTGAATACTTGATCTATTACCTGAGCCGAGGCCTCATAGGACCGAAACTTAATTATACACATCTCAAAAAACTTGCGTTGCCAGCAGTACATGCTGTTCAATGATTCTGTCACTATGTTTTGTTTCGCAAGACCACCATTGTTGCCGTCGTAAATCCATTTCAGTACATGTTGACACGACGAGTTATTGGTGGAAAAATCAGTGGATGGATGGTAATCCTTCAAGAATTCGACTTAGACTTCGTTTCAGCCAAGTCCAAAAAGTCGTTGGTCTTCGCAGAACTTATTTCAAAACTTCCGGTTGAGTCAAGTGACATTGTGCCTGAGGAATCGCCTATCCGGGGGGATATGTTTTTGATCGAATCGTTTGACCCATGGTACGGAGATATACTGATCTATATACAGACTTTGAAGTGTCCTACCTCTTCTTCTCGTGATGAGCGTCGGCGGATATGCCATCAGGCCAAGAACTATCTTATACTCAATTATACTTTGTATCGGCGAGGTGTAGATTGTATCTTGCGTCGATGCCTCACCCATGAGGAGGTCGTCATAGTGCTCAACGATTGTCATACAGGAGCTTGTGGCGGTCACTTATCCGGGTTAGCAACAACCCAAAAGATTTTACAAGCAGGTTACTTTTGGCCCACACTTATCAAAGATTGTATTGAGTCGGTCAAGAAGTGCCATCCGTGCCAAATCTTCTCATGGAAGATGAGGGCACATCCATCTCCCATGTTTCCTGTTATNGAAAATAATAAGTAGTAGTAAATGGTACTATGTCTGGGTTAGAGGTTTCAGAGAGCACAGGTGAGACAGTGGTTTCAACGCCTGATCTTGCACCAAAAAGATCCCGTCTAAAAATTCTCATAGTCCAAAAAGGATCTTGGCCTTCTATTCCTAGAAAAGGTCTAACCGGTGATCCAGAAGACACAACAACTAAGTCTTCATAAGAATTCACTTGCATAAACTATCTCTCAGAATCATGCTGAAGTCAAAATTCCTTTCGAGTATTGGTAATTCGTAAATGTTCTAGAGAGTTGGTGCGTTCCACTTGTAGCGTGGAAACATCTTGGACTTCACTCTGTTGAGGAGAGCCCTTAGGTGAGCTTGTAGGCAGGGGTCGAGAACCTTCCAGATGCTCTGGAGATAAACCCTTCATTCTACATGAATGACGTGGAGGATCTATTGTGAACGAGTTACAAACTTACGAAGAAAATCTTATGGTCAACTTGGGTAAACAAACAGTGCGCACTAGTAAACAAAATCTAGGAAACAATACCAAGCAAACAAGACCTTCTAATTTCGAAGTCACTAGTTGGTGATGAAATCCAACGTCGCAATAACGAGACAAGAAGGGGCTGGGATAGGGTGGAAAATTTACGTTGACGACCTACTTAACAGACTTACACCCTGGTGCAAGCTCCCACACATAATCGTGGGTATACCCTCCAAGGAGCCCGAGTGAGTTTGGCCAACATCGATTCCAGGTACCTTGAAGACTTTCCCCTTCACAATCACCTTGTGTAAGACCCTAAAAAGGTAGGCCACTATGGTTACCACCGACAACAATAAAGCCTAGGGGGACAGTCGACAATCCGATCCACACGCAAGGGCAGGGTATCTAGCCTGAAATCAACTCAAAAGGCTTCCACTCATCATTGTGGGTATACCTCCAAGTGAGCCCCATAATACATGCAATCTCTACACCGATATCAACAAAGCAAGGTGAGTAGCTCTGTCAATATCAATGCGACCTCGTGTTTGACCCTTGTGTGAGAAGGGCTTCCCAGGAGAAAATGTTGTAAATGAAATTTGACACTCCTTAACACAAGATGCTATTGCGTGTTTTGTGCTTTGGAGAGTGTATCTCTCTACCTATTCCAAAGCTCTATCCTAGATAAATGTTGGTGTAATAGAGCCCTAGAAAAGAGTTACTAGTTAAATTTTACAATTGCACAATGTTATTAAGGGTTGTTGTTACTCAAAGGAAGCAGATATGAAACTGATGTTGTATGAGACTCTGACCCAACGATGCATAGATAGGAATGAAATATATCAATTTTCGTTCAATSAATCCTATGTACGGAAGGGAAATAGAAKTTTTCCGGACCAATCTTGAACTACGACACACAATTTCCTTTAAAATGCAATTGCAACGAATCACGCAATAATGACAATTCTCTATTGTTTCTTTTTCAATAATTTCAACAATTGATTTTCAATATTTTCGAAGACGAAAATGCTTTTGAAAGAAAAAATGTTTTTACTTTTCAAAAAAGGATCTACACCATGATGGTGAAAGTGAGGAAAACCAAAGACAAATGAACAAGCAATAAAAAAGAACCCAAACCAATCTTTCAATGGAAACAAAAATGACAAGCAGACCAAACTAGTCTTTTCAATTGCGTGAGAAAAGTAATCTTCCAAATAATGAGCAAATGAGAAATACAAAGACTCTCAACTTTCAACCGATCGTTGGTTCTTAACCAAACAAGCACTTAGATTCCAAAATCAGAGAGTATATCTTTGCCAAGAAAAGTCAAGAGATGAAAGTTGAGAAAAAATGGACAGGAAAAGCCTTTGATTTCCTAAGACTGATCGTGCACAAAATACAAAGACAAGAAAACATCAACCAATGGTCCAAGAAGCTCTTTTCAGGCACCTATACTGATCTGGGCAGCTGAACATGCAAAAGTCTTAAATCCAAAATTTTCAAAAGAGGGTTCACAGGCTAACAGTGTTACACAGTGCGAGAATGGGTCATTCTTGCAGGCTAGATTTGAGAAGAGTGCGAGAACCTCACACTGGACCTAAAAGCAAAGTGAGAAATCCAAGTATTCTCGCAGGCCACTGTGGGGTTCAGTGCAAGAATGTCTAAAACTAAGCAAATTCTTGGAAAAAGACAAAACATTCGAAGGGACTTCTGGACCCAGATTGTCTATCAGGGTATCCTGAAGACTCAGAGATTGATAGGAATGGAGAAAGGTAAGGCAAGAGAAAATGGCCAAGGAAAAACACCAAAAACCACTAAGAAAATGGGTTTCTCCCCAGTGGAGTCACCAAATTTGTTATCAGACTAATCGATAGGTGAAAACACTAACAGATCTCCCTAGATCCACCTAGATCTAGAACAAAATAGGACAGGACATGAATCTTCCCCTAAGTTATGACCATTGAATTAGCTAGTAGGGAGGAACAAGTAACATACCTTTGTATCGATTCCCAGGGTGTCTTTTGCTCCCGCTTCGCTGCGGCGCTCTCATGAGGTCAAGACCAAGACAAAAAAAACCAACCAAAGTGAAGATAGCAAAATATATTCAATCGTCAACTTATGTGTATGATCAAGGAATTACACGATAAAGTAAGAATGACTTTATGGGAAAAGGACATGCCATTGTATCATATTAATCGAAAGTAGAAGATACAACCTGATAACCTTGATGTCGCAAGATTCCTTTTATTGACTCTTGGTTCCAACACACACACTTGCTCGATCCTTGTATGAAGAAGATCCAATTCCTCTTGATAGACTTGCTAGAGTCTCCAAGCTCATGTTCAAGCTAGGTCCTTCACACAATTCTTTCACCAATTCTACAATTAATCTTGCTTAACCTTTTCCATGAGAATCCCATCAATATATAAGACAGGATGAGATGGTTACTTGGATAAGAATGATCCCACAATATCAGGGAAACTAGTAAAAATATAACCATTCGAGTGCCAACTCATTCTCTAGAAGATTCCCTTCTAGAACCATCGAGACTTCATCTTTTTCCAAGATTGAGAACAAGTTATCACCCTATCTATGTAGCACAGTGCAAGAAGTTTTCACCCTAGCTGAAGGCAGCCTGGGAGAATGGGTCATTCTCGCACAGTAGGATATAAGCAACTTGTGAACTCTCTTCAAAAATATGTTTTCTGGGAAGAGATGAATGTCACTTTTCTCAGGAGAAAATTCTTATTGGGAGCCTGAGTACACCATCATCAATACATCATCAATATGACCAAAATCATGGGTAACACTAGGGTTCAACAATTAAGTATGAACAATCAAACCTTTCCTAGGACAACTAAGACTAGTGCCTAAAATTGGGCAAGGGGTCAATTAAGTTAAGGGGAGATTTGTTACAAGATAGTTACAAGTTTACAAATGTTACAAAAAGATAGATACAACTAGACACAGTTATACAGAAAGAATATATAAGATTACAATAGATAGATAAAATGATTACAATAAAGAATATCTAAGATTACAACAAGGCTAAACTAGATACACTAAATACAAGATATATAGAAAATGACTAACCAGTTGCTTGCATGTGCTGTAAATAAAGATACTCAAGATGAAATAACCATCAACACATCAAGTTAATCACGCTCAAAATATATCTTACTCTATTGGATTTTTTATCAATGGCATAACGACAAAAATCACTCAAGACCTAGTCAAAAGAGTGCCTCCGGGTGGATGCACAACTTCTTGAAGGATCACACCACAAACATAGGAACAATGATTAAGATGAAAATCTTGAAAAGTAAAGTGTTCCATATGGTAGATGTAACCACTTAGATAATTATTCCACAACACATAAAATGATTTTCATGTAAAATAAATATAATGAGATCAGTGTGCTTACAAGTGTGAAATTAAATTGCCAATGTTGTAGACCAAGGATTAAATTAGGTAGTTACGTGAGATTTATTTTAATCCTGTCTAAGTATCAACCCAATACTTTCCTCCCCCAATTACCAAGTGACTCTTCGGTACTCAAGAAGTTAGGAAACGAGGCCCACCCTAGCTCCACAGGTCATTCCAAAGATTAGAGTATTCCCGGAAAGGACACCGCACGCCACGAGACCATCCCCAGACTAGCTCTCTTTGTTTCCTTCCTCCGACCCTATTTTAAATGGCGAAGATGGTTCGTAATGGTGTCATATTAAGTCTAATAAATTAATTATTAAACCTATGAGCTAAGTGTTGAGGTGTGTTTGAGTGCTTATATCTTTCTCAAAGTGTCGAAACTGAAAATGAATGTTGTGAATGTTGAAGTCGTTAAACAATGAGATTGCAGGTTAAGTTCTTAAATTATGAGGTTATTGCATGTGAACTGTGAAGAACTAAAAATACTTTCAAAATTGAGAATTTATTTAAGCCATCATAATATCAGTGTTTTCATGCATGTATATAAGATAGATACTTGTGCCTCTGTTTTCTCTCCTTCCCTGTGCAGATTGTCTTTTCTGTGTTTGGTACCCAGTTTCAACTACACCTAGTACCTAGACCCTTTTCCTTATGCTTTTACTGAGAGTTGTGAGGCAGCTGGTTGTCATAGTACAACTTCAAGCGGCTCCCATTCACTAATCCTTCCTTCCATTCTCCATCCAAAGTCTTCAACTGTGCAGCTCCTCCTTCTGTAACATAGGTGATATCATATGGCCCGATCCATTGCGTTTTGAACTTCCCAGGGTATGAACTAGTACTAGATCATATTCCAGTACTAGATCACCTTGTTTCAATGCCTTCTTATTGATGTGTCTATCATGATAGGTCTTCTCTCTTTCCTTCTTTACCTACTGATGGAATAAATTTGTCTTCTTCTAGTTCAACCAATTGGGAAAGCCTCTCTCGAACAGTGCCAGTATCAATCATATCTATAAAGGCATCAATTCTTAGGCTTGGTACCAAATATTCCATTGGGACAATGGCTTCAAGACCATACTCCAACTTAAAAGGGGTCTGCATTGTTAGTTTCTTGCAAGTGGTTCTATAGGCCCACAGTACTGTTGGCACTCTTAAATCCTAGTCATCCATGTTCACACTGCAAATCTTTGTCGGCGTTGTCTCCAAGATCTTGTTGAATGCTTCCACTATCCCATTTTATTGGGGATGGTAAGGCATGCTCTTCTGATGGTGGACTGCAAATTCCTCTGTCAGGGCTTCAACGGTTTTATTCTTGAAATGTTTTCCTTGATCGTTCATGAGGATCTTTGTGCATCCAAATCCAGTTATGATGCCATCAAATATGAAGCGTGCAGCTGTAGTTGCACTACAGTCCTTAATTACTGTTGCTCCGGCGCATCTAGTCAAGTACTCTGCTGCAGTAATTATGTACCTTTCTCATGTGCGCTTCCATGGTGGGTTTATAGGTCCCATGAAGTCAATAGCCCATTTCGCAAATGCTTGTAGGGTTAGTTGTAGTCCTAATGGCATTTCAATTCTTATGGATGGTTTCCCAACTCTTTGGCATACATCACAGGCTTTGTAATAGTCAATGGCATCTCTGTGTAAGGTAGGCCACCAAAGGCCAACTCTAAGAACATTCTGCGCAGTTTCTTTCCCTACATAATTTCCTCATGTGATTCCTTCATGAGCTTCTATGAGGATCAATGGTCGCTCTTCCTTTATAACACACCTTATCAATATCTCATCAGGTCCCATCTTGTATAGTTTTCCAGCTATAAGTGAAAAGTTGATAGTTCGCACTACTAGTTGTTTCTTCTGGGGAATTGTATACTCACTAGGTGCCATTCTTGTTGAAAGGAACTGGACTAGCGAATTGGTCATCAATCTTTTTAATGGCCAGTAACTGTGCATCTAGCAGTGTATCCTCCAAACTGGTCGGCTCTTTCCCATGTTCCAGCCTTGACAAATAGTCATGACCTTTGTTCATCCTTCCTGGCTTAACTACGATCTCAAAGTTGTATTATTGAAATAGCATAAGCCATATACATATTCTCCCCCCCAACACTGGATTTTTGACTAGGTATTTCAACGCAGAGTGATCAATAAACATTTTAAAGTGTCCTCCCAACAAGTACTAGAAACATTTCTGTAGCGCATACACCATGGCTAATCCTTCTCTCTCAGTGGTGGTGTAATTAATCTCAGTTGTTGATAGCTTTCTGCTAGAAAAAGTTAATGGGTGGAAAATATATCTATCACTAGGTTGTTCTAACACAGCTTCCAATGCAATGGAAGAGGCATCGACATGCACATGAAATTCCTTGCTCCAATCTCGGAAAACCAAAATGGCCACAGTAACCATTTTATGTTTTAGTGTGTCGAAGCTCTGGTGGCATTCTTTTGTCCAACTAAACTGATATACTTTCTTCAAAAGATTCTCCATAGGTGATATAATCTAGGCATATCCTTTAATGAACTTCCTATAATATCCACTATGTCCCAGTGCAGTGCACAACTGGATAGGGAACATTTCCCTGGCATGGTGACCAGTGGTGGCAATGTTACCCACAAGCATTTCACGGAAATGAGAAGGTTGTCTCATGATGAGACCCCCTTTCTCTTGGCTATGCCACCAAGAGCCACTATCCTAGCATGGTGACCAGCTTCTAGTAGCGTCATACTGCTAGATTCCCATGGACCTAATAGGCTGGCTTGTGATGAGACCCCCTATCCTTTAACCAGGTCTTGTTTTATTATTCTTTTTTTCTTGCTGAGAATATTTTTACTGCTTTCTCAGGGATCCCTGGGCAAAGATCTCGAGGTTTCATTCTTGGATTTTATCTTTTTCCAGCGACTTTTACCCTCTATGCCTTTAGCCCCTTCTTCCCACGAGGTAAGGTTGAACCCTTAAATATTTGTCCAACCCAATGCCCAAACTAGTGTAATGGGATCGATGATTGGGAGAAAGATGGAAATTGGTAAGTATGCTAGGAGCGGATGATGGATTATCATGATTCCCCCCAGTGGAAACTCAAAACCTATGGGCACAAGCTTACTAGGGCATCATATCATTCCCCCTAGATATGGTCAAGTGGATAGGCATAATAATGAAGCACCCAGTAAAGAAAAAAATAATCAAATGCACATATTCAAAGGTTTTGAGGATTAGAGTGACACATACCATGGTACCCAGACTCATTACCTCATGGAGAAATATCCATTTCTTCTACAAGACTGGGTTGAGGTGATGGATGTTGTTGTTGCTAACAAAGTGGAGGCACTGAAGAATGAAAATATGGTCCCTCCAGCGCCATGCTCAAGTCGATATGTCTCTCGATACTCCATGTCTAGGACCTGTGGCCCTCAAGACATAATCTCCTTAGTTATGTCAACAACCCTAATCTTTCCCCCTTAACAAAGTAATATTAAACAATTCATTTAAAATTTCATTTTTTCACAAACAAAACCCTAATTTACATGGACGTCACCCATTTGGGGGTGTTTTGGCACTAGGAGAAGGTCATTGGTGATGTAGGAGGGTAGTAAGGCTTCCCCAAGCCATGTATCAAGCATCAAAATGTATTCCTTCATGTTCAAAGCCTCAAAAACCTCAAAACATCCAAGTGTCAATGCATATAATCTCACCAACATGCCCTAGCCCCCCAAATATGACATCAATCTAAAAAAGAGAGCGTTTTTACCCTCCTGGGAAAATCATTTGGAAAGTGAGGGATGGGATATGTCGTCCAAGTCATAATCAATGCCTTCCAAGTCTGATCTTTCTCATCCATCATGCAGGCCCTTGACATCCAACCCGTGGGCTTACAGACCCATGGAAGCCCAAGCTAGGCTTGTTCTCCCAAAACTGTCCACTAACTAGGTCTTTCAAAGACAAATTAACATGCCCTCCAAGGATCTCAACTCATAACATCATGATAAATGAATTCAATCAATAAATAATCCATCTAATCATGTGCATCAAAGATCACTATATCAAACAATTAACTACTCAAAGACACTATGTGACTTGTCAAGCTTGAATATGGGAGGGTTGACGAGGGGTCCTATTGGGTAGATCTTGTCGTAGGTCAAGGAGAGTTTCCAAGAGATCCCTCTCTAAGCCATGTAAAGTGGATGAAGTGGTTGGGGTCAAGACTCAATGGGAATAGGGCTCATGACATACAAGGGGTCATAGTATCTCATTCACTGGTGGCTTTGTAGAGGGTGTGTGGTACAATCATTCGCAATGCACTTTTTCCAAGCCTATCAATTGCCTTTTATCTTTATTTCTTTGTTTTTCTTTCAATATAGCATAAGGAGAGGTTGAAGGTCACTTCCCTGGGATGGAGACTAGATGATGGCAATGTCACCCACAAACACCTAGTGGAAATGAGAAAGTTGGCTTGTGATAAGATCCCCTTTCTCTTAGCCATACAAATGAGAGCCATTTCCCTAGTTTGGTGACCATATGATGGCAATTCCATACCACTAGATACTCATGGATGTGATAGGTTTGCTCGTGATGAGACCTCTTATCCTTCAACTAACCTTTTAAGCGTGCTTTATTATATTGTGGGTCCCCTTTACTCAAATATAAGCATTTCAATGCTTTCTTGGGTGATCCATCAGTGAAGCATCTGGAAGGTTTATACAAGGATTTTATTGTTTACCCAACATCAACCCCTCAGGGCCTTCATCCCCTTGTTCCCATAGAATGAGGGACAACCCCTTCTTGGGTCAATAAACCCTAAAATCTCAACATATAAGGAAATGGAGGGGAATACTGATGGAAACTGGTAAGTATGGTCGAGAATGGTACGATGGGTCTTTAAGGGAGTTCCTAGTAGAAAACCCATACCCAAGGAAAACCACTTACTAGGACACAATATCAACCAGCAAGGTGAAGCAGGAAAAAAGGCATAATGTCTAAGCATATATCATGAAATCTAGAACAATCTAATATACCACATACTCAACTGTCTTAAATATTGAAATGATTCTCACCATAATACTAACTTGTACCTCATGGAGCAAGGCCCACTACCTTCTGGAAGCCATCTGGTGCCATGGATGCCATCTGCAAATCTATGACCATCTGTGGTGGTGAATGGGTTTTCAATCCGTGCAAAGGGTATTGCTAGTCATGTAGTCTCTCGACACTCCATATCTGCAACTTGAGGGCCTTGAGACATAATATCCTTAGTTATCCACAAAATGGGGGTAACAGGGAACATTTGAGAATTCCAGAATCATCAAATCCTTAATACTTTATTAATCAAATCCTCCTTACTCCTATGTTTGATTGCTATAGAAAACAGAGAAAAAATGAAAATTGGCTGTTGGTAGGTTGAATTATCCATCACTTCTGAGATTAAAACAAACCTGGGCATATCATTGGGTTGAAATTCATCCTCGTGTTGACTGGTATATGTACTTTTCATGGTGCTTTCGATAGGGATGTTGGAATTATAGCTGGACCATTAAAAGTCTTCCTTCTTTCCAAACCATTTTGAAATATATCAAGTATCAGTGACAATTTCATCATGTCCTTTATAAGCATCACAATCATAGTCAACATCACTGGCAACTTCTAAAACCATCTCTACATAACATTTCTCCAATGCATCCTCGTGACTTTTAGCCTTCCCAATGTTGGTACATGCATCAACGACTACAACAACATCCAGTTTGCAGACATTCTGATCAACAGCATGTTGCCATCCTTATACACACTTGAAAACATGAGATAATTCTTTCTCACTTAGTGTGTCATCAGAGGCACAATGCCTAGGTTCAAAGTCCACGCTGTCACTTTGACTTGAACCTCTTCCATCTAGGCTAACTCTTAGGGAAGACAAGGGGGGTTAGATCATAGTTACTAGATGATATTTAGAGTTTAATGTTTCAGGAGTTGGTTTTAATTCGTTAAAACCTCAGGGGGAATCTAGCCTATGGTGTTAAACAGAAAATGCAGGGTGCAACAATTAAGTATGAGCAGTTAGAACTTTCCTAGGACAACTAAGACTAGTGCCTAAGATTGAGCAAGGGGTCAACTATGTTAAGAGGAGATTCGTTACAAGATAGTTACAAATTTAAAAATGTTACAACAAGATAGATACAACTAGACACAAATATACATAAATAATATCTAAGATTACAATAAAGAATATCTAATATTGCAACAAGGCTAAACTAGATACACTAACTACAAGATATTAAGAAAATGACTATCCAGTTGCTTGCATGTGCAGTAAATAAACATACTCAAGATGAAATAACCATCAACACATCAAGCCAAGCATGATCACAATATATCTTACTCTATTGGATTACTTATCAATGGAATAAAGACAAAAATCACTCAAGACCCAGTCAAAAGAGTGCCTCCAGGTGGATGCACAACTTCTTGAAGGATCACACCACAAACACGGGAACAATGATAAAGATGAAAATCTTGAAAATTAAAGTGTTCCAGATGGTAGATGTAACCACTTAGATAATTATTCCACAACACATAAAATGACTTGCATGTAAAATAAATATAATGAGATCAGTGTGCTTACAAGTGTGAAATTAAATTGCCAATGTCGTAGACCAAGGATTAAATTAAGTGGTTAAGCGGGATTTATTTTAATCATGTCTAAGTGTTAACCCAATACTTTCCTCCCCCAATTACCAAGTGACTCTTAGGTTCTCAAGAATTTAGGCAATGAGGCCCACCCTAGCTCCACAGGTCATTCTTAAGATCAGAGTACTCCCAGAAAGAACGTCGTGTGCCTAGAGACCATCCCCAACCTAGCTCCTTATGTTTCCTTCCTCCGACCCTATTTTAAATGGTGAAGATGGTTGGTAATGGTGTCGTATTAAGTTTAATAAATTAATTATTAAACCTATGAGTTAAGTGTTGAAGTGTTTTTGAGTGCTTGTAGCTTTCTCAAACTTTCGAAGCCGAAAATGAACGTTGTGAAGGTTGAAGCCGTTAAACAATGAGATTGCAAGTTAAGTTCTTAAATTATGAGGTTATTGCATGTGAACTGTGAAGAACTAAAAATACTTGCAAAATTGAAAATTTATTTAAGCCATCATAATATCAGTGTTTGCATGCATGTATATAAGATAGATACTTGTGCCCATGTTTTCTCTCATTCCCTCTGCAGACTGTCTTTTCTATGTCTGGTACCCAGTTTCAACTGCACCTAGTACCTAGACCCTTTTCCTTATGCTTTTACTGAGAGTTGTGAGGTAGATAGTTTTCATAGTACAACTTCAGTCAGCTCCCATTCACTAATCCTTCCTTCCATTCTCCCTTCAAAGTCTTCAACTCCACAGATCCTCCTTCTGTAACATAGGCGATCTCATATGGCCTGAGCCATTGCGTTATGAACTTCCCAGGGTGTTTGATGAACTGGTACTAGATCATATACCAGTACTAGATCACCTTGTTTAAATGCCTTCTTCTTGATGTGTCTGTCATGATAGGCCTTCTATCTTTGCTTTTGTACTTGTTGATGGAATAAATTTTTCTTCTTCTAGTTCAACCAACTGGGAAAGCCTCTCTCGAACAATGCCAATATCATCCATATCTATAAAGGCATCAATTCTTAGGCTTGGTACCAAATATTCCATTGGGAGAACGACTTCGAGACCATACACCAACTTAAAAGGGGTCTACATTGTTAGTTTCTTGCAAGTGGTTCTATAGGCCCACAGTATTGTTGGCACTCTTAAATCCCAGTCATCCATGTTCACACTGCAAATCTTCGTTATCGTTGTCTCCAAGATCTTGTTGAATGCTTCCACTGTCCCATTTTCTTGGGGATGGTAAGGCATGCTCTTCTTATGGTAGACTGCAAATTCCTCAGTCAGGGCTTCAACTATTTTATTTATGAAATGTGTGCCTTGATTGCTCATGAGGATCTTTCTGCATCCAAATCTAGTTATGATGCCATCAAATATGAAGAGTGTAGTTGTAGTTTCACTACAGTCCTTAACATCTCTTGCTTAGACCCATCTAGTCAAGTACTCTGTCAGAGTAATTATGTACCTTTCTCCTGTGTGCTTCCCTGGTGGGTTTATAGGTCCCACAAAGTCAATAGACCATTTCTCAAATTCTTGTAGGGTCAGTTGTGGTGCTAATGGAATTTCATCTCTTCTGGATGATTTCCCAACTCTTTCGCATACATCGCAGGCTTTATAATAGTCTGTGGCATCTCTATGTAAGGTAGGCCACTAAAGGCCAGCTCTAAGAACCTTTTGCGCAGTTGTTTTCCCTGCGTAATGTCCTCATGTGATACCTTCATGAGCTTTTGTGAGGATCAATGGTTGCTCTTCCTTTAAAACACACCTTCTCAATATCTCATCAGGTCCTATCTTGTATAGTTGTCCAACTATAAGTGAAAAGTCGACAGCATGCACTACTAGTTGTTTCTTCTAGGGAATTGTATACTCACTAGGTGTCATTCCTCTTAACAAGAACTGGACTATCTATGCAAAGTGGTCATCAATATTTCTAATGGTCAGTAACTATGCATCCAACAATGTATCCTCCAAACTGGTTGGCTCTTCCCCATGTTCCAACCTTGACAAGTGTTCATGAACTTTGTTCATCCTTCATGGCTTAACTACAATCTCAAAGTCGTATTATTGAAATAGCATAATCCATCTGCATATTCTGCCCCTCAACACTGTCTTGTTGACTAGGTATTTCAGCGTGGAGTGATCAGTGAACATTTTAAAGTGTCCTCCCAACAAGTAGTGGCGAAATTTCTGCAACACATACACCATGGCTAATCCTTCTCTCTCAGTGGTGGTGTAATTAATCTTAGTTGTTGATAGCTTCCTTCTAGAAAATGATAACGGGTGGTCAATATATTTGTCACCAGGTTGTGCTAACAAAGCTCCAAATGTAATGGAAGATGCATCGACATGCAGTAACCATTTTTTGTTTCAGTGTGTTGAAGCTCTACTGGGATTCTTCTGTCCAACTAAACTGACAGTCTTTCTTCAAAATATTCTTCATAGGTTTTTTAATATGGGCATATACTTTAATGAACTTCTTGTAATATCCAGTATGTCCCAACGCAGTGCACAGCTGTTTGACTGAAGTAGGAGGGGTTAAATCAACTATAATATCAATTTTAGATGGATCTACCGACAATCCCTACTTGCATACAATATGACCTAACAACACTCCAAATGGTGAAAAGAAGATGCAATTCTTCAGATTCAAGGCAATTTGGCACTGCCTGCATTTGTCCAACATTAACCTTAGACATTCAATATGATTTTTCAATAAACTAAAAACATTCCAATCATCAAAATATGCTTCTAAACATTTATGTAGAAATTCCTTGAATGCTTCGACCACCACCCTAGAAATGATGGTTAGGGCATTCTTCAATCCAAATGGCATCACTGTATATTGGTAGGATCAACATTATTTTGCAAATGTGGTCCTATGGTGATCTTCCTTGACAATCCAGATCTGATGGTATCCTGAAAATTCATTTGTAAAAGAATATACCTTCTGGCCTCCCACATTATCTAACACTTCATCAGTGAATGGTGTAGGGAATGGATTGTGCAAACATGCATCGTTCAACTTCCTAATATCTACAAAGATCCTAATATCTCTTGTCTTCTTGTCTTGCACCACCATAGGGCTAATCCACTCCGACTCTTCGACAGGTTCTATAATTCCTGCTTCCAACATTCTATCGAGCTCAATCTTGACTTTCTCCTTATACTTAGGGTTCAGTCTATAGGGTCTCTGTTTGAATGGTATTGCATTTGGTTTCAAATGTATTCTCATCTCTCCCATAGGCCCTTTAATTCCCTTCATATAAGTGAACTTGTTTGGAAACAAGTCCTAATATTCATGCACTAACTCTGTTATTTTGTCAATAGTAGCAACATCACAATAATCTCCAACATTTGCAAGTTTCAATGTTTTCTCTATTCCAATTTTGATCTTCTTAATCTTGATTGACTGTCCAATGAATGGTAGCTCAAATTCTAGTCCTTCCCCATCTCTTTGGCCTTCTATTTCGGCAATGTTCACCTTCCTAGGATCATCGTCTTCATCAACATTGATGTTCTAACAACATTGTAGTTTCTAAAGAGGCGTAGTCCATTCGTCCTCTTATTGTTCTAAAGGGGGGCTAGAGGCCTCCTCGAATAATTTTTGTCTTACAATCTGTAACGCTTGATCTACTGAAGGATATTGACTATCAAATAAGAAGGTGGTTACAAATTTCTAAGTCATTCCTTCCCAATCTGTAGTGATGATGCACAACTCCACTTGAAGGTACCAGTTGATAGAGGTTGTGTCTATTGTGTTAATGAATTTGTACACCCACTTATCTTGAGGAATGGTTCTCCAAGCTTCCTCGCAAATTTTCACATGGTCCTTTGGGAAGCTTCGACCATGTAGAAAACTTCACAACATTCTACTTGTGTTGATAACCGCGTGGTCATCAGGGTACGACATTGTTCCCATTCTGTAATGATGTTTTTGTGTGTTCCCCACCATCTTGCTAGTGTTTCTATCAAGGCCTCATTCATTGCCAACAATCTTTGTTATGTTGGTACACTTGCTTAGAATTCCAACAAGAAGGTTTCTAAACGATTCAGACCATCAAAAGTGGGCAAGTTACTTACTATTGTGTCGATCCAGCAAACTTATTTGGTTAATATACGACATCTCCTTGTAGATACTTCATACATCTTGTTCTGCCAGTTCTCTAGTGCTTCTTTTGAATCTGATGAGAATGCATTGTCACTTCACCAACTGAGGTTTCCATCGGTCATAGGATTAATGTAATCATGTTTCTTGGCTGTTAATTTGTATATGTTTTCTAGTTCATATGCATAGTCTTATTCTCTGATAGGTTCTGTGTATCGTTGACCTTCATATGGATCCAAAGATGCAATGACCCTAAGACCATATCTTTCAAAATTCATTTGTCTTTTCTTTAAATCAGCCAGAGTGGAATTATTGAAAGCCCAATCAATTCCTAACAGTGCAGGTTAAGGGAAATTGTCATCAACTATCTCAATTACCTCAAAATCTACAAACGTTCTTATCGATGTCCATAGGGACATGTTCCAATCTTCCAAAGGGGCTTACTTTATGTTGATTAGCCATCATAAGCCTGATAGGGGAGTAGATCAACTTCGTTTTTCCCATCAGTGCCAAGGTTTTCTTCGTCATGACATTCACCTCTGACCCTAAGTTGAGGACCACATAATCTATATCATATTCTCTTATTTGAGCATTCAAGTGTAATTCCTTATTTGTCCTTCTCTTTTCAACGATTTGATGTACTACCCTATTCAGTAAGGGATGTATCTTTCCTATCTCATAAAGTTTGATTAAATTTTGTATCTATTGTACAATGCTCTCATCCACAAGGTTCAACATATATCAATTCCACTTGCAGGTTCTTCTGAGGTCCTCTTCTTTCCTGAAGGTTAGCTAGCAGCACATGACAATCTTTTATAATGTGTTCGAAGGAACTACAGTAGCTGCAAGTAATGCAAGGGTTTTGAAAGTCCCTTGCTAGGTGTCCTGGTTGTGCGCAGTTGTAACAGATGATCTATCCTCAACCTCAACCCATACCTCCTCCTCATCCTTGTCCTCTGAATCCACCACGAGGATTGAAGTTTCCTCTTGCAGGGGAGTTATACTGCGTAGTGTTTCCTTCTTTTTGTACTTCGCCTTGAATTTTGTATATGTATCTTGACTTTTTTTTCATGAGTTCATAAGCCCTACAATATCTATCATCATGCCCCATGGACTTTCAGAATGTGAAATACAAATTTGTGGGTGTCTGAACATATTTTTTCATGTAATATCACTCACCATGGCAATGTTGATTTCTACATTCCTCGCACCAGGGTAGGGTGACTTTCTTCAAAGGGATCAAAGCTCTAGAGGCCAAGTACTCATGAAATAAGGGGCAATGTTCCTTGTCATGGCCTTCTAATTTGCATATGAAACACCATATGTCTTCTCTTTTATCCTTTCCCTTGTGTTTCTTCATATCTTCAGCCTGTAGAGACAAACTAGTTAGTTGACTCAATATTTAACTCATACCTGAGCTGGATTCTCCTATAGGGGCTAACTCTATCTTCATGGTGATTTCTAGCACCTCATCCTATGAAGCGATCTTATATTGCATTAGAGGAACTTTGATGTGTCGTAAGAGGGGAACAATGAACCATTCTTTGTTCTTCTCATCTGGGATCTAAAAATTCAATCGGCCAGGAATCTCTGATCAAACTCCCAAACAAGTTTAGCTACCTTCTTCTTGATCTCTTTTAGCTCTGTAATACATTGTGATTCTAATTTGGGTTTCTTGAACTATGCAATCAATGAATTCTTGATCGCATTCAGCGGCTTAGGGTGTGAAATTCCTTGGACAAGCTTCATGTACTAGCTCAGTGCACGATCCCTTAGGGTAATGCTGAACTAAGTTCTTTTAACTGCTTCATCGATGACATTTTTAATATTCCATAAGACTTCACATAGGAACCAGTTTTGATGAGGATCTTCAGATCCATCTCCCCTAAAAATAGCAAGCCTCATCTCATCTTCCATGGAACTTCCTAGGGTTCCTCATTGAGTATGTGGTGAACTACAAGTGACTATTCTCTGAACGCTCTGGTGGCTTGGATTACTTTGATTGCTTAATGCTAATGAATCAACATGAGGGATAATAGTACTTACTTCAACAGTCTGTGCAGTTCCTGAGGCTTCTGGCTCTTCTCGGCAAGGCTCTTCAATTTTTCGTTCCTTCGCCCTAACGAGTTATGAGTGCTCTTCGTCTGTCAAATCTTCCTCTTCTCCTTTGTAGAAACCCTCGTCCCCATAGTTTTGATTAAACAAGTTTGCAATATGAACTTCTCTGAACTCTCTCCCACTACGTGTATGTCCAGCCTCTGTGTCATTGTCTCTATCTGAATTCCTAAAGATTAGATTTTCCAAATCTGACCAATCTACTGTATCTTCAAGAAGTTCTTCTCATGTAATAGCATCTTGATCCTCAACCTAAAAACATGTAAAAATTTTCCTCTGGGTTCTTGAAGAAATATCTCTTGGCTTGGCTATATGACTCTACTCTATCAACAACAAACTCGGTGATGTACCCTCCAATGGTGCTATCAAAATAATGATCTACTTCTCTTGACACAGCATTATCAACTCTCTTGACCTTCTTGATTAGCATCAACGTCCAGACCATAGGTGGCCTAGATCTGACCTCAAACTGGGTATCTTCTAACCTATCTAACCACTCGTATAGCTCATGATGGATTCCTCCAAAGAAAATCTCTTGTATATCAGTAAAGATATATATTTCTAACCAATCCTCTATACTAAGATTAGTGTTCTTGTTTTGGGCTTCAACAAAGCCCTTTTCTTGATCCTCTATCCACTTATGAATATCTGTCTATGATGGGAACCACCTTGACATTCCCTCAAGAAGATCAATTTCTTGGAACAGAACCATTTGTTGGCACAGTGGAAGACCCAGGGTTCGGCTCCAAGAGCACACCAACAGGCCCTAACTATTGGCCCTTTTGGCAACACCTACAAAGAAGATGCAGTCTCACCCGAAGAAGCTATGGGGGCGTTGCAGGATAGAGATGTCTACAACCAAGGGGAATACCAAGTGGATCTAGTACTAGAACGAAACAACATTTATATATCTCTTACTAGTTTAACTCTACTTCGCACAACTATTTATCGGATATAACAAAGTAATGAAATAACAATATATCAAAGGGAAAATAACATAAAATTAATTACACACAATACATGGTATACGTTGTTCACCCTCTCTCTAGGGCTACATCCACAAAACAGTGCTTTAACTCTACTCTGCATAACTATCTATCAAATCTAACATAGTAATGAAATAACAATATATCAAATTGAAAATAACATAACATCAATCACACACAACACAAGGTATACGTGGTTCACCCTCTCTCTATGGCTACATCCACAAAAATATGCTTTAACTCTACTCTGTACAACTATCTATCAGATCTAACACAGTAATGAAATAACAATATATCAAAGGGAAAATAGCATAGCATCAATCACACACAACACAAGATATACATGGTTCACCCTCTCTATAGGGATACATCCATAAAACTATGCTTTATAATATATTAAGGTGAAGCATACAGTTCTTGTATGTGCTCTCAGCTAGAAGATCTTCTTTCTCCTCCTCTCTGAACACCCAGCTGCAGGGTTGATCTTCACACCCAACTAAATATCTTATAGTACAGAAGGCTCTCGTACTCAACACTTCTCCCTCACTAATATTACTCACTCGATCACACAATGACAAAGACAACCACAATAATCATAACACCACCTTGACACCAACCCATCCCAGGTCCTTTAGACCTCTAGTTATACATTACAATCCCTCACCGACATCCTTAGGCCAAAACCTAGGTGTCAAAACCCTAGATACCAAAAAACTAGGTGTCTAGAAACCTAGGTCAACTTGACCTTCATTTTTAGGGCTTCACCGGCCTATCTTTCCTTCCTTCTTGCGCGGTGCTCCGAAGCATCCAACGGTGGTTTTTTCCGCTTGTTTATTTTTTCATGATCCTTCTTCCTTGCTAATCTGTCATCCTTGATCTCCTCATCCCTTTTACTTCACTCCATATTTTCTTCTCTTTTGCTCACTTCGACCCAGTAGCAGTCATTGTGTCTTCCGCGCAGTTCACATTTTTCCTTTTCTTCCCTGATCTTCGCTTACTTTCATAAATAAGGTTTGACATAGATACTCTCCCATTTATGCTCGGGAACGGGTAAAGGTTGCAACAGTCCCGCTGGATGAGTGTGCTAATCCTTATTCTCTTGACAAGTAGTACACTCCTTGATGTGACTCGTCACATCCTCCTTGAGGCCCTTCCATGAGAACCTCTTCCTTACCTACCTGTAAGTCTTTCCAATCCCTTGGTGCCCTGCCACTGGTGAGTCATGACAAGCTTGTAGTATCTTGGCCTTGAAGGTTGATTCAGGAACCAAATATATTCATCCCTTGTAGTAGATGATGCCCTCTATGACCCTGAAGTTATCATCATGTACCCGTCCATCTATCACCTGACAAGCAAACCGATTTTTTCAGTATTCCATCACAAGGTGGTCCTTCCAATCAACTAATACATATGTCATGGCATAGACGGATGGCCTCCTGGATAATGCATCTTCCACTACGTTGTTTTTCCCTTTGATGAATTCATTGTCAAAGTCATAGGCATGTATCTTACTGACCCACTTCTGTTGTCTTTCCTCTCTACTCCAAGAAGTACTTAAGGATATTGTGATATGATTTTACCATAAATCTAGCACCGACTAAGTATTGCCAAAATTTGGCCAAGGCGTGCATGATAGCCAAAATCTCTTTCTCATAGATAGTGTAAAGTAACTTAGGACCCCTAAGCTTTCAGCTCTCATAGGAAAGAGGGTTCCTATTCTGCATCAATATGGCCATAATGCCTTCTCTAGAGGCATCACACTCCAAGGTGAAAGGTTGGCCGAAATATGGTAGTGCCAACACAAGGGATGTGCTCATTACTTTCTTCATTCGGTCGAAGGTGGATTGGGCCTCTTCACTCTATCTGAAGGCTCCTTTCTTTGTTAAATCGGTCAAGGGTGCACACAATTGGGATAACCCTTTGATGAATCTCCTATAATAGTTGTAGATGCCCAGAAATCCCCTCAACTCTGTAATGGTTTTGGGCGTGGGCCATTCAACTATGGCCTGAATTTTCTCCTCATGTACCTGTACTCCTTTAACCCCAATAATATGTCCCAAGTAGAGGACCTCTGTCATTCCAAATTTACATTTGGACTCCTTGGAATACAATGATTGATCCTCCATGATAGTCAATATTTTCTCCACATGTTAAAGGTGTTCCTCCCACATCTTGCTATATATTAGCAAGTCATCAAAGAAAACAAGAAGATGCTTCCTTAACTATTTTTTGAGGACATGGTTCATACATGATTGGAACATGGCGAGGGCATTGGTTAAGCCAAATGGAATCAATAATAACTCATAGTGGTCGTAGTGACACCTGAAAGTAGTTTTTGGGATGTCCTCCTCCCTCATCTTGATTTGATGGTAGCCAGAGCGCGGGTCAATTTCGGTGAAACAGACAACCCCGTGAAGCTTGTCCAGTAACTCATCAATCCTTGGTATGGGATACCTTTTTTTGAATGTTTTCTTGTTTAGTTCCCTGAAGTCAATGCACATGTGCATGGTTACATCCTTCTTCTTAAGTCCTTTTCTTGATCCTTTATCCAATTATGAATCTCTATCTTTGATGGGAACCACCTTGACATTCCCTCAAGAAGATTCTTGTCATGACAACATAACCATTTGTTGGCACAGGGGCAGACCCAGGGTTCGGCTTCAAGAGCACACCAACAAGCCCTAACTACTGGCCCTTTTGAAAAAACTTTCAAAGCAGATGCAGTCTCACGCAAAGCAGCTATGGGGTGGGTTGCAGGATAGAGATGTCTACAACCAAGGGGAATATCAAGTGGATCTAGTACTAGAAAAACACAACATTTATATATCTCTTACTAGTTTAACTCTACCCCGCACAATTATTTATCAGATCTAACACAGTAATGCAATAACAATATATCAAAGGGAAAATAGCATAGCATCAATCACACACAAAACAAGGTATACGTTGTTGACCCTCTCTCTATGGATACTTCCATAGAACTGTGCTTTATAATATATTAAGGTGAAGCATGCAGTTCTTGTCTTCACTTTCAGCTAGCAGATCTTCTTTCTCCTCCTCTCTATCTCTCCCCTCACTGCGCACCTAGCTGCAGGGTTTATCTTCGCACCCAACTGAAGATCTTAAAGTACAGAACGCTCTCATACTCAACACTTCTCCCTCACATAATATTACTCACTCAATCACACAATGACAAAGACAACAACAACAATCATAACACCACCTTGACACCACCCGAGCCCAGGTCCTTTGTACCTCTATCTATACATTACAATCACTCACCGACATCCTTCAACCGAAACCTAGGTTTCAAAACCCTAGATACCAGAAATCTAGGTGTCTAAAACTGTAGGTCAACTTGACCCGTGTTTTCAGGGCTTCACCAACCCGTCTTTCCTTCCTTCTATTGTGGTGCTCCAAATAATCCAACGGTGGATTTTTCCTCTTGCTGAGTTTTCCACGATCATTCTTCCTTGTTGATCTATCATCCTCAATCTCCTCATCCCACAACCTGCTTCCTTTTACTTCGCTCTGTCTTTTCTGTTCTTTTTCTCACTTCGACCCAATAACAGTCACTCTATCTTCCGCACAGTTCACATTTGCCTTTTTTCCTTGATATTCGCTTACTTTCATAACTAAGGGACAATAGAGATACTCTCTCATTTATGCTCAAGGATGGGTAAAGGTTGCAACAGTCCCGCTGGATGGGTGTGCTCATCCTTATTCGCTTGACAGGGAGTACATTCCTTGATGTGACTCATCACATCCTCCTTGAGGCCCTTCCATGACAACCTCTCCCTTGTTGCCTGTAAGTCTTGGAAATCCCTTGGTGCCCTGCCACTGGTGAGTCATGACAAGCTTGCAGTATCTTGGCCTTGAAGATTGATTCAGGAACCAAAACGATTCGGCCCTTGTAGTAGATGATGCTCTCTATGACCCTAAAGTTGTCATCCTATACCCATCCATCTATCCCCTGACAAGCGAACTTATTTTTTCAGTATTCCATCACAAGGTGGTCCTTCAAATCAACTAGTGCATATGTCATGGCATAGACTTATGGCCTCCTCGATAATGTATCTGCCACTACGTTGTTTTTCCCTTTGATGAATTCAATGTAAATGTCATAGGCATGTATCTTACTGACCCACTTCTATTTTCTTTCGTCTCTGCTCCAAGAAGTACTTAAGGCTATTGTGATATGATTTTACCATAAATCTAGCACCGACTAAGTATTGCCGAAATTTGGCCAAGGTGTGCATGGTAGCCAAAATCTCTTTGTCGTATATAGTGTAAAGTAACTTAGGACCCCTAAGCTTTCAGCTCTCATAGGAAATAGGGTGCCTATTCTGCATCAATACGACCACAATGCCTTCTCTAGAGGCATCACACTCCAAGGTGAAAGGTTGGTTGAAATATGGTAGTTCCAACACAAGGAACGTGCCCATTACTTTCTTCATTCCATCGAAGGTGGCTTGGGCCTCTTCAATCCATCTAAATGCCCCTTTCTTTGTTAGATCAGTCAAGGGTGCACACAATTGGGATAACCCTTTGACGAATCTCTTGTAATAGTTGTAGATGCCCAAAATTCCCCTCAACTCTATAAGGGTTTTGGGCATGGGCCATTCAACTATGGCCTGAATTTTCTCCTGATGTACTTGTACTCCTTTAACCCTAATAATATGTCCCAAGTAGAGGACCTCTGCCATTCCAAATTCACATTTGGACTCCTTAGCATACAATGATTGATCCTCCATGATAGTCAATATCTGTGAAGGTGTTCCTCCCACGTATTTCTATAGATTAGCAAGTCATCAAAGAAAACATGAAGATGCTTGCTTAATTGTTTGTTGAATACATTGTTAAAACATGATTGGAATGTGGGGAGGGAATTGGTTAAGCCAAATGACATCACTAAGAACTCATAGTGGCCGTAGTGACACCTGAAAGAAGTTTTTGGGATTTCCTTGTCCCTCATCTTGATCTGATGGTAGCCAAAGCGTAGGTCAATTTTGGTGAAATAGATAGCCCCATGAAGCTCATCTAGTAACTCGTCAATCCTTGGTATGGGATATCTATTTTTTATTGTTTTCTTGTTTAGTCCCCTGAAATCAATGCACATGCGCATGGTTCTATCATTCTTCTTGACCAACACCACTGAAGAGGCAAAAGGGTTGGAACTTGGTCTGATGTGCCCCATATCCAAGAGCTCTTTGATTGCCTTCTCTATTTCATCCTTGTACTTCTTTGGGTGTCTGTAAGGTGTGGCGATGACTGGATTTCTCCTTCCTCTAACTCAATGATATGCACAAATCCCCTGTCAGGTGGCACACCTTGTGGAATAGGTCCAAACACCTTACCGTGTTTTTCAATGATCCCATGAATCTCTGGTGCATAGTGAATCTTCCCCTTTTTCTCCACACGTGCTGAAATATTTCCAAAGTAGCTCTCTCTTATGTCATACTGTCATGATCTATAGCTCCCTCCTCTGCAATTTTGGTGGCGATTGCCTCTGTGTTCTAGATGTGACCGAAATCATCATCCTCTTAATTGTCTGATGTCACCTCTATGTAAAGCACTTTGCCACGACCCATGCATTTGTGGGATGGGATCCATGGCTCTTTGCATGTGTAGCATAGTTTCTTCCTCCTTAGTTCCCTTCTAGTATTCTTGTCCATCCTAACTCTTCCCCTATCAAACCCCCTTGGGTCACTCCCTCCTGGGCTCATCAGAGGTCTCTGGTCTCTTCCTCCAGTGTTAAGAGGTGGTCTAGGCACAAATGTTTGCTTTGCAGCTAGTCCCAGGTCTCTTGTCCTCCAGATAGCATCCTACAGATTCGTAGGCTTAAAAGCCTTTACCCAACCCTTCAAGGGTTACATCAAACCCTCAGTGAAGAGAATCATGAGCCTAGACTATGACATGCCATTTTTCTTTTGAAGAAGGACAACCCTTTTATCTAGGATGAGCGAGCCCAAGAGTTCTTAGATACTTTGAAGAAATCTTTGGTGTTGCCGCCTCTGTTGAAGCCTCTAGACTACAGTAGATATTACTTACCTTACGTTGCCATGTCTGAGGATACGATTGGTATGGTTCTACTTTAGAAGGATGATGAGCTCCACAAGCATTTTATTTATTATCTTAGTCGAACTTTACTCAGTCTTGAACTCAACTACACTCACATCGAAAAGCTAGATTTGGTTGTCATTCATGCAGTCCAACATTTGTGTCATTACATATTAATTTGCAAGACTACGGTGGTTTTTGATGTCAATCCATTTCAATACATCCTTATCCGACATATCATATGAGGGAAATATAATAAATGGATTGTCATTTTGTAGGAGTTTGATCTCGATTTCGCTTTCGTTAAATCCAAGAAGTCCTTAATCTTTATAGAGTTGATATCTGATTTCCCACGATTAGATGAGGACGTTATTCATGTCAATTAGTTTGTGGATGAACACATATTTCTTGTCTCATCGTCCGACCCCTAGTATGGAGATATCGTGCTCTATCTTCAGAACTTGAATTTCCCTCAACATCTCTCACGAGATGATCAATGGTGTATCAGATACAAAGCCAAGAAATATACTATTTTCGGTGACACGTTGTATCGCCAAGGAATAGATGATATCTTACGTCATTTATTAACTCACGAAGAGGCCTAGTCTATCCTAAATGATTTCCACAGTGGGTCTTGTGGTGGTCATTTATCTGGGCTTCTGACAACCTAAATAAGTTTGCAAGATGGTTATTCCTGGCCTACTATCTTTAAGGATTGAATTGAAGCGGTTGAGAAGTGTCACCCCTGTCACTCAGAAAATTCCCTCACATCCATCCCTTATTCACCCA
This sequence comes from Picea glauca, assembly GCA_000966675.3. Lineage (NCBI taxonomy): Eukaryota > Viridiplantae > Streptophyta > Pinopsida > Pinales > Pinaceae > Picea > Picea glauca. The sequence goes on from JZKD02S2440883.1 coordinate 934,158, forward strand.
GTTATTATCCACCATCCCTTCACTGAGTCGGGGGTGGACTTCATTCATTGCAACCCAACTTCAACTAGGGGAATCAACAAATTATTGTGGTCATCGACTACTTTAATAAGTGGGTCGAGGCCATGCCTACAATTAAATTCGATGGGAAGATTGCAACATTCTTTTATTCAATCAGATTATCACCTGGTTCGGTATCCCAAGTGATATTGTCACTGACCATGGCAATCACTTTCATAATGAGATGATGAAAGAACTAGCAGCTAAACTGGGGTTTAAGCATGCTCACTCTTCTCCTTATTATCCCCAGGAAAATGGACAAGTAGAGAACAAGTCTCTCAAGACCATTTTGGAAAAAAATGTTAGTCAGAGTAAATCTAAATGGGACATCATGCTATATCTTGCACTTTGGGCATACCAAACCTCAGTCAAGACTGCCACTAGATTTTCCCCTTTCCAGTTAGTACAAGGTGTGGATTCAATATTACCCATTGAATGTGAAATACCTTCTCTTAAGTTGGTATTCGCGCTCCTACCTGACACTTTTGATCTTGAACAACACCTTGTACACCTAGAGAGTCTTGATGAGCAACATCAAGATGCCTCGATGTGTCAAGTTTCAATATGATAAGTTTGGTTGTCCTTGGTTGTACGTTGAGAGTGACTTGGTCATCTTGTATGATAAAGCCAAAGAACCGTTGGGGGCAGGCAAGTTTAAACCCATGTGGCATGGGCCTTACATCGTGCAACGTGTGCTAGAAAAAGGAGCCTATGAGTTGGAATATTATGAAGGGAATAAGTTGGCTGAGCCCAGAAATCGGCTCTACTTGAAACGATACTATACTTAAGCCCCAATATTAGGGAGATCTCTTTATATACTCATGTAATTTAGTGTATATATATTTTTATTGTTCATCTTTGGGTTTCTTATCGAGTTTTCACTTGGTTGATAGATGTCAACAGAGTCGTCAGTCTACTTAGGATTCGTAGACGGGGCCATTCATCACATATGAAACTTGGCTTACGCCGCTTGGGTGATTTATTCACCTGAGGGTCTATTTTTGTCTTCAGGAGGCATATGCCTAGGGCCATCCAAGAATAATGTGACCGAATATAGCATTGTTATAGAACTTTTACATGATTCTATCTCACATGGAATTCGTACATTAGAAGTTCACCTAGATTCCCAGTTAGTAGTGCGTCAGTTGAATGACTATTACCGAACGACCATTACGGCATGCGTGATCCTTCATTACTCCAACAATTCCTATGGGTACATATTTTAGAACGACATTTCGATTTTATTACATATTATCATATTCCTAGAAGTTCTAATTATGTATCTGTTAATTATGCTAACTATGTTTTAGATTGGCATTTGTAACATATTTAAAATCCAACAAAACATCTAATCAATGTACACATTGAAAAATATAAGTAATGTCGAAGATCCCTTTTATATATTTCAAAACATATGGTGTTTATAGTGCAAAATGGGGCTAACACCCTCATATACATATATAGTCTGTATCATAATATCCCATGACATCTACACCTGTGGCGTCGGATGTGTGTCATGGTAGCAAACCACGGCATTTTCAAGATGCTGAAAGAGTTGTACCCATGCCCGGGGTACACCAACCACCTGTCGCTGCATGGCTATAGCAAGATCCTCTACCTGAACCATGGGTATCATGTGTGTCAAACGCGACAAGTTTCCCTGCACGTTTTGTAACACCCTTTCGGCCTCTCCTCCCACCGCTTCGTCTCCCCATCTCCTTTGTCAATGTTGAGGGAAACCCTCTGGCCATCGTGGAACCACATCTCCGACACACAAATTTCTAATCAATACTTAACCACCATCCAAAATATTTTTTTCCTAATTATACAAAAATAAAAAAAAATGAAATCTTTAAAAGAATTTTGGCATACTTATGTCACCATAAGCAGCTCTTGGTGACAGTGGCATGTTTGGATCTCCACTGAAGTCGATCCCCTCATAGGGATATTCATCCAGAGCGATGACCTATCTCTGCCACTAGTAGAAAAATTCCTCATTGTAGGGTGTCGACAACCTACCTCCTCCCTGTTGCCTCATCACCTTGGTCCACCATGCCATGGTTGGATTGTGAGGTCCTCTCGAAAGAATCTCAACTCTAGGTCCCAAGCCTGGAACCCGCTCGAAGAAGAAGCTGCAAAATATGGAGGAAAACCCGTAATTACTTTTACCCCCTTGTTTACATTTCGTCAACTAGCTCTTCATATTGGCTAGTAGTGAGGTGCACCAATTGTACACCGTGGGTCTCGCACAATACACTTCATAAAACATGAGCAACCTCGATGCCTGGTGGAACGAAGTCGAACCTGTGATCTTGGTTAAAACTAGGACAATGATCTTCAAACTGAGGTTGTTTATTGCTCGGATCGGGAATTGACTCCCTACCTTAGGGGTCCTAGCTACACAATGGGAATCAATATATTCTTGTATATTCACCCCTCTTCCTTCCCCCCCCCCGTGATTTGAGGTTCACAAACTCCCCTCGACGCGATAAACCAGTCAGAAAATAGATGTCCTCAACTTCAATTCTCAATGGTTTCCCAATGAGATTGAATCTCTCACTATCAAGGTCCCAGTAACCCACCAACATCTCCAACAACCTCACCTGGGCTCTCATCCATTTGAGCGCCCAAAACTTATACAAACCACATCGCTTTAAGGCCATTCGACCCCCCACATCTCAATCTATAGCGACATCAACTTATTTTTGTTCCCTTTCTCGCCATTCAAGCCCCATCCTGTTAAAAACAAACACAAATTTGAGTTAGAACCCTCTCTTTTGGTCATTTGTGTGCTTGTACGTGGCTTACTATGCACACAGTCGCATATAGGGCTCAATATATGCGTCCTATTTCACATATTCAAGATCCAAGAACCTGTTAGAGAAAAAAAGAATCAAATGAACATATTCAAAGGTTTTGAGGATCAAAGTGACACATACCATGATACCCAGACTCATTACCTCATGGAGAAAGATCCATTTCTTCTATAGGACCAGGTCGAGGTGATGGATGATGTTGCTGCTGACAAAGTAGAGGTGTTGAAGAATGAAAATATGGGCCCTCCAGATCCATACTCAAGTCGATCTGTCTCTCGATACTCCATGTCTAGGATCTATGGGCCTCGAGACATAATCTCATTAGTTATCCCTAAACTGGGGGATAACATCTGGCTCCAACTTAGGGACATGTGCCCACCTTAAAGTGCATGAGAACCTCAACATCTCTGGCAAAAACTGTGACTTTCTTGATCTCAACATAAAGTTGTTAGCATTCATTTGGGGTGGTGATATCACCCCCAGCTCATATGTTTCAACATGAAATTTAGCATATATAAAAGTGTGAAAGAAAAACTATTCTAGCATGAAATGAAAATGGTACGTACAATGAATGCAAATGCCTACTTACATGTACTTACCTATCGGTTGAATAGTAGGTGTAGACAAATGGTCAGTGAAACCATCCTAGAAAAGTCTCACAATACCAGCATCTATGCTTCATCATAAACAAAAAACAATGATAAGTTAAGCACAAAAATAACATGGGTTAGAGAGTGTGTGCTATCATCGGAAACCATAAATTCCAACTCATGGAGGTGGGTGGGAGGGATAAAATCATGCCAAGTCATTCTTTGAGGAAAGTGCTCAATCCACTTCAGGAAGGGATCATGAAAAGTCAAAGGTTCAGAAAAATGACTAAAAAGGTCTGAAAGCTAGCTACCTAGGACGTCCTCATAATCTGAAATCTGAGAAATGATTGAAAAGAATCTAGAAGATGACCAACAAATTCTCAAGGGAAGGTTAAAAGGTTTAGATGACAGACCTACAGACCTTTTCTTGGAGTATTCAAACTATCCTTGAACTCTAGGGTTTTCCCTATAGGAAACTCAATACAAAAGACATACTTCCCAACTACACCTTAAATGACACAACAAGGTAAAGTAATCGAAGGTGGCTGGAAAAAGTTGTCACAAGTATCCTTCTTCAGAAAAAAAATGTCCTTAATTCGACCAAGACCTGGGCACAATGGTGGTTGATAATCCTTTTAATGGAATGAATCCAAGTTCTCAGAGGAGTACTCATCAAAATCCTCAAGGTATGACCGAAAATCATCAGAAAAATATCAAACTAGGTCAAACTTGGGTGTTTGGAAAGTATCGGTAATTGTATCATCTCCTTGTTGCCACTGGTCAAAATCAAGAGTAACCTACTACGATAAATCTAACGACAAAACTTGGAAATGATTGTCAATTTCGTAAATGGGGTCCATACCATAATCAAGCACATCCCACTTACGTCTTCCAACATGTATGAACTCATCAATATTAACTATGTCACTATCTATATCATAACATGAAGGATTCAAAACATTCAAGGGCTCATCCATCTCCTCCTCATTTCCGAAATCATAAAGTAGAGAATTATCAAAATCATGGAGATGAGGGTAACTTACTGTGTTTGTTTCTTCTTGTGCAGGATCTTTGAAGACTTGGGTGTCTTCAACATGCATCATTGTTTTATCCTCAGTTTCCCCTTCATCTTCAACTGTACAACAAGGAAGGTCTTCTTTGTTCAAGGATTCCATTTCTTCTTCCTTCTCTAAATCATAAAACAAGGCATTGTCATGATCCTGAAAAGGAAAGTGAGTAACCTCATTCTCTTCTTCTTGTGTAGGGGTAAAAGGCTCGTGGATGGATTTATCAGAGAGAGGAGATTATGTCAAAACTTCATCATCTTGTTTGGGTTCTAGCTCCTCAACTGTGTCTTCAGTGATTCTTTTCTCTTCCTTGTGGGGTTGAAAAACCTCATCAAGATCTTTTCCCTTAGCATTTTGTTGGTCAAAATTTTGTCCCCCTTCTTCTTGAAAATCAATAGTAAAGGTTTCAAGGGAAACTAAATTTTCCACACTAAAAGTGCCTGAGGTAAACAAGTGTCTTATCTCAGACAAGGAGATATTTTGCTTGATTATTTTATCCATGCTGTGAGATTCATCGAGCGTTCTTGGGCCCTTTTTACTGAGGGCAAAACCTAGATGCACTAAAAGTACATTGGTATAGAGATGGATAATGTACTTGTCTTCAAGATGATGGCTTTCAAGAATTTGATCCTTACCTCAAAATATGCAAATGTTCTTACTTCGTCGATGTCCACAGGGACATTTTCCAATCTTCCAAAGGGGCTTACTGCCTGCTCATTAGCCATCCTAAGCCTGATAGGGGAGTAGATCAACTTCAGTTTTCCCATCAGTGCCCAGGTTTTCTTTGTCATGACATTGACCTCCAACCCTAAGTTGAGGAACACATAATCTATATCATATTATCCTATTTGAGCATTCAAGTGTAATTCCTTATTTTTCCTTCTCTTTTCAGCGATTTGATGTACTTCCCTATTCAGTAAGGGATCTATATTTGCTATCTCATACTGTATGATCAAATTTTGTAGCTCTTGTAGAATTCTCTCATCCTGAATCAAATTAATACAAGTATGTAAAAATTCCATGAGCTTTCTTACCTCTTTTCCTTCCTTTGGCAAAGAATACTGATTGAATGCCAGAGGCCTCCCATATTCTCTTACTTCTGGCCATGTCTTTGATGAAGAAACTTGGTCTACTTTGAAATCATTTCTTTCCTCCTCAAATATTTGTCTTTCTTTCTTTGCATCAAAGGTTTGGGTCTTCTCTGTAGCTTTCTTGACTCCTGAGTCTTTTGTAATCTTTCCTTGGGTCAGTCTATCTTCTCCTGCAACAATGCCTCCTCTAGTGATAACAATGAATCTAGGGTCTTCTCCATGAGGTTCAACATATATCAGTTTCACTTGCGGGTTCTGCTACGGTCCTCGTCTTTCCTGAAGCTTAGCTAGAAACACAGGACAATATTCTATAATGTGTTCGAAGGAACTGCAATTTCCACAGGTAGTGCAAGGGTTTTGACAATCCCTTACTAGGTATCCTTGTTGTGCACAGTTGTAACAGATGATCTATCCTTATCCTTGACCCATACCTCCTCCTCTTCCTCATCCTCTAAATCCACCGTGAGGATTGAATTTTCCTCTCCCGGAGGAGTTATACTGCGTAGTGTTTCCTTCTTGTTGTACTTCTCCTTGAATTTTGTATATCTTTATTGACATTTTGTGCATGTGGTCATAATCCCTACAATATCTATCATCATGTCCCATGGGCTTACAAAACATGTAATACAAATTTGTTGGTGTCTAAACATATTTTTGCATGTAATATCACTCACCAGGGCGATGTCTATTTCTGCATTCCTCACACCAAGGTAGGGTGACTTGATTCAAAGGGCTCGGAGCTCCAGAGGCCAAGTATTCATAAAATAAGGGGCAATGTTCCTTGTCATGGCCTTTTTATTTGCATATGACACACCAAATGTCTTCTCTTTTATCCTTTCCATTGTATTTATTCATATCTTCGACCTGTAGAGACAAACTAGTTAGTTGAATCAATATTTGACTCATACCTGAGCTAGATTCTCCCATAGGGGCTGACTCTAACTTCATGGCGATTTCCAATTCCTTAGCTTGCGTAGTGATATCATGTTGCATCAGAGGAACTCTGATGTGTGGTAAGAGGGAAGCAATGAAACATTCTTTGTTCTACTCATCTGGGATCTGAAAAGTCAATCAGCCAGTCAAGGTCTTGAATCTCTAATCGAATTCCCAAACAGGTTCAGCTACCTTCTACTTGATTTCTTTCAGTTCTGTAATACATTGTGATTCTAATTTGGGTTTCTTGAACTCTGTAATCAATGCATTCTTGATCCAATTCAGTGTCTTAGGCTGTGCAAGTCCTTTGACAAGCTTCATGTACCATCTCAATGCATGATCCCTTAGGGTTGTGTTGAACCGAGTTCTTTTAACAGCTTCATCGGTGAAAATTTTAATATTCCATACAACATCACATAGGAACCAGTGTTGATCAAGATATTCATATCCATCTACCCTAAAAATAGGGAGCCTCATCTCATCTGCCATAGATCTTCCTAGGTTTCCTAATTGAGTATGTGGCAGACTACTAGTGACAGTTCTCTTAATGCTCTGGTGGCTTGGATTACTCTGATTGCTTAATGATATTGAATCAACAGGAGGGATAATAGTAGTTACTTCAATAGTCTATGTAGATCCTGAGGCTTCTATCTCTTCTCGGCGAGGCTCTTTGTCTTTCCCTTCCTTCGCCCTAACAGGTTTTGAGTTCTCTTCATCCGTCAGATCTGCCTCTTCTCCACGGTAGAAACCCTTGTCTCTGTATTTCTTCCTAAACAGGTTCGCAAGATGAACTTCTATGAATGCTCTTCCACTGTACGTATGTCCATCCTCTATGTCGTTGTCACTATATGAATTCCTGAAAATTATCTTTCCCATATCTGACCAATGTAATGTATCTTCAAGATTTTCTTCGCATGTAATAGAATCTTGATCCTCAACCTCAGAAAATGTAAAAAATTTTCTCTGGGTCCCTTGAAGAAATATCTTTCGGCTTGGATATATCACTCTACTCTGTCAACAAAAAACTTAGTGATGTACCCTCCAATGGTGCTATCAAACCAGTGAGCCAATGCTCTTGACATAGTGTTATCAACACTATTGACCTTCTTGATTAGCATCGATGTCCAGACCACAGGTGGCCTAGATCTGACCTCAAACTAGGTATCTCTTAACCTAGCTAACTACTTGTATATCTCCTGATGGATTCCTCCAAACAAAATCTCGTGTATATCAGTAAAGATATATCTTCCTAACCTATCCTCTGTATTAAGATTAGGGTTCTTGTTCTAGGCTTCAAGGAAGTCATTTTCTTGATCCTTTATCCACTTATGAATCTCTGTCTTTGATGGGATCCACCTTGACATTCCCTCAAAAAGATTCTTGTCCCGACAACAACCATCTGTTGGCATAGGGGAAGACCTAGGGTTCGGCTCCAAGAGCACACCAACAATCCCTAACTACTGGCCCTTTTGGAAACACTTGCAAAGTAGATGCAGTCTCACCCAAAGCATCTATGGGGGGGGTTGCAGGACAGAGATGTCTTCACTCTCAGCTAGAATATCCTCTTTCTCCTCCTCTCTATCTCTCCCCTTACTACGCACCCAGCTGTAGGGTTGATCTTTGCATCCAAATGAAGATCTTACAATACAAAAGGCTCTCATACGCAACACTTCTCCCTCACATAATATTACTCACTCGATCACACAATGACAAAGACAACCACAACAATCATAACACCACCTTGACACCAACCCAGCCCAGGTCCTTTATACCTCTATTTATTCATTACAATCACTCACCGACATCCTTAGCCTGAAACCTAGGTGTCAAAACCCTAGATACCAAAAACCTAGGTGTCTAAAACCGTAGGTCAACTTGACCCACATTTTCAGGGCTTCACCAGCCTCTCTTTCCTTCCTTCTATCACGGTGCTCCAAATAATCCAACGGTGGAATTTTCCTCTTGTTGAGTTGTCCATGATCCTTATTCCTTGTTGATCTGTCATCCTCAATATCCTCATCCCACAACTTGATTCCTTTTAATTCGCTCCATCTTTTCTTCTTATTTTCTCACTTCTAACCAATAGCAGTCACTCTGTCTTCCGCACAGTTCACATTTTGCCTTTTTTCCTTGATCTTCGCTTACTTTCATAACCAAGGGACAATAGAGATACTCTCTCATTTATGCTCGAGGATGGGTAAAGGTTGAAACAGTCCCTCTAGATGAGTTTTCTCATCCTTATTCTCTTGACAAGGAGTACACCCCTTGATGTGACTCATCACATCCTCCTTGAGGCCCTTCCATGAGAACCTCTCCCTTGTTTCTTGTAAGTCTTGCCAATCCCTTGGTGCCCTGCCACTGGTGATTCATGACAAGCTTGTAGTATCTTGGCCTTGAAGCATGATTTAGGAACTAAAAAGATTCGGCCCTTGTAGTTGATGATGCTCTCTATGACCCTAAAGTTATCATCATGTACCCATCCATCTATCACCTGATAAGAGAACTGATTTTTTTAGTATTCCATCATAAGGTGGTCCTTCCAATCAGCTAATGCATATGTCATGGCATAGACTGATGGCCTCCTGGATAATGCATCTGCCACTACATTGTTTTCCCTTTGATGAATTCAATGTAAATGTCATAGGCATCTATCTTACTGACCCACTTCTATTGTCTTTTGTCTCTGCTCCAAGAATTACTTAAGGCTATTGTGATATGATTTTACCATAAATCTAGAACCGACTAAGTATTGCTAAAATTTGGCCAAGGCGTGCATGATAGCCAAAATATCTTTGTCGTAGATAGTGTAAAGTAACTTAGGACCCCTAATCTTTCAGCTCTCATAGGAAAGAGGGTGCCTATTTTGCATCAATATGGCCACAATGCCTTCTCTAGAGGCATCACACTCCAAGGTGAAAGGTTGGTTGAAATATGGTAGTGCCAACACAAGGCACGTGCCCATTACTTTCTTCATTCCATCGAAGGTGGCTTGGGCCTCTTCAATCCATCTAAATGCCCCTTTCTTTGCTAGATCGGTCAAGGGTGCACACAATTGGGATAACCCTTTGACGAATCTCCTGTAATAGTTGTAGATGCCCAAAATTCCCCTCAACTCTATAAGGGTTTTGGGCATGGGCCATTCAACTATGGCCTGAATTTTCTCTTGATGTACTTGTACTCCTTTAACCCCAATAATATGTCCCAAGTAGAGAACCTTTGCCATTCCAAATTAACATTTGGACTTCTTAGCATACAATGATTGATCCTCCATGATAGTCAATATATGTGAAGATGTTCCTCCCATGTCTTTCTATAGATTATCAAGTCATCAAAGAAAACATGAAGATACTTGCTTAATTGTTTGTTGAAGACATGGTTCATATATGATTGGAACATGGGGAGGGCATTGGTTAAGCCAAATGACATCACTAAGAACTCATAGTGGTCGTAGTGACACCTAAAAGTAGTTTTTGGGATGTCCTCCTCCCTCATCTTGATTTGATGGTAGCCAGAGCGTAGTTCAATTTTGGTGAAATAGATAGGCGCATGAAGCTCGTCCAGTAACTTGTCAATCCTTGGTATGGGATATACGTTTTTGATTGTTATCTTGTTTAGTTCCCTAAATTCAATGCACATGCACATGGTTCCATCATTCTTCTTGACCAACACCACTGAAGAGGCAAAAGGGTTGGAACTTGGCCTGATGTGCCCTATATCTACGAGCTCTTTGATTGCCTTCTCTATTTTATCCTTGTACTTATTTGGGTGTTTGTCAGGTGTGGTGATGACTGGCTTTCTCGATCACACAATGACAAAGAGAACCACAACAATCATAACACCACCTTGACACCAACCCAACCCATGTCCTTTATACCTCTATTTATACATTACAATCACTCAACGACATCCTTAGGCCGAAACCTAGGTGTCAAAACCCTAGATACCAAAAACCTAGGTGTCTAAAACCATAGGTCAACTTGAACCACGTTTTAAGGGCTTCACCATCTTGTCTTTCCTTCCTTCTATCGCGGTGCTCCAAATAATCCAATGGTGGATTTTTCCTCTTACTGAGTTGTCCATGATCCTTCTTCCTTGTTGATCTGTCATCCTCAATCTCCTCATCCCACAACTTGCTTCCTTTTACTTCGCTTCGTCTTTTCTACTCTTTTCCTCACTTCGACCCAATAGCAGTCACTCTGTCTTCCGCGCAGTTCACATTTTTCCTTTTTCCCTTGATCTTTTCTTACTTTCATAACCAAGGGACAATAGAGATACTCTCCCATTTATGCTCGAGGATGGGTAAAGGTTGCAGCAGTCCCACTGGATGAGTGTGCTCATCCTTATTCTCTTGATAAGGAGTACACTCCTTGATGTGATTCATCACATCCTCCTTAAGGCCCTTCCATGAGAACCTCTCCCTTGTTTCCTGTAAGTCGTGCCAATCCCTTGGTTCCTTTCCACTGGTGAGTCATGACAAGCTTGGAGTATCTTGGCCTTGAAGGTTGATTCAGGACCCAAAACGATACGGCCCTTGTAGTAGATGATGATCTCTATGACCCTGAAGTTATCATCCTGTACCCGTCCATCTATCACCTGAAAAGAGAACTATTTTTTTTAGTATTCCATCACAAGGTGGTCCTTCCAATCAACTAATGCATATGTCATGGCATAGACTGATGCCCTCCTGGATAATGCATCTGCCGGTACGTTGTTTTTCCCTTTGATGACTTCAATGTAAATTTCATAGGCATGTATCTTACTGACCCACTTCTATTGTCTTTCGTCTCTTCTCCAAGAAGTACTTAAGGCTATTGTGATATGATTTTACCATAAATCTAGCACCGACTAAGTATTGTCGAAACTTGGCCAAGGTGTACATGATAGCCAAAATATATTTATCGTAGATAGTGTAAAGTAACTTAGGACCCCTAATCTTTCAGCTCTCATAGGAAAGAGGGTGCCTATTTTTCATCAATATCGCCACAATGCCTTCTCTAGAGGCATCACACTCCAAGGTGAAAGGTTGGCTGAAATATGGTAGTGCCAACACAAGGTACGTGCTCATTACTTTCTTCATTTTGTCGAAGGTGGGTTGGGCCTCTTCAATCCATATGAAGGCCCCTTTCTTTTTTAGATTGGTCAAGGGTTCACACAATTGGGATAACCCTTTGATGAATCTCCTCTAATATCTGTAGATGCACGGAAATCCCCTCAACTCTGTAAGGGTTTTGGGCATGGGCCATTCAACTATGGCCTAAATTTTCTCCTGATGAAATTGTACTCCTTTAACCCCAATAATATGTCCCAAGTAGAGGACCTCTACCATTCCAAATTCACATTTGGACTCTTTGGCATACAATGATTGATCCTCCATTATAGTCAATATATGTGAAGGTGTTCCTCCCACATCTTTTTATAGATTAGAAAGTCATCAAAGAAAACATGAAGATGCTTGCATAACTGTTTGTTGAAGACATGGTTCATACATGATTGAAATGTGGGGAGGGCATTGGTTAAGCCAAATGACATCACTAAGAACTCATAGTGGTCGTAGTGACACCTGAAAGCAGTTTTTGGGATGTCCTCCTCCCTCATCTTGATTTGATGGTAGCCAGAGTGTAGGTCAATTTTGGTGAAATAGATAGCCCCATGAAGCTCATCCAGTAACTCATCAATCCTTGGTATGGGATATCTGTTTTTGATTGTTTTCTTGTTTGGTTCCCTAAATTCAATGCACATGCGCATGGTTCCATCATTCTTCTTGACCAACACCACTAAAGAGGCAAAAGGGTTGGAACTTGGCCTGATGTGCCCCATATCCAAGAGCTCTTTGATTGCCTTCTCTATTTCATCCTTATACTTCTTTGGGTGTCTGTAAGGTGTGGTGATGATTGGATTTCTCCTTCCTCTAACTCAATGATATGCACAAATCCCCTGTCATGTGGCACACCTGGTGGAACAGGTCCAAACACCTTACCGTGTTGGTCAATGATCCCATGAATCTCTGGTGCATAGTGAATCTTCCCCTTTTTTTCCACACGTGTTGAAATATTTCCCAAGTAGATCTCTGTTATGTCATACTGTCATGACCTATAGCCCCCTCCTCTGCAATTTTGGTGGTTATTGCCTCTATGTTCTGGATGTGACCGAAATCCTCATCCTCTTAATTTTCTAATGTCACCTTTATGTAATGCACTTGGCCACGACCCATGCATTTGTGGGATGGGATCCATGGCTCTTTGCATGTCTAGCATAGTTTCTTCCTCCTTAGTTCCCTTCTAGTATTCTTTTCCATCCTGCATCTTCCCCTATCAAACCCCCTTGGTTTACTCCCTCCTGGGTTCATCAGAGGTCTCTGGTCTCTTCCTCTAGTGTTAAGAGGTGGTCTAGGCACAAATTTCGGCTTTGCAGATAGTCCCAGGTCTCTTGTCCTCCAGATAGCATCCTGCAGGTTGGTAGGATTAAAAGCCTTTACCCAACCCTTCAAGGGTTCCATCAAACCCTCAGTGAAGAGGATCATGAGCCTAGGCTATGAAACATCATTTTTATTTTGAATAAGGACACCCCTTTTATTTGGGATGAGCGAGCCCAAGAGTCCTTCGATGCTTTGAAGAAAGCTTTGGTGTCGGTGCCTGTATTGAAGCCTCCAGACTACAGTAGAGATTACATACTTTACATTGCCACATCCAAGGATACGATTGGTATGGTTCTAGTTCAAAAGGATGATGAGCTCCACAAGCATGTTATTTATTATCTTAGTTGAACTTTACTTAGTCTTGAAATCAACTACACTCACATCAAAAAGCTAGATTTGGTTTTCGTTCACGCAGTCCAACCTTTGTGTCATTACATATTAATTTTCAAGACTACGGTGATTGTTGATGTCAATCCATTTCAATACATCCTTACACGACATATCATAGGAGGGAAATATAATAAATGTATTGTCATTTTGTAGGAGTTTGATCTCGATTTCGCTTCCGCTAAATACAAGAAGTCCTTAATCTTTGTAGAGTTGATATCCAATTTCCCACGATTAGATGAGGACATTATCCATGTCGATTCATTTGCGGATGAACTCATATTTCTTGTCTCATCGTCTGACCCTCGATATTGAGACATCATGCTCTATCTTCAGAATTTGAAGTTCCCTCAACATCTCTCATGAGATGATCGATGGTGTGTCAGATACCAAGCCAAGAAATATACTATTGTCGGTGACACTTTGTATCACCGAGGAATAGATGATATATTGTGTCATTTCTTAAATCATGAAGAGGCCGATTCTATCGTAAACGATTGCCACAGTGGGGCTTGTAGTGGTCATTTATCCAGGCTTGTTACAACCCAAAGAATTTTGCGAGCCGATTATTTCCGGCCTACTATCTTTAAGGATTGTATTGAAGCAGTTAAGAAGTGTCACCCCTGTCGAGTGACACTTCATATACTAATGTAATTTAGTGTATACTAATGTAATTTATCTCTTTATATACTAATGTAATTTAGTGTATATATATTTTTATTTTTCATCTTCGGGTTGTTGATCGAGTTTTCACTTGGTTGATAGATGTCAACGGAGTCGTCAATCTACCTAGGAATCGCAGACAGGGCCAGTCATCACATACAGAACTTGGCTTATGCCGCTTGGGTGATTTATTCACCTGACGGTCTATTTGTGTCTTCAGGAGTCATATTCCTAGGGCCATCCATGAACAATGTCGTCGAATATAACATTGTTCTAGAAATTTTACATGATTCTATCTCACATGGCATCCGTACATTAGAATTTCACTTGGATTTCCAAGTTAGTAGTGCATCAGTTGAACGACTATTATCGAACGACCATTACAACATGCGTGATCCTTCTTTACTCCAACAATTCCTACGGCTACATCTTTTAAAATGACATTTTGATTTTATTACATATTATCATATTCCTAGAAGTTCTAATTATGTATCTGTTGATTATGCTAACTATATTTTAGATTGGCATTTGTCACATATTTAAAATCAAACAAAACATCTAATCAATGTACACATTGAAAAATATAAGTAATGTCGAAGATCCATTTTATATATTTCAAAAAATATGGTGTTTATAGTACAAAATGGGGCTAACACAATCCTATACATATACAACCTGTATCATAATATCCCATGAAATCTACACCTATGGCGCCAGATGTGTGTCATGGTAGCAAACCATGACATTTTCAGGATGTCGAAAGAGTCATACCCATGCCCGGGGTACACCAACCACCTGTCGCTGCATGGATACAGGTAGATCCTCTACCTGAACCATGGGTATCATGTGTGTCAGACGCGACAAGTTTCCCTACACATTTTGTAACACCCTCTCGGCCTCTCCTCCCACCGCTTCGTCTCCCCAATTCCTTCGTCAATGTCGAGGGAAACCCTCTGGCCATCATGGAACCACATTTGCGACACACAAATCTCTAATCAATACTTAACCACCATCCAAAATATTTTTGTCCTAATTATACAAAAATACAAAAAAATGAAATATGTAAAAACATTTTGGCATACTTATGTCACCATAAGCGGCTCCTAGTGGAAGTGGCATGTCTAGATCTCCACTTAAGTTGATCCCCTCATAGGGATAGTCATACAAAGCGATGACCTATCTCCACCACTAGTAGAAAAAGTCCTCGTTGTAGGGTTTCGGCACCCTACCTCCTTCCTACCGCCTCATCACCTTGCTCCACCATGCCATGGCTTGATTGCAAGGTCCTCTCGAGAGAATCTCAACTCTAGGTCCCAAGCCTGGAACTCGCTCGAAGAAGAAGTTGCACAAGATGGAGGAAAACCCATAATTCCTTCTACCCCCCTGTTTACACTTCGTCAACTGGCTCTTCATATTGCCCAGTAGTGAGGTGCACCAATCGTACAATGTGGGCCTCGCACACTTCGCTTCATAAAACATGAGCAACCTCGATTCCTGGTGGAACAAAGTCGAACCTGTGATCCTGGTTAAAACTAGCACAATGATCTTCAAACTGAGGTTGTTTATTGCCCCGATCAGGACTTGACTCCCTACCTTAGGGGACCCAGCTACACAATGAGCATCAATATATTCTTGTATCTTCATCCCGCTTCCTGGCCCCCCGTGATTTGAGGTTCACAAACTCCCCTCGACGCGATAAACCGGTCTGAAAATAGATGTCCTCCACTTAAATTCTCAATGGTTTCCCAACAAGATTGAAGCTCTCGCTATCAAGGTCCCAGTAACCCACCAACATCTTCAACAACCTCACCTGGGCTCTCATCCCTTTGAGCACCCAAAACTTATACAAACCACATTTCTTTAAGGCCATTCGGCCCCCCACATCTCAATCTAAAGTGACATCAACTTCTTTGTATTCCCTTTATCGTCATTCAAGCACCATCCTATTAAAAACAAACACAAATTTAAGTTAGAACCCTCTTTTTTGGTCCTTTGTGTGCCTCTACGTGGCTTACTATGCACACAATCAGGTATAGGGATCAATATATGCGTCCTATTTCACATATTCAAGATCCAAGCACCTGTTAGAGAAAAAAAGAATCAAATTCACATATTCAAATGTTTTGAGGATCAAAGTGACACATACCATGATACCCAGACTCATTACCTCATGGAGAAAGATCCATTT
>JZKD02S2440883.1:958885-982114 GCA_000966675.3 Picea glauca
GTCCCTAAATAGCGAGAGAAATGTGATACATCCATCTAGAAGGAGGACACGTGTTGTGAGATCTCCATTTTGGGGATTCGAACATCGGAAAGCATAGAAGGGAGTCTTTCGACTTCGCAAGTGGTGAAGTCTCAAAATGATCTAGACCGTCCATTCATGGGAGGACATGTGACGAATATCGGGGAGTCCACCGGGATTTCGGATACCGAGGATTCGAAGGACTAGAGGAGAAGTGTCATAGGGGTCGCGAAGTTCTGAAATGCGAAACCCAGAAACTCTATGGGAAAAGGACCATTTCAGTACTTCGAGTACCAGGAGCTCGTAGGAATGGAGGTTTGATGCAACAGGATTCACGAAGTTCTGAAATGTGAATTCCCAAAAGCACGAGAAGGAGTATTGCCAGGAGCATTTCGGCATACCGAATATCGGGATTTTGGAAATCCTAAGGATGAGAGATCCAAGCTCTTAGGGAGGAAAATCCTGAAAATATCAGGGCCACTGATATAGGAGTGGATCACTGCCATTGATCTTGGCCAGGAGTGAAAAGGGTCGTATCGTCACTTCGGCATTTCAGATACCAAAAGTGCGAGAGAGAAGGGGCAGAGGAGACCTTGCATCGGGAAATCCCGAAACATGAAAGTTTGAAAGCGTTTGGAGGAAGCCAGCATTTCGACATATCGAAGTTCAGAACTTCGGGAGTTTTGAGG
The DNA here is from genome assembly GCA_000966675.3 of Picea glauca. NCBI lineage: Eukaryota > Viridiplantae > Streptophyta > Pinopsida > Pinales > Pinaceae > Picea > Picea glauca. The sequence continues at coordinate 959,593 of JZKD02S2440883.1, forward strand.
ACAAGAGATTCAAGCACTTCGGCTTCGGAGAACCCAAAAATGCGAAAGGAGGAGGAAGTCGAGGCACAGGTATTTTGGCATTTCGCATATCGGTTTTTCGAGGGTCTAGAAGATAGGAGGCTGAGCACTTTGCATCAAGAAACCCCGAAAGGGACTGTGGTCATATGGAAAATGGTCACATGGACTAAGATCTAGCCTGGGGGACTAATTATTGTGAGCGCCATTTTGGCATTTCGATATTTCGGAGATCAGGAGATTGAGGAGTCAAGGACTCTCAACATCAGGACTCAAGGAATCCCGGGACCCGAAATTCTATTTTCGGGAAAAAGGTCGCAGTTTTGCTGAGGCCATGTGTAGGTGAAATCTTTCACCTGTTGCATGCTTGTGCAGGTGGAGTTTCACGAAGGACCTGTGGATCGAATATTGGAGATTCCAGTCGGGAATCAAAGGAGTTGATCCGGCTCGAATGCATTAAATAATGATCCTTAGACCGGGAGGTCGTGGAGTCCTTGTTGAGTCAGGGGGTGTTGCACCACAGGATATCATCCATCATCCTGATGAAAGTGGCTGGAGCATTTTTCAAACCAAAGGGCATGACCAACCATTCAAAAAGGACTTCCTTTGACTTGAAGGTGGTCTTCCATACATTTGTTTGTTCTATCGGGACCTGGTGGTAGCCAGACTTGAGATCAATCTTAATAAAGTATTTGGCCCTCGTGAGTTGATCAAGGAGGTCATCGATTTGGGGAATCAAGTACCGGTTTCTGACTGTGATTTTATTCAAAGCCGGGTAATCAATACAGAGTCACTAGTTTCCATCTTTCTTCTATACCAGCACGATTGGGCTCCCACAAGGTGATAATATGGGGTAGATGTGCCCCTTGTGGAGCAGTTCTTGGATCTATCGCTTGATCTCCTCATTATCTAACAAAGAGTGACGATAGACTAGCCCATTGGGTAGCGGTGTGTCGGGGCTCAGATCGATGGGGTGCTTGACCCGACAGTCCAGAGGTACCCCTATAGGTGAGGAGAATATATCCGAGTATTCTTCCACGACCTTATCTACTTGATTTTGTTGTGTGGAGAGGTCAGCTGTAGAGACCCTAGATGTGGCTATGATCTCTCACTTATTCTTAGAGAAAATCACGAAGAAGAAAAACTTCCCCATCTAAGAGATGACCTTCCTGCATTGCTTAGTAGCGATCAAGGAAATAACACTAGGTGGGACTGCCTCAGGTATCTTGTAAAATTTCATGTTCAAAGTAATAATAACACTACGAGGCCTAGAGTCATATAAAACATGATGTTTCCATAAATAAGGTTGGGCCAAACGAACATCACAAACTTCGAGAGGAGAAACATCACACAATACCTCGTCTTTGAAGGGCTTGATGTCATACGACAGTCGACATTGTTGGCTGACACGGAGATCGCTTTCTTGTCGTAGCCATCCAATGGTGTACGGTTGTGGGTGTAGCATTGTTGGTAGGGCCAGTCGCTTGACGACCTATGTTGAGATGAGGTTCTTCTGGCTACCGCTATCAACGATGAAGTGTAGCGGGGTGCCTTTTACTCACATCTTTGAATGGAAGAGGTGCTCTACTTCTTCTAGCTCATCTAGTTCACCAGGCTGGAGCTTGGTGGTAGCAACGATGGCACTGGGTTCCACATCAACTATTTGTCTTCCCCTTTCTGGTTCTGGCTCAGAGTCATAATCTACATTTGATTCATAGGCTTTCACTTCAGCCACCAACAACTTCTTTGAGTGGCAGTCAACAGTGTTATGACAAGGGCTCTTATGGAAGTCACACCACTTCCTAGTATCCTTCTTTGTTGTTCCGATGTCCTTCTTTTCTTGTGGCTTGGATTGGTTGTCCTAATACTTTCCATATTTTCTCTATCCTTTGTTCGGTGGGTTGGGGCTTCCCTTTCCTGGATTTTTTTGTGAGGGGTTCTTAGGCCCAAATTGTCGCGTCTTTTGTTTGAGCTTCTGCTGGATTTTGATAGCATATCGGTAGACCGTGCCCAAGGATGAGATGTCCAAAAATTCCATTTCAGTCTGGATGTATCTATGCAAAGCACCATGATACTTGAGCACCATATGTCACTCTGAATATTTGATACCCAACTTGGTGCGCAAGCTATGGAAGATATTTGTGAAATCACGCACTGCTTCGTCTCTTTCTTGCCGCAGTGTGGTCCATTTGATATACAGGTTGTCATAAATTCCGACAGGGTAGTATTGTTCCTTAATAGCATCCTTGAAGGATTCCCGGGTGGCTGTGACTGAAAATAATGATGTTTCCTCTGTTTCCCTTTGCTCACAGAAAGTTTCCCGCCAATCTTTGACATGGGGAACGGCTTTGAGGAGTGCAAAAGTAATCTTTTCTTTATTTGAAAAGTTATGGATAGAAAAATATCCTTCTAGTAGATTCAACCACTTGTATACAGCATTTGTGTCTATCTAACCTTCAAATATAGGAATATCGAAGTTTATTTGTACCTTGAAGGGAGTGTTGCCTCCGTTCGAAGAAGATGCGTCACTTGTTGGTAGCCACCGAAGCATTTGCGCAAAACTATCCATCATATCATTCCTCTGTTGTGTGAGGGGTTCCTCAATAAATAGTTTGAAAGGATCTCCTGTGCCATCATATTTCTTTTCTCCTACCATGGGAGGTCGCTTGGGCGTGCAAGAGATTCTTTCCTCAAGAGAAAAAAGCTCGAGACCCAACTCTTTGTACTCCGACCTCGTTGGGGACATGCATTAAGATGACAAGGAGAAAACCGCTCTTATACCACTGATATGGATTTTATGAGAAGAACGAAATGAATACAGATTATTAATAGGTGCTTAACACAAAATAACAAAGATACAGTGAAACTATTTTTCTATTCAATAACGAAATAAGCTGAAACTGTAAAATGCAGCAAAAACAAGCTTGCTAGAATGGTGGTGGCTTATCTCTGAGAAGAGATGTGACAACAATGCGCATTTTCTAGAACAAGGTTACAATGAGGCTCTGAAGGAATTTTTACATTAAGAAATAATTCCAAAAACCCTAGACATCCAAAAACCTAACCCTAGGACATGAAGCGCCAAAAGTCATGTGGGCACTGTTTGGGTAAGTTAGTACATCAACTCCCTGGGGTCGTTACTTTTGCATATGATCTCCGTTTTAGGCGTGTGATAGCCCGTTGGAAAGGTATCGTTGAAGAGATTCATTTTGGGGGATCAATCATGCCTTTATATATAATTGAGGAGATCTATCTTGAAAAACCTGCATTTAGGCCCTCAAAATGGCCCCGGAAATTAAAACTGCTAAAAATAGTAAATTGCCAAAATTGTTAGAAAAGTGTTTTGAGCCAGTTGGAAAAGGTGGGTGGCCACCGATATCCATATGAATCAAAAAATCCCCTGTCAGGTGGAACATGTGCTGAAATCTTGCCAAAGTAGCTCTCTCTTATGTCATACTATCATGACCTATAGCCCCCTCCTCAAAAATTTTGGTGGTGATTTCCTCTATGTTCTGGATGTGACCGAAATCCTCATCCTCTTCATTGTTTGATGTCACCTCTATGTAATGCACTTGGCCATGACCCATGCATTTTTGGGATGGGTTCCATGGCTCTTTGCATGTGTAGCATAGTTTCTTCCTCCTTAGTTCACTTCTAGTATTCTTGTCCATTCTACCTCTTTCCCTATCAAACCCCCTTGGGTCACTCCCTCCTGGGTTCATCGAAGGTCTTTGGTCTCTTCCTCCAGTGTTAAGAGGTGGTCTAGGCACAAATTTTGACTTTGCAGCTAGTCCCAGGTCTCTCGTCCTCCAGATAGCATCCTGGAGGTTCGTAGGCTTAAAAGCCTTTACCCAACCCTTTAAGGGCTCCATCAAACCCTCAATGAAGAGCATCATCAGCCTAGACTATGACACATCATTTTTATTTTGAAGGACACCCCTTTTATCTGGGATGAGTGAGCCCAAGAGTCCTTCGATGCTTTGAAGAAAGCTTTGGTTTCAGCGCCTCTGTTTAAGCCTCCAGACTACAATAGAGATTAATTACTTTACATTGCCACATTCGAGGATATGATTGGTATGGTTCTAGTTCAGAAGGATGAAGAGATCCACAAGCGTGTTATTTATTATCTTAGTTGAACTTTACTCAGTCTTGAACTCAACTACACTCACACCGAAAAGCTAGATTTGGTTGTCATTCAAGCAGTCCAACATTTGTGTCATTACATATTAAATTGCAAGACTATGGTGGTTGTTGATGTCAATCCATTTCAACACATCCTTACCGGACATATCATAGGAGGGAAATATAATAAATGGATTTTCATTCTGTAGGAGTTTGATCTCGATTTGTCTTCTTCTAAATCCAATAAGTCCTTAGTCTTTGTAGAGTTGATATATGATTTCCCACGATTAGATGAGGACGTTATCCATGTCGATTCATTTGCAGATGAACACATATTTCTTGTCTCAGCGTCTGACCCCCGCTATGGAGACATCATGCTCTATCTTCAGACTTTGAAGTTCCCTCAAGATCTCTCACGAGATGATTAATGGTGGATCATATACCAAGCCAATAAATATACTATTTTTGGTGACACTTTATATCGTTGAGAAATAGATGATATCTTGCGTCATTTCTTAACTCACGAAGAGGCCGAGTCTATCCTAAACGATTTCCATAGTGGGGCTTGTGGTGGTCATTTATCTGGGCTTGCGACAACCCAAAGAAGTTTGTGAGACAGTTATTTCTAGCCTAATATATTTAAGGATTGTATTGAAGCGGTTAAGAAGTGTCACCATTGTCACTCAGAAAATTCCCTCGCATCCATCCCCTCTTCACCCAGTTATTATCGGCGGTCCCTTCACTAAGTGGGGGGTGCACTTCGTTCATTGCAACCCAACTTCAGCTAGGGGAATCAACACATTATCATGGTCGTCGACTACTTTACTAAGTGGGCCAAGGCCATGCCTACAATTAAATCTGATGGGAAGATTGCAACATTCTTCATATTCAATCAGATTATCACCCGGTTTGGTATCTTGAGTGATATTATCACTGACCATGGCAGTCACTTTCAGAATGAGATGATGAAAGAACTAGCAGCTAAACTGGGGTTCAAACACGGTCACTCTTCTCCTTATTATCCCCAGGCAAATGGACAAGTAGAGAACAAGTCTCTCAAGACCATTTTGCAAAAAAATGTCAGCCAGAGTAAGTCCAACTGGGACATCATGCTATATCCTGCACTTTGGGCATACCAAACCTCAGTCAAAACTGCCACTAGATTTTCCCCTTTCCAATTAGTACATGTTGTGGATTCAATATTACCCATTGAATGTGAAATTCCTACTCTTAATTTGGTAGTCGCGCTCCTACCTGAAACTTCCGATCTTGAATGATGCCTTCTACACCTAGAGAGTCTTGATGAGCAGCATCGAGATGGCTCAATGTGTCAAGGTTCAATATGATAAGTCTAGTTGTCCTTGGTTGTATGCTGAGAGTGACTTGGTCGTCTTGTATGATCAAGCCAAAGAACCGCTGGGGGTAGGCAAGTTTCAACCCATGTGGCACGGGCCTTACATCGTGCGACGTGTGCTAGAAAAAGGAGCCTATGAGTTGGAATATTACGAAGGGAATAAGTTGGATGAGCCTAGAAATGGGCCCTACTTGAAATGATACTATGCTTGAGCCCCAAGATTAGGTGGAGTTCTTTATATACTAATGTAATTTAGTGTATATATCTTTTTCTTTTTTCGTGTTCGGGTTGCTTATCAAGTTTTCACTTGGTTGATATATTTCAACAGAGTCATCAGTATACTTAGGATTCACAGATGGGGCCATTCATCACATACAAAACTTGGCTTCCACTGCTTGGGTGATTTATTCACCCGAGGGTCTATTTTTGTCTTCAGGAGGCATATGCCTAGGGCCATCCATGAACAATGTGGCCGAATATAGAATTGTTATAGAACTTTTACATGATTCTATATCACATGGCATCCGTACATTAGAATTTCACCTGGATTCCCAGTTAGTAGTGCGTCAGTTGAACGACTGTTACTGAACGACCATTACCACATGTATAATCCTTATTTACTCCAACAATTCCTACGGGTACATCTTTTAGAATGACATTTTGATTTTATTACATATTATCATATTCCTAGAAGTTCTAATTATGTATTTGATGATTATGCTAACTATGTTTTAGATTGGCATTTGTCGCATATTTAAAATCAAACAAAACATATAATCAATGTACACATTGAAAAATATAAGTAATGTCAAAGATCCCTTTTATATATTTCAAAAAATATGGTGTTTATAGTACAAAATGGGGCTAACACCCTCATATATATATACAACCTGTATCATAATATCCCACAACATCTATGCCTATGGCGTCGGATGTGTGTTATGGTAGAAAACCACATCATTTTCAAGACGCCGAAAGAGTCGTACCCATGCCCGGGGTACACCAACCACCTGTCGATGCATGGCTTCAAGCAGATCCTCTACCTAAACTATGGGTATCATGTGTGTCATACGTGACAAGTTTCCCTACACATTTTGTAACACCCTCTCGACCTCTCCTCCCACCGCTTCGTCTCCCCAGTTCCTTCATCGATGTCGAGGGAAACCCTACGGCCGTCCTGGAACCACAATTGTGAAACACAAATTTCTAATCAATACTTAACCGCCATCCAAAATATTTTTTTCCTAATTATACAAATATACAAAAAAATGAAATATGTAAAAAMAWWTTGGCATACTTATGTCACCATAAGCGACTCCTGGTGGAAGTGGCATGTCTAGTTCTCAACTAAGGTTGATCCCCTCATGGGGATAGTCATCCAGAGTGATGACTTGCCTCCACCACTAGTAGAAAAAGTCCTCGTTGTAGGGAGTAGACACCCTACCTACTCCCTGTTGCCTCATCACCTTGGTCCACCACGCCATGGCTAAATCGTAAGGTCCTCTCGGGAGAATCTCAACTCTAGGTCCCAAGCCTAGAACCTGCTTGAAGAAGAAGCTGCACAAGATGGAGGAAAACCTGTAATTCATTTTACCCCCCTTTTTACACTTTTTCAACTGGCTCTTCATATTGGCTAGTAGTGAGGTGAACCAATCATACACCATGGGTCTCTCACACTGCACTTCATAAAACATGAGCAACCTTGATTCCTGGTGGAACGAAGTCGAACTTGTGATCCTGGTTAAAACTAGGACAATGATCTTCAAACTGAGGTTGTTTATTGCCTGGATCGGGACTTGAGTCCCTACCTTAGGGGTCCTAGCTACACAATGGGCATCAATATATTCCTGTATCTTCATCCTGCTTCCTGCCCCCCTGTGATTTGAGGTTCACAAACACCCCCCCGACGTGATAAACTAGTCAGAAAATAGATGTCCTCCACTTCAATTCTCAATGGTTTCCCATCGAGATTGAAGCTCTCGCTATCAGGGTCCAAGTAACCTTGATAGCCAAATCTCAATCTACAGCAACATCAACTTCTTCGTGTTCCCTTTATCGCCACTCATATCTCAGACCATATTCAGGAGTGGCGTAGAAGAAAGAGGTTGATTAAGACCCCTATACCCCCAACCTTTCTATTAGAATGGTTTTCTAAGTCCTTACATCCTCCTAAATCGAAGGACGTTTCTACTTCTAGGGTTACTAATGAGGAAGAAGTTATCTTTAGAGCCCAACAATTAGATTTGATATATGCTCAGTCTGGGATTCTATACCACCTCCTTCTTGAGGCACCACAGTCTACTTACAACCATAGATGAAAGATCGGACCTCATGCTGATGGAATTGTAGGCTCCACCAATGTAAATTCAACTGACTCGGTGACAAACTAGATAAAAGAGTTGTCTTTAAAATAGACTGTAGGAAGACCAACTTTGTCTGTATCCTCTAATCCCACTCATTCGACAGATGTACACTCAGTGCAATCATCGACCAACTTGAATGGTAACCAGCCACCAAGAGGGAATAAGAAGAAAGGACGTAATAACCATAAGGGTGGGAAAAATGGTAATAAATCCAAGAATAATATTGAGAAGACAGGTAATAGTGCTAGAGAGGGAAAAGAAGAAATGTAAGGTGAAGTTTCCCTCTAATCTTTTCATAGATGATCACCTTACCCATTTGTGCCCCAAACTTGCAGAAGCTGCAAGGATTTTATCTTAATCATCTGTCGTGCTGACGAATCCATTCCCACACAATCAACACTTAGCCTCGAGATCCTCAAACATCAGAAACGTGGCTGGTCAAAACAACCAATCACAAGATGGCGACCATCTATGTATGAATATGGTCGATGCAAAAATTGATATAGCCACTCGATCTCGAGACTATATTTCTAAACAAACTGTTCCTGGTCTAGAATCTCCTCCTCCTCCCCGAGAGATGACTTTACAAATTGAGAAACTAGAGCCACAACCTCATATTTTGAAAGGAGTACTCAAGCACTCTACCCAGAATCCAAATGCTAGAGCCACCCAAAACTACTCTATTGTTGAGGACATAGGAAAAACCCCTTGTGCTATGTTGGCTTTGGAGGTACCCCAGACGTGTCCTTCATAGAGGAATGCCTTACTCTCTACTCTAGGAGCTCTAGAACCCAGTGGCTCGAAGCTTATCAAGTTTGACGTCACAGATGTTAAGCCTTGATTTCCTTACCATGTGGCTTTCCAAATCCATGTGGATTATTCAAAGTATACCATCAAACGTGCAGTTGTTGATGAAGGTGTTTCTATGAGTGTAATGTCCCTGGTTTTTTGGAAAGATCTCAATTCTCCGACCCTTTCCAAATCATCGAACATGTTGACTACTTTTGATGCTCATTCCTTGTTCCCCCACGTTATTCTCCCTTCCTTTTCTGTCCAATTAGGTGGGAAGATGGTAGATGTGGAAGTAGAGGTAGTGGATGTGCCTCTTTATTATAACCTATTTCTAGGTTGCAATTGGACTTATGCTATGATCACCGTCGTATCGTTCGTTTTTCATACTCTTTGTTTTTCTTGTGAAGGGAAGACTGTAATGATCGATCAGTTATCCTTTGCGTACCTAAGCACTAATGCATCTCTTGGATAGTTGATCCCTGTGATAAAAAATTATTGACCGCCAACCGAGAATATTGGTGTTGGGATTTTTTCTTCCCTTATGGGTACTTTCGACTTCTCAACACCAAACCATCAAGTTTATTCCATTTCTAGTAGGACTATCTCGACTAGGAGGTTCATTACTTTCTGCATGTCTTATTTTGATGATCTGTGGACCCTACCTTCCCAGACTTTATCTTGGGAAGGAAACTCACATGTTGGGATGGCCATGTCATTATCAAAAACAGAGATTATGTATCAAGTTGTTCTTGACTCTTCCGTCGATCCCAATCTTGTTCCCTCACCGATGGATGAGGAGGATCTCATGTCTAGGCCCATGTGGGCCACCTCGTTGTCCTGTTCACATGATTTCCTCGATGGGACTTTGCCTTCAGATGAAGCCATCATCGAAGCCATGAATTCTCCCGAAAAACCTTGGGATGATATGCATCATCGGTCATATTTTCCCCCAGATCTTGAAAGAATCAAACAAGATGACTTTCGATATACCTTGAGTGATATAGTCGGTCATACCATAGTTCCACTAGATACGCATGCCATTTATGCTAAAGGAAATATGGTGAGTATTTCTCCTACCATCCAAATTGACATCTCTCGTACCCCTGGTAAGGTTGAAAACGTAAATATCAGTGCAAATTGTTTGGTTCGAGACATATTTACTTGGTCCTATGAAGAGATGCCAAGGATTGACCCTTGTATTGTCGAACACAAAATTAAAACGTATATGGATGCTAAACATGTTCGGAAATGTATTTGAGTTGTCAACCCTCAAAAGGCCCCTGCTCTTAAGGCAGAGGTGGAGAAGCTACTTAATGCTAGCTTCATCTACCCAGTTCCTTTAACATATTGGGTATCCAACCCCGTTCTCGTAGATAAGAAGCAAGGAACCATCCATGTATGTATGGATTTTCATGACCTAAACAAGTATTTTCTGAAAGGTAACCTCCCCACACCTTTCATCGATCATATTCTCGATGAGTGTGTGGGAAGCGAAGTATTTTCTTTCATGGATGGATTTTCAAGATATAATGAAATTAAAATTAAACCTGAGGATCAACACAAGACGACATTTATTTGTCCTTGGGGAACTTTTGCAATGCCAGAGCAACCTTTCAACGTGCCATGACTTTCGTGTTTCATGACCTTAAGCACATAGTTGAAGCTTACCTTGAGGATCTTGTTGCTCACTCTCGCAAGAGAGTGGATGAAGTTATACACCTTCAGCTTGTTTTCGAAAGACGTTGTTATTATAGGATCCGATTAAACCCTCATAAATGCATCTTTTGCATTAAGTCTGGTCATTTGTTAGGTTTTCTAGTTTCTGAGTCTAGTATCATGGTAGATCCACTCAAGGTTGAGGCAATACTTTGGTTGCCTCCCCCATGCACAATTAGACAACTCTTTCTTCATAGGTTTATAGTAAACTATGCTACTATCAATAAAGGTTTTATGCGTCTTTTGAAGAAGGAAACCCCTTTTATCTGGGATGAGCGAGCCCAGGAGTCCTTCAATGCTTTGAAGAAATCTTTGGTGTCAACGCCTCTACTGCAGCCTCCAGAATACGATACGATTGGTATGGTTCTAGTTTAGGAGGAAGACGAGCTCCACAAGCATGTTATTTCTTATCTTAGTCGAACTTTACTACACTACACTACACTACACATATCACATATCATATCATAGGAGGGAAATATAATAAATCAATTGTCATTTTGTAGGAGTTTGATCTCGAATTCGCTTCCGCTAAATCTAAGAAGTCCCTAGTCTTTGCAGAGTTGATATCTAATTTCCCATGATTAGATGAGGATGTTATCCATGTCGATTCGTTTGCAGATGAGCACATCATCATATGACCCCCGGTATGGAGACATCATGCTCTATCTTCAGACTTTGAAGTTCCCTCAGCATCTCTGATGAGATGATCGATGATGTATAAGATTACAAGCCAAGAAATATACTATTGTCGGTGACACTTTGTATTTCCGAGGAATAGATGATATCTTGCATAGTTTCTTAACTCACGGAGAGGCTGAGTCTATCCTAAACGATTGCCACAGTGGGGCTTGTGGTGGTCATTTATCCGGGCTTGCAACATCCCAAAAAATGTTGCGAGCCAGTTATTTCTGGCCTAATATATTTAAGGATTGTATTGAAGTGGTTAAGAAGTGTCACCTCTATCACTTGGAAAATGGGCTCACATCCATCCCCTCTTCACCCAGTTATTATCGACAATCCCTTCACTAAGTGGGGCATGGAATTCATTGATTGCAGGCTGGGGGGCATCAACACAATATCGTGATCATTGACTACTTTAATAAGTGGGTCGAGGCCATGCCTACAATTAAATCCAATGGGAATACTGCAAGCTTTTTCGTATTCAAAAATATTATCACCCGATTCGGTATCCCAAGTGAAATTGTCACTAACCATGGAAGTCACTTTCAAAATGAGATGATGGAAGAAATAGCAACTAAATTGGGGTTTAAGCATGGTCACTCTTATCCTTATTATCCCCAGACAAATGGACAAGTAGAGATCAAATCTCTCAAAACCATTTTTCAAAAAATTGTCATTCAGAGTAAGTCTGACTGACACATCATGCTATATCCTGCACTTCAGGCATACCAAACCTCGGTCAAGACTGCCACCAGATTTTCCCCTTTCCCATTAGTACATGGTGTGGAGTCAATATTACCCATTGAATGTGAAATCCCTTCTCTTAATTTGGTAGTCGTGCTCCTACCTAACACTTTCGATCTTGAATGATGCCTTGTACACGTTGAGAGTCTTGATGAGCAGCATTGAGATGCCTCTATTTCTATCGAGGCAAACAAACGACGTGTCAAGGTTCAATATGATAAGTCTGGCTGTCCTCAGTTGTACGGTGAGGATGACTAGAAAAAGGAGCCTATGAGTTGGAAGATTGCGAAGGGAATAAGTTGGCTGAGATCATAAATGGGCTCCACTTGAAACGATACTATGCTTGAGCCCCAAGATTAGGCAGAGCTCTTTGTATACTAATGTAATTTAGTGTATATATCTTTTTCTTTTTCGTCTTCGGGTTTCTTATCGAGTTTTCACTTGGTTGACAGATGTCAATGGAGTCACCAGTCTACTTAGCATTCACAGACGGGGCCAATCGTCACATACGGAACTTGGCTTCCGCCGCTTAGGTGATTTATTCACCCAAGGGTCTATTTGTGTCTTCAGGAGGCATATGCCTAGGGCCATCCATGAAAAATGTGTTTGAATATAGTTATGTTATATAAATTTTACATGATGTTATCTCACATGCCATCCATACATTAGAATTTCACCTGGATTCCCAGTTAGTAGTGTGTTAGTTGAACGGCGATTACCGAACGATCGTTACCATGTGCGTAATCCTTGTTTACTCCGACAATTCCTACAGGTACATCTTTTAGAATGACATTTTGATTTTATTACATATTATCATATTCCTAGAAGTTCTAATTATGTATCTGTTGCTTATTATAACTATGTTTTAGATTGGAATTTGTCACATATTTAAAAGCAAACAAAACATCTAATCAATGTACACATTGAAAAATATAAGTAAAGATGAAAATCCCTTTTATATATTTCAAAAAATATGGTGTTTATAGTATAAAATGGGGCTAACAGCCTCATATACATATCCAACCTGTATCATAATATCCCATGACATTTAAACCTGTGGGGCTGGATGTGTGTCATGGTAGAAAGCCGTGGAATTTTCAAGACGTCGAAAGAGTCGTACCCATTCCCTGGGTACACTAACCACCTATCGTTGCATGGCTTCAAGTATATCCTCTACCTGAACCATGAGTATCCTGTGTGTCAAACGCGACAAGTTTCCCTGCACGTTTTGTAACACCCTCTCTGCCTCTCCTCCCACCGCTTCGTCTCCTCGGTTCCTCCATCAATGTCGAGGGAAACCCTCTAGCCATCATGGACCCACATCTATGACACACAAATTTCTAATCAATACTTAACCACCATCCAAAATATTTTTGTCCTAATTCTACAAAAAGTCCTCATTGTAGGGTGTTGGCACCCTACCTCCTCTCTACCACCTCATCACCTCATTCCACCATTCCATGGTTGGATCGCGAGGTCCTCTTGAGATAATCTCACCTCTAAGTCCCAAGCCTGGAACACGCTCGAAAAAGAAGCTACACAAGATGGAGGCAAACCCGTAATTCCTTTTACCCCTTGTTTACACTCTGTCAATTGGCTCTTCAAATTGGCCAGTAGTGAGGTTTTGAAGAACGAAAATATGGGCCCTCTAGGACCATGCTCAAGTCAATTTGGCTCTCGGTACTCCATGTCTAGGACCTATGGGCCTCGAGACATAATGTCGTTAGTTATCCCTAAACTGGGGGATAACATTTGGCTCCAACTCGGGGACATGTGCTCACCATAAATCACATGAAAACCTCATCATCTCTGGAATAACCTGTGACCTACTTGATCTCAACATAAAGTTGTTAGCAGCATACATAAAAGTGTGAAAACAAATTATTCTAGGTGTAGTCAAATGACCAGTGAAACCATCCTAGCAATGTCTCACAATACTAGCCTCTATGATTCATCATAAACCAAAATAATGATAAGTTAAGAACAAAAAGAACATGGGTTGGAGAGAGTATCATATCATCAGAAACCATAAAGTACAACTCATGGTGGCGGGTGGGAGGGATAAAATCATCCCAAGTCATTCTTTGAGGAAAGTGCTCAATCCACTTCAGGAAGGGATCGTGAATAGTCAAAGGTTCAGAAAACTGACTCAAAATGTTTGAAATCTGGCTACCTAGGACATCCTCATAATTTGGAATCTGGGAAAGGATTGAAAATGATCTAGAAGATGACCGAGAAATTCTCAAAGGAAGGTTAAAAGGTTTAGATGACATACCTTTTCTTGGAGTATTCAAACTACCCTTGAAATATAGGGCTTTCTCTATAGGAAACTCAATACAAAAGACATACTTCCCAACTACACCTTTAATGACACAACAAGGTAAAGTAATCGAAGGTGGTTGGATAAAGTTGTCACAGGAATCCTTCTTCAGGCAAACAATGTCCTTAATTCGACCAAGACCTGAGCACAATGGTGGTTGATAATCCTCTTCATGGAATGAATCCAAGTGCTCATAGGATTACTCATCAAAATCCTCAAGGTATGACCGAAAATCATCGAAAAAATATGAGACTAGCTCAACCTTGGGTGTTTGGAAATTAATGGTAATTGTATCATCTCCTTGTTGTCACTAGTCAAAATCAAGAGTAACTTGTTCTGATAACTGTAACGACAACACTTGGAAATGTTTGTCAATGTCATAAATGGGGTCCATACCATAATCAACCACATCCCACTTACATATTCCAACATGTATGAACTCATCAATATTAACTATGTCACTATCTGTATCATAACATGAAGGATTCAAAACATTCAAGGGCTCATCCATCTCCTCCTCATTTCCCAAATCATAAAGTGGAGAATTATCAAAATCATGGAGACGAGGGTAACTTATTGTGTTTGTTTCTTCTTGTGCAAGAGATTTGAGGACTTGGGTGTCTTCAACATGCATCATTGTTTTATCCTCAGTTGCCCCTTCATCTTCAACTGTACAACAAGGAAGGTCTTCTTTGTTCGAGGATTCCATTTCTTCTTCCTTATCTAAATCATAAAACAAGGCATTGTCATGATCCTAAAAAGGAAAGTGAGTAACCTCATTCTCTTATTCTTCTGTAGGGGTAAAAGGCTCATGGATGGATTTATCAGAGAGAGAGGAGAGTATGTCAACACATCATCTTGTTAGGGTTCTAGCTCCTCAACTGTGTCTTTAGTGATTCTTTTCTCTTCCTTGTTGGTCAAAATTTTGTTCCCCTTCTTCTTGAAAATCAACAGTAAAGGTTTCAAGGGAAAATAAACTTTCCACACTAAAAGTGCTTGAGGTAAAGAAGTGTCTTATCTTGGACAAGGAGATATTTTTCTTGATTCTTTTAGCCATGCTGTGAGCTTCATTGAGATTTCTTGGGCCCTTTTTACTGAGGGGAAAACCTAGATGCACTAAAAGTACATTGGCATAGAGATGGATAATGTACTTGTCTTTAGGACGATGCCTTTCAGGAATTTGATATAGTATGTACTCAAACATATCCTGGAAGTGTTTGATAGTTTCATCCTCAATTTGCTTTATATGCTTGAGTCTTTTCTGTGTCTGGTACCCAGTTTCAACTGCACCTAGTACCTAGACCCTTTTCATTATGCTTTTATTGATAGTTGTGAGGCAACGGGTTGTCATAGTACAACTTCAGCCAGCTCCCATTCACTAATCCTTCCTTCCATTCTCCATTCAAAGTCTTCAACTGTGCAAATCCTCCTTCTGTAACATAGGTGATCTCATACGGCCCGAGCCATTGCGTTTTGAACTTCCAAGGGTGTTTGATGAACTAGTACTAGATCATATACCAGTACTAGGTCACCTTGCTTAAATGCCTTCTTCTTTATGTGCCTATCATGATAGGCCTTCTCTCTTTCCTTTTGTACCTGTTGATGGAATCCTGCAATAAATATGTCTTCTTCTAGTTCAACCAACTAGAAAAGCCTCTCTCGAATAGTGCTAGTATCATCCATATCTGTAAAGGAAACAATTCTTAGGCTTGGTACCAAATATTCCATTGGGACAACAACTTCAAGACCATACACCAAGTTAAAAGGGGTCTGCATTGTGAGTTTATGTCAAGTGGTTCTATAGGCCCACATTACTGTTGGTACTCTTAAATCCAAGTCATCCTTGTTCACACTGCAAATCTTCGTCAGCGTTGTCTCCAAGATCTTGTTGAATGCTTCCACTGTCCCATTTTCTTGGGGATTGCAAGGTGTGCTCTTCTAATGGTGGACTGCAAATTCATCAGTTAGGGATTCAACTGTTTTATTTATGAAATGTGTGCCTTGATCACTCATGCGGATCTTTGGGCATCAAAACCTGGTTATGAATCACGAGTTGTAGTTTCACTACAATCCTTAACTACTCTTGCTTTAGCCCATCTAGTCAAGTAATATGTTGCAGTAATTATGTACCTTGATCCTATGCACTTCTCTCGTGGGTTTATAGGTCCCACGAAGTCAATAGCCCATTTCTCAAATGCTTGTAGGGTCAGTTGTGGTGTTAATTGCATTTCATCTCTTCTGGATGGTTTCCCAACTCTTTGGCATACATCGCAGGATTTGTAATAGTCTATAGCATCTCTATGTAAGGTAGGCCACCAAAGGCCAACTCTAAGAACCTTCTGCGCATTTTCTTTCCCTGCATAATGTCCTCCTGGGATGCCTTCATGAGCTTCTGTGAGGATCAATGGTCACTCTTCCTTCATAACACACCTTCTCAATATTTCATCAGGTACAATCTTGTATAGATGTCCAGCTATAAGTGAAAAGTCGGCAACACGCACTACTAGTTCCTTCTTCTAGGGAATTGTATACTCACTAGGTGTCATTCCCGTTGATAGGAACTGGTCTATCTATGCAAAGTGGTCATCAATCTTTCTAATGGCTAGTAACTATGCATCTAGGACTGTATCCTCCAAACTGGTTGGATCTTCCCCATGTTCCAACCTTGACAAGTGGTCATGACCTTTGTTCATCCTTCCTGGCTTAACTATGATCTCAAATTCGTGTTATTGAAATAGTAGAATCCATCTGCATATTCTCCCCCCCCAACATTGGCTTGTTGACTAGGTATTTCAACACAGAGTGATCAGTAAACATTTTAAAGTTTTCTCCCAACAAGTAGTGGTGAAATTTCTACAGTGCATACACCATGGTTAATCCTTCTATCTCAGTGGTGGTGTAATTAATCTCAGTTGTTGATATCTTTCTACTAGCAAAAGATAATGGGTGGTCAATATATCGTTCGTCGGGTTGTGTTAACACAACTCCTAATGCAATGGAAGATGCATCGACATGCACGTGAAATTCCTTGCTCCAATCTCGAAAAACCAAAATGGGCGCAGTAACCATTTTTTGTTTCAGTATGTCGAAGCTCTGTTGGCATTCTTCTGTCCAACTAAATTGACAATATTTCTTTAAAATATTCTCCATAGGTGTTGTAATCTGGGCATATACTTTAATGAACTTCCTATAATATCCAGTATGTCCCAGCGCAGTGCGCAACTTTTTGTCTAAAGTAGGAGGGGGTAAATAAACTATAATATCAATTTTAGATGGATGTACCAACAATCCATGCTTGCATACAATATGACCTAAAAACACTCCAAACGATGAAAAGAAGATGAATTTCTTCAGATTCAAGGAAATTTGACACTGCCTGCATTTTTCCAACATTAACCTTAGACATTCAATATGATTTTTCAATAAACTAAAAAAGTTCCAATCATCTAAATATGCTTCTAAAAATTTATGCAAAAATTCCTTGAATGATTCGACCACCACCCTGGAAAAGATGGTTGGGGCATTCTTCAATCTAAATGGCATCACTGTAAATTGGTAGGATCAACATTCTATTGCAAATGTGGTCTTATGGCGATCTTCCTTGGCAATCCAGATCTAATGGTATCCTAAAAATCCATATGTAAAAGAATGTACCTCCTGGCCTCCCACATTATCTAACACTTCGTCAGTTAATGGCGTAGGGAAGTGATCATGCAAAAAGGCATCATTCAAATTCTTGAGATCTATACAGATCATGATCTCTTATGTCTTCATGTCTTGCACCACCATAGGGTTAATTCACTCTGACTCTTCGACGGGTTTTATAATTCATGTTTCCAACATTCTATCGAGCTCAATCTTCACTTTCTCCTTATACTTAAGGTTCAGTCTATAGGGTCTTTGTTGACTGGTATTACATATGGTTTCAAATGGATTCTCATCTCTCCCATAGGCCCTCTAATTCCCTTCATATCGGTGAACTTGGTTGGAAACAAGTCATGATATTCATGCAGTAACTCTATTATTTTGTAATAGTAGCAGCATCCTAATAATCTCCAACATTTTCAAGCTTCAATGTTTGCTTTGTTCCAATTTTGTTCTTCTTAATCTTGATCGGTTGTCCAATGAATTGTATCTCAACTCCTGGTCCTTTACCATCTCTTTGGCCTTCTATTTCGGCAATGTTCACCTTCCTAGGATCATCGTCTTCATCAACATTGATTTTGTAAAAACCTTGCAGTTTCTGGAGAGGCATAGTCAATTCATCCTCTTATTTTTCTAAAGGGGGGCTAGAGGCCTCCTTGAATACTTTATGTCTTACAATCTGTAACGCTTGATCTACTGAAGGATATTGATTATCAAATAATAAGGTGGTTAAAAATTTATGATCCATACCTTCCCAATCTTCCACTATGTTGTTTTTTCATCTTGCTTCGGCCCATCTAGTCAAGTACTCTGTCACAGTAATTATGTACCTTGCTCCTGTGCACTTCCCTGATGGGTTTATAGGTACCACGAAGTCAATAAATTCTTTCCCAAGTTCTTGTAGGGTCATTTGTGGTGCTAATGGAATTTCATCTCTTCTGGATGGTTTCCCAACTCTTTGGCATACATCGTAGGCTTTGTAAAAGTCTATGGCATCTCTGTGTAAGGTAGGCCACCAAAGGCCAACTCTAAGAACCTCCTGCATAGTTTCTTTCCCTGCGTAATTTCCTCCTGGGATGCCTTCATGAGATTCTATGATGATCAATGGTCATTCTTCCTTCATAACACACCTTCTCAATATTTCATCAAGTCCCATATTGAAGGTTGATTCAGGAACCAAAAATATTTGACCCTTGTAGTAGATGATTCCCTCTATGACCCTGAAGTTATCATCCTGTACCCGTCCATCTATCACCTGACAAGCGAAATGATTTTTTGAGTATTCCATCATAAAGTGGTCCTTCCAATAAACTAATACATCTGCCATGGCATAGACTGATGGCCTCCTAGGTAATGCATCTACCACTACGTTGTTTTTCCCTTTGATGAATTCAATGACAAATTCATAGGAATGTATCGTACTGAACCACTTTTGTTGTCTTTTGTCTCTACTCCCAAAAGTACTTAAGGATATTGTGATATGATTTTACCATAAATCTAGCACTGACTAAGTATTGTCGGAATTTGGCCAGGCTGTGCATGATGGCCAAAATCTCTTTGTCATAGATAGTGTAAAGTAACTTAGGACCTCTGAGCTTTCAGCTCTCATTGGAAAGAGGGTGCCTATTTTTCATCAATACAACCACAATGATTTATCCGGAGGCATCACACACCAGATGTCTTCTCTTTTATCCTTTCCCTTGTCTTTCTTCATATCTTTGACCTGTAGAGACAAACTAGTTAGTTGACTCAATATTTGACTCTAACTTCATGGCGATTTCTAGCGCCCCAGCCTGCGAAGTGATCTTTTGTTTCATTATAGGAACTCTAATGTGTGGTAAGAGGGAAACAATGAACCATTTTTTTTTCTTCTCATATGGAATCTGAAAAGTCAATCGACATCCAAGGTCTTGAATCTCTGATTGAATTCCCAAACAGGTTCAACTACCTTTTTCTTGATTTCTTTCAGTTTTGTAATACATTGTGATTCTGATTTGGTTTTCTTGAAATCTGCAATCAATTCATTCTTGATCGCATTCAATGGATTAGGCTATGCAATTCCTTGGACAAGCTTCATGTACCAGCTCAATGAACGATCCCTTAGGGTAGTGCTAAACTGAGTTCTTTTAATATTCCATATGGCTTCACATAGAAACTAGTGTTAATCAAGATCTTCAGATCCATCTCCCTTAAAAATAGGGAGCCTCATCTCATCTGCCATAGATCTTCCTAGGGTTCCTGACTGAGTATGTGGTGGACTACTATTGACAGTTCTCTAGACGCTCTGGTGACTTGTATTATTCTAATTCCTTAATGCTACTGAATCAACATGAGGGATAATAGTACTTACTTCAAGAGTCTATGCAGTTCCTAAGGCTTCTGGCTCTTCTCGGCGAGGCTCTTCAGCTTTCCCTTCCTTCGTCCTAACGGGTTCTGATTTCTCTTTGTCCATCAAATCTTCCTCTTCTCCACTGTAAAAATCCTCGTCCCCATAGTTCCACTTAAACAGGTTTGCAAGATGAACTTCTCTGAATTCTCTCCCACTACGCATATGTCCAACCTCTATGTCATTTTCGTTGTCCAAATTCTTCAACATTAGCTTTTCCATATACGACCAATCTACTGTATCTTCAAGATGTTCTTCTCATGTAATAACATCTTGATCCTCAACCTCAAAAAATGTAAACATTTTCCTCTGGGTCCCTTGAAGAAATATCTCTCAGCTTGTCTATATGACTCTACTCTGTCAACAACAAACTCGGTGATGTACCCTCCAATGGTGCTATCAAACCAATGATCTATTGCCCTTGACACAACGTTATCAACTCTCTTGACCTTCTTGATTAGCGCCGACGTCCAGACCACAGGTGTCCTATATCTGACCTCAAACTAGGTATATGATAACCTAGCTAACCACTCGTATATCTCTTGATGGATTCCTCCAAAGAAAATCTCATGTGTATCAGTAAAGATATATCTTCCTAAAAAATCCTCTGTACTAAGATTAGGGTTCTTGTTTTGGGCTTCAGCGAAGTCCTTTTCTTCATCCTCTATCCACTTATGAATCTTTGTCTTTGATGGGAACCACCTTGACATTCCCTCAAGAATATTCATGTCTCAAAAATAGAACCATTTGTTGTCATAGGGTCAGACCCAGTGTTTGGCTCCAATAGTGCACAAACAAGCCCTAACTACTATCCCTTTTGGAAACACCTGCAAAGTAGATGCAGTCTCACCCAAATCATCAATGGGGGGGGTTGCAGGACAAATATTTCTACAACCAAGGGGAATACCAAGTGAATCTAGTACTAGAACGACACAACATTTATATATCTCTTACTAGTTCAACTCTACTCCACAAAACTATCTATCAGATCTAACACAGTAATGCAATAAAAATATATCAAAGGGAAAATAGCATAGCATCAATCACACACAACACAAGGTATATGTGGTTCACCCTCTCTCTAGGGCTACGTCCACATAACTACACTTTATAATATATTAAAGTGAAGCATACAGTTATTTTCTATGTTCTCATATAGAAAATCTTTTTTCTCCTCCTCTCTATCTCTCCCCTCCCTGCGCACCCAGTTGCAGGGTTGATCTTCGAACCCAGCTGAAGATCTTACAGTACAGAAGGATCTCGTACTCAACACTTCTCCCTCATATAATATTACTCACTCGATCACATAATGACAAAGACAACCACAACAATCATAACACCACCTTGAAACCAACCCATCCCAGGTCCTTTAGACCTCTATTTATACATTACAATCACTCACCGACATGTTAAGGCAGAAACCTAGGTGTTAAAACCCTAGATACCAAAAACCTAGGTGTCTAAAAACCTCAGTCAACTTGACTCGCATTTTCAGGGCTTCGCCAACCTATCTTGCCTTCCTTCTTGCGTTGTGCTCCAAATCATCTAATGGTGGATTTTTCCGCTTGCTGAGTTGTCCTCGATCTCTTCATCCCACAACTTGCTTCCTTTTACTTCCCTCCATCTTTTCTTTTCTTTTGCTCACTTCGACCGAGTAGCAGTCATTTTGTCTTCCACACAGTCAACATTTTTCCTTTTCTTCCTTTATATTCACTTACTTTCATAACCAATGGCCAACAAAGATAATCTCCCATTTATTCTTGGGGATGTGTAAAGGTTGCAACAGTCCCATTGGATGAGTGTGCTCATCCTTATTCTCTTGACAAGTAGTACACTCCTTGATGTGACTCATCACATCCTCTTTGAGGCCCTTCAATGAGAACCTCTTCCTTACATGCCTGTAAGTCTTTCCAATCCCTTGGTGCCCTGCCACTGGTGAGTCATGAAAAGGCTGTAGTATCTTGGCCTTGAAGGTTGATTCATGAACCAAAAATATTCGGCCCTTGTATTAGATGATGCCCTCTATGACCTTGAAGTTATC
This sequence comes from Picea glauca, assembly GCA_000966675.3. Lineage (NCBI taxonomy): Eukaryota > Viridiplantae > Streptophyta > Pinopsida > Pinales > Pinaceae > Picea > Picea glauca. The sequence goes on from JZKD02S2440883.1 coordinate 981,772, forward strand.
ATCCTGTGCCCATCCATCTATCACATAACAAGCAAACTGATTTTTTGATTATTCCATCACAAGATGGTCCTTCCAATCAACTAATACCTCTGTCAAGGCATAGAATGATGGCCTCCTAGATAATGCATCTTCCACTACGTTGTTTTTCCCTTTGATGAATTCAATGTCAAAGTCAAAGGCATGTATCTTACTGGCCCACAGTACTGTTGGTACTCTTAAATCCTAGTGTAATAACCCTAAATTGCACCACACATGCTTACCTGGAATCAGGCCAACTCATATCCCTTCATTGCCAAAACATCTACTGAACAACTCTTTGGAAATCCTCTTGTGTCAAGGCCCA
>JZKD02S2440883.1:997233-1027431 GCA_000966675.3 Picea glauca
ATGCATGGCCGAGGGTTCATCCAAAACCCTAGCTCCTTCTAGCCTATAAAAGAAGGGGTAGGGGTACCATTTGGAAGAGGAAAAAATATAGCGAAGAAACTCTACCCATTTACGTGATCCATTGTCCCAACCCTTTAGCCTTTCCTCATGCCAAAGGAGATTTAACGCAAAGTAGTTGGAGGACAGAATAAGACGAGCCCAGGATCAGGTTCAAGGAGCGGTGGTCGGTCTTAGCTTTGATTGTAAGTTGATTCATTTTCAATAATAAAAAGAATACTTTTCCCATCCCAACATATGAATTGTCTATGATTTGATGAATTCATGCTTGATTTCTAACCCTTGAGTAGAGAAGTAGCATGCATGCAYAGTTGTTATTTGTCTTGATTGCAGGTTATCTGTGGAAGGAGCAGCGCAAGCAAGTGGTCAAAGCGCAACGGAGGATCTACATCGAACGTAGGTGATAAGGTTAGTGGTTCTCTTCATGAATTTACTATGAAAGGGGGGTTTTAGTCTTGGGTTGTAGGTTAAAAAGTAATTTATTTTCGGTCAAAAACTGCATGCAAGTCTGACCCTAGTTTGCTAGTCCGTAGGGTATTTTCCCAACAACACCTAGTCATCCATGTTCACACTGCAAACCTTCATCAGCACTATCTCCAGATCTTGTTGAATGCTTCCACTGTCCCATTTTCTTGGGGATGGTAAGGCATGCTCTTCTGATGGTGGACTGCAAATTCCTTAGTCAGGGCTTCAACTATTTTATTTATGAAATGTGTGCCTTGATCGCTCATGAGGATCTTTGGGCATCCAAAATTGGTTATGATGTCATCAAATATGAACTGCACAGTTGTAGTTGCACTACATTGCTTAACTTCTCTTGCTTCAGTCCATCTAGTCAAGTACTCTGTCAAAGTAATTATGTACCTTGCTCATGTGCACTTCCCTGGTGGGTTTATAGGTACCACAGAGTCAATAGCTTATTTCTCAAGTTCTTGTAGGGTCAGTTGTGGTGCTAATGGCATTTCATCTCTGCTGGATGGTTAACCAACTCTTTGGCATACATCGCAGGCTTTGTAAACGTCTGTGGCATCTCTGTGTAAGGTAGGCCACCAAAGACCATCTCTAAAAACCTTCTACACAGTTGCTTTCCCTGTGTAATGTCCTCTTGGGATGCCTTCATGAGATTCTATGATGATCAATGGTCACTCTTCCTTCATAACACACCTTCTCAATATCTCATCAGGTCCCATATTGAAGGTTGATTCAAGAACCAAAAAGATTTGACCCTTGTAGTAGATGACTCCCTCTATGACCCTGAATTTATCATCCTGTACTTGTCCATATATCACCTGACAAGCGAACTGATTTTTTGAGTATTCCATCACAAAGTGGTCCTTCCAATCAACTAATACATATGTCATGGCATAGACTGATGGCCTCCTAGATAATGCATCTTCCACTACATTGTTTTTCAATTTGATGAATTCAATGTCAAAGTCATAGACATGTATCTTACTGACCCACTTCTGTTGTCTTTCATCTCTGCTACCAGAAGTACTTAAGGATATTGTGATATGATTTTACTATAAATCTAGCACTGACTAAGTATTGCCGAAATTTTTCCAAGCCATGCATGATGGCCAAAATCTATTTGTCGTAGATAGTGTAAAGTAACTTAGGACCCCTAAGATTTCAGCTCTCATCGGAAAGAGGGTGCCTATTCTCCATAAATACGACCACAATGCCTTCTCCAGAGGCATCACACTACAACATGAAAGGTTGGATGAAATATGGTAGTGCCAACACAAGGCACATGCTCATTAATTTGTTCATTTTGTCGAAGGTGACTTGGGCCTCTTCACTCCATCTGAAGGCCCCTTTCTTTGGTAGATCAGTCAAGGGTGCACACAATTGGGAGAACCCTTTGACAAATCTCCTGTAATCGTTGTAGATGCCCAGAAATCCCGTCAACTCTGTAAGGGTTTTGGGCGTGGGCCATTCAACTATGGTCTGAATTTTCTCCTCGTGTACCTATACTCGTTTAACCCCAATAATATGTCCCAATTAGAGGACCTCTATCATTCCAAATTCACATTTGGACTCCTTTTCATACATTGACTGATCCTCCATGATAGTCAATATCTACTCCACATGCTAAAGGTGTTCCTCCCACATCTTTCTATAGATTAGAAAGTCATGAAATAAAAAAAGAAGATGCTTCCTTAACTCTTTGTTGAAGGCATGGTTCATACATTATTGGAACATGGCGAGGGCATTGGTTAAGCCAAATGGCATCAATAAGAACTCATAGTGGCCATAGTGACACCTAAAATTAGTTTTTGGGATGTCCTCCTCCCTCATCTTGATTTGATGGTAGCTAGAGAGCATGTCAATTTTGGTGAAATAGATAGCCCCATGAAGCTGGTCTAGTAACTCATCAATCCTTGGTATGGGATACCTGTATTTGATTGTTTTCTTGTTTAGTTCCTTGAAGTTAATGCACATAAGCATGGTTCCATCCTTCTTCTTGACCAACACCACTGAAGAGGAAAAAGGGTTGGAACTTGGCTTGATGTGCCCCATATCCAAGAGCTCTTTGATCACCTTCTCTATTTCATCCTTGTACTTATTTGGGTGTCTGTAAGGTGTGGTGATGACTAGTTTTTCTCCTTCCTCTAAATCAATGATATGCACAAATCCCCTGTCAGGTGGCACACCTGGTGGAATAGGTCCAAACACCTTACTGTGTTTGTTAATGATCCTACGAATCTCTTATGCATAGTGAATCTTCCCCTTTTTGCGCAATGACCTTCATTTGGATACAAAGCTGCAATGAACCAAAGGCCATCTCTTTCAAAATTCATTTGTTTTTTCTTTAAATCAACCATAGTGGAATTATTGAAATCCCAATCAATTCCTAACAACGCAGGGTAAGGGGCCCAATATTTTCGCAAATGATCACCTTATCCATTTGTGCCCCAAACTTGCAGAAGCTACAAGGCTTTTATCTCAATCACTTGTCGTGCTGACGAATCCATTCCCACACAATCAACACTTGGCCTCAATCTCCTCAAATGTCAGAAACATGGCTGGTCAAAACCAACAGTCGCAAGATGGTTACCATTTATGTATCGATATGGTCCATGAAAAAATTGATATAGCCACTCGATCTCGAGACTATAGTTCTAAACAAACTATTCCTGGTGTAGAATCTCCTCCTCCTCCCCCCAGAGACGACTTTACAGATTGAGAAACTAGAGCCATAGCCTCGTATTCTGAAAGGAGTACTCAAGCACTCTACCCATAATCCAAATGCTTGAGCCACCCAGAACTACTCTATTGTTGAGGACATGGGAAAAACCCCTTGTGCTATGTCGGCTTTGGAGGTACTCCAGACATGTCCTTCATAGAGGAATGCCTTACTCTCTACTCTAGGAGCTCTAGAACCTAGTGGCTTGAAGCTTATCAAGTTTGACGTCACATATGTTAAGCCTTGCTTGCCTTACCATGTGGATTTCCAAATCCATGTGGATTATTCAAAGTATACCATCAAACGTGCAGTTGTTGATGAAGGCGCTACTACGTGTGTGATGTCCCTGATTTTTCTGAAAGCTCTTGGTTCTCCAGCCCTTTCCAAATCATCAAACATGTTGACTAATTTTGATGGTCATTCCTTCTTTCCTCATTGTATTCTCCCTTCCTTTCCAGTCCAATTAGGCGGGAAGATGGTAGAGGTGGAAGTAGAGGTAGTGGATGCGCCTCTTTTTACTATAACCTGTTTCTAGGTTGCAATTGGACTTATGCTATGATCGTTGTCGTATCGTCCATTTTCTGTACTCTTTATTTTCCTCATGAAGGGAAGATTGTAATGATCGATCAGTTATCCTTTACGTACCTTATCCCTAATGCATCTCTTGGATAGTTGATCCCTGTGATCGAAAATTATTGACCACCAACCGAGAATATTGGTGTTGGAATTTTTTCTTCCCTTATGGGTACTTTCGACTTCTCAGCACCAAACCATCAAGTTTACGCCATGTCCAGTAGGAATGTCTCGATTGGGAGGTTCATTGCTTTCTGCACATCTTATTTTGATGATTTGTGGACCCTACCTTCCCCGACCTTCTCTTGGGAAGGACACTCGCATGTTGGGATGGCCATGTCATTATCGATAATAGAGATTGTGTATCAAGTTGTTCTTGATTCTTTCATCGATCCCAATCTTGTTCCCTCACCGATGTATGAGGAGGATCTCGTGTCTAGGCTCTTGCGGGACACCTCATTGTCCTATTCACATGATTTCCTCGATGGGAATTTGCCTTCGGATGAAGCCATCATCGAAGCCATGAATTCACCCGACAAACCTTGGGATGATCTGCATCATCATTCCTATTTTCTCCTAGATCTTGAAAGAATCAAACAAAACAACTTTTGATATACCTTGAGTGAGATAGTTGGTCACACTGTAGTTCCACTAGATACGCATGCCATTTATGTTGAAGGAAATATGGCGAGTATTTCTCCTACCATCCAGATAGACATCTCTCGTACCCCTGGTAAGTTTGAAAATGTAAATATCAGTGAAGATCATTTGGTTTGAGACGTATTTGCTTGGTTCTATGAAGAGATGTTAGGGATCTACCCTCGTATTGTAGAACACAAAATTAAAATGTATCTAGATGCTAAACCTATTTGGAAACATCTTAGAGTTGTCAACCCTTGAAAGGCCCCTGTTATTAAGGCAGAGGTGGAGAAGCTACTATATGTTGGCTTCATCTACCCGGTTCCTTTAACATATTGGGTATCCAACCCCATTCCCATAGATAAGAAGCAAGGAACCATCCATGTATGTATGTATTTCCGTGAACTAAACAAGGCTACTCTGAAAGACAACCTCCCCACACCTTTCATCGATCATATTCTCAACGAGTGTGTGAGAAGCGAAGTATTTTTATTTCATGGATGGATTTTCAGGATATAATCAAATTCAAATTAAACCCGAGGATCAACACAAGATGACATTTATTTTTCGTTGGGGAACTTTTGAAACACCGGAGCAACCTTTCAACGTGCCATGAATTTCGTGTTTCATGATCTTAAGCACATAGTTGAAGCTTATCTTAGCTCAAGAGCCCAAGTCTTCATGAAATAAGGAGCATTGTTCCTTGTCATGACCTTCTTATTTTCATCTGACACACCATATGTCTTCTCTTTTATCCTTTCCCTTGTCTTTCTTCATATCTTCGACTTGTAGAGACAAACTAGTTAGTTGACTCAATATTTGACTCTAACTTCATGGTGATTTCCAGCACCTCAGCCTGTGAAGCGATCTTCTGTTTCATTACAGGAACTCTAATGTGTGGTAATTGGGTAGCAATGAACCATTCTTTGTTCTTCTCATTTGGGATCTGAAAATTCAATTGGCTAGCTAAGGTCTTGAATCTCTTATCGAAGTCCCAAACAGGTTCAACTACCTTCTTCTTGATTTCTTTCAGTTCTGTAATACATTGTGATTCTGATTTGGTTTTCTTGAACTCTGTAATCAATGCATTCTTGATCGCATTCAGCGTATTAGGCTGTGAAAGTCCTTGGACAAGCTTCATGTACCATCTCAATGAACGATCCCTTAGGGTAGTGTTGAAATGAGTTCTTTTAATATTCCATACGGCTTCACATAGGAGCCAGTGTTGATCAGGATATTCAAATCCATCTCCCCTAAAAATAGGGAGCCTCATCTCATCTGCCATAGATCTTCCTAGGGTTCCTGACTGAGTATGTGGTGGACTACTAGTGACAGTTCTTTGAATGCTCTGGTGGCTTGGAATACTATGATTCCTTAATGTTACTGAATCAACATGAGGGATAATAGTACTTACTTCAATAGTCTGTGCAGTTTCTAAGGATTTGGATTTTCTAGGCGAGGCTATTCAGCTTTCCCTTCCTTCGCCCTAACGGGTTATGAGTTCTCTTTGTCTGTTAGAGCTTCCTCTTCTCCACTATAGAAACCCTCGTCCCCATAGTTCCTCTTAAATAGTTTCACAAGATGAACTTCTCTGAATGCTCTCCCACTGTGTGTATGTCCAACCTCTGTGTCACTATCCCTGTCCAAATTCCTGAACATTAGATTTTCTAGATCTGACCAATCTACTGTATCTTCAAGATGTTCTTCGCATGTAATAACATCTTGATTCTCAACCTTAAAAAATGTAAAAATTTTCCTCTGGGTCCCTTGAAGAAATATCTCTCGACTTGACTATATGACTCTACTCTGTATACAACAAACTCAGTGATGTACCCTCCAATGGTGCTATCAAACCAATGATCTACTGCTCTTTACACAACGTTATCAACTCTCTTGACCTTCTTGATTAGCGCCGACATCCAAACCACAGGTGTCCTAGATCTGACCTCAAATTGGGTATCTTCTAACCTAGCTAACCACTCGTATAGCTCCTGATGGATTCCTCGAAAGAAAATCTCGTGTATATCAGTAAATATATATCTTCCTAAAAAATCTTGTGTACTAAGATTAGGGTTCTTGTTTCGGGCTCTAGCGAAGTCCTTTTCTTGATCCTCTATGCAGTTATGAATCTCTGTCTTTGACAGGAACCACCTTGACATTCCCTCAAGAATATTCATGTCTCGACAATAGAACCATTTTTTTTCACAGGGTCAGACACAGTGTTCGGCTCCAAGAGCACACTAACAATCCCTAACTACTAGCCCTTTTGGCAACACCTGCAAGGCATATGCAGTCTCACCCGAATCAACAATGGGGGTGTTGTAGGACAAATATGTATACAACCAAGGGGAATACAAAGTGGATCTAGTACTAGAGCGACAGAACATTTATATATCTCTCACTAGTTCAACTCTACTCCTCACAACTATCTATCATATCTAACACAGTAATGCAATAACAATATATCAAAGAGAAAATAGCATAGCATCAATCACACACAACACAAGGTATATGTGGTTCATCCACTCTCTAGGGCTACGTCCACATAACTGTTCTTTATAATATATTAAAGTGAATAATATAGTTCTTGTCTGTGTTCTTAGCTAGCAGATATTTTTTCTCCTCCTCTTTATCTCTCCCCTCCTTGCGCACCCAATTGCAGGGTTGATCTTCGAACCCATCTTAAGATCTTACAGTACATAAGGCTCTTGTACTAAACACTTATCCCTCAAATAATATTACTCACTCGATCACACAATGACAAAGACAACCACAACAATCATAACACCACCTTGACACCAACCCATCCCAGGTCCTTTAGACCTCTATTTATACATTACAATCACTAACCGACATGATAAGGCCGAAACCTAGGTGTCAAAACTCTAGATACAAAAAACCTATGTGTCTAAAAACATATGTCAACTTGACCCGCGTTTTCAGGGCTTCGCTAGCCTATATTTCCTTCCTTCTTGCGCGGTGCTCCAAATCATCCAACGGTGGCTTTTTTTGCTTGTTGAGTTGTCCATGATCCTTCTTCCTTGTTGATCTGTCATCCTCAATCTCCTCATCCCGCAACTTGCTTCCTTTTACTTCGCTGCATATTTTCTTCTCTTTTTCTCACTTCAACTCGGTAGCAATCATTTTGTCCTCCGTGCAGTTCACATTTTTCCTTTTCTTCCTTGATCTTATCTTACTTTCATAACCAAGGGCCAACATAGATAATATCCCATTTATTCTTGGGGATTAGTAAAGGTTACAGCAGTCCCACTGGATGAGTGTGCTCATCCTTATTCTCTTTACAAGTAGTACACTCCTTGATGTGACTCATCATATCCTCTTTGAGGCCCTTCCATGAGAACCTCTCCCTTACCTACCTGTAAGTCTTGCCAATCTCTTGGTGCTCTGCCACTGGTGAGTCATGAAAAGCCTATAGTATCTTCACCTTGAAGGTTGATTCAAGAACCAAAAAGATTCGGCTCTTGTAGTAGATGATTCCCTCTATGACCCTGAAGTTATCATCCTATACCCATCCATCTATCACCTGACAAGCGAACTGATTTTTTGAGTATTCCATCACAAGATGGTCCTTCCAATCAACTAATACATCTGTCATGGCATAGACTGATGGCCTCCTGGATAATGCATCTTCCACTACGTTGTTTTTCCCTGTGATGAATTCAATGTCAAAGTCATAGGCATGTATCTTACTGGCCCACAGTACTGCTAGTACTCTTAAATCCCAATCATCCATGTTCACACTGCAAATCTTTGTTAGCATTGTCTCCAAGATCTTGTTGAATGCTTCCACTATCCCATTTTCTTCGGGATGGTAAGGCGTGCTCTTATGATGGTGGATTGCAAATTCCTCAGTCAGGGCTTCAACTATTTTATTTATGAAATGTGTGCCTTGATCACTAATGAGGATCTTTGGGCATCCAAACTTGGTTATGATGTCATCAAGTATGAAGCATGCAGTTGTAGTTGCACTATAGTCCTTAACTGCTCTTGCCTCGGCCCATCTAGTCAAGTACTCTGTCATAGTAATTATGTACCTTGGTCCTGTGCGCTTCCCTGGTGGGTTTATAGGTACCATGAAGTCAATAGCGCATTTCTCAAGTTATCTTAGGGTCAGTTGTGGTGATAATGGAATTTCATCTCTTCTAGATGTTTTCCCAACTCTTTAGGATACATCATAGGCTTTGTAAAAGTTTGTAGCATCTTTGTGTAAGGTAGGCCACCAAAGGCCAGCTCTAAGAACCTTTTGCGTAGTTGTTTTCCCTACGTAGTGTCCTCCTGGGATGCCTTCATCAGATTCTATGATGATCAATGGTCACTCTTCCTTCATAACACACATTCTCAATATATCATCAGGTCCCATATTGAAGGTTGATTCAGGAACCAAAAAGATTCGACCCTTGAAGTAGATGATTCCCTATATGACCCTGTAGTTATCATCCTGTACCCGTCCATCTATCACCTAACAAGTGAACTGATATTTTGAGTATTCCATCACAAAGTGGTCCTTCCAATCAACTAATACATCTGTCATCGCATAGACTGATGGCCTCTTGGATAATGCATCTGCCACTACATTGTTTTTCCCTTTGATGAATTCAATGTCAAAGTCATAGGCATGTATCTTACTGACCCACTTCTGTTGTCTTTTGTCTCTTCTCCCAGAAGTACTTAAGGCTATTGTGATATGATTTTACGATAAATCTAGAACTAACTAAGTATTACTGGAATTTGGCCAAGCCGTGCATGATGGCCAAAATCTCTTTGTCGTAGATAGTGTAAAGTAACTTAGGACCCCTAAGATTTTAGCTCTCATTGGAAAGAGGGTGCCTATTATGCATCAATACAACCACAATTCCTTCTTCGGAGGCATCACACTGCAAGGTGAAAGGTTGACCGAAATATGGTAGTGCCAACATAAGGCACATGCTCATTACTTTCTTCATTTTGTCGAAGGTGGCTTGGGTCTCTTCACTCCATCTGAACGCCTCTTCACAATTGGGATAACCCTTTGATGAATCTCTTGTAATAGCTACAGATGCCCATTAATCCCCTCAACTCTATAAGGGTTTTGGGCATGGACCACTCAACTATGGTCTGAATTTTCTCCTCATGCACCTATACTCCTTTAACCCCAATAATATGTCCCAAGTAGGGGACCTCTATCATTCCAAATTCACATTTGGACTCCTTTGCATACAATGACTGATCCTCCATGATAGTCAATATCTGATCCACATGTTAAAGGTGTTCCTCCCACGTCTTTCTATAGATTAGCAAGTCATCAAAGAAAACAATAAGATGCTTCCTTAACTCTTTGTTGAATACATGGTTCATACATTATTGGAACATGGCGAGGGAATTGGTTAAGCCAAATGGCATCAGTAAGAACTCATAGTGTCTATAGTGACACCTAAAAGCAGTTTTTGGGATGTCCTCCTCCCTCATCTTGATTTGATGGTAGCTAGAGCACATGTCAATTTTGGTGAAATAGACAGCTCCATGAAGCTTGTCCAATAACTCGTCAATCCTTAGTATGGGATACTTGTATTTGATTGTTTTCTTGTTTAGTTCTTTGAAGTCAATGCACATGTGCATGGATCCATCCTTCTTCTTGACCAACACCACTAAAGAGGAAAAAGGGTTGGAACTTGGCTTGATGTGCCCCATATCCAAGAGCTCTTTGATTGCCTCCTCTATTTCTTCCCTGTACTTATTTGGGTGTCTGTAAGGTGTGGTAATGACTAGTTTTTCTCCTTCCTCTAAATCAATGATATGCGCAAATCCCCTATGAGGTGGCACACCTGGTGGAATAGGTCCAAACACCTTACTATTTTTTTTAATGATCCTGTGAATCTCTTGTGCATAGTGAATCTTCCCCTTTTTGTGCAATGACCTTCATCTTGATCCAAAGATACAATGAACCTAAGGCCATCTCTTTCAAAATTCATTTGTCTTTTCTTTAAATCAACCACAATGGAATTATTGAAATCTCAATCAATTCCTAACAGTGCAGGGTAAGGGAAGCTTTCATTAACTATCTCGGACCATATCCAAGAGTGGCATAGACATAAGAGGTTGATTAAGACCCCTATACCCCCAACCTTTCTTTTATAATGGTTTGATAAGTCCTTACATCCTCCTAAATCGAAGGACGTTTCTACTTCCAGGGTTACTAATGAGGAAGAAGTTATCTTTAGAGCCCAACAGTTAGATTTGATATATGCTCAGTCTGGGATGCTATACCACCTCCTTCCTGAGGTGCCATGGTCTACTTATGACCTTAGACAAAAGACCAGACCTCAATTTGATGGTATTGTAGGCTCCTCCAATGTAAATTCCATAGACTCGGTGACGAACCAGATAAAAGAGTTCTCTTCAAAATAGTCTATAGGAAGACCAACTTCGTTTGTATCCTCTAATCCCACTCATTCAGTGGATGTACACTCAGTGAAATCATTGACTAACTTGAATGGTAACTAGCCACCAGGAGGGAATAAGAAGAAAGGATGTATTAACCGTAAGGGTGGGAAAAATGGTAATAAATCCAAGGACAATATTGAGAAGACAGGTAATAGTGCTAGAGAGGGAAAATGAGAAAAACGCAAGGTGAAGTTTCCCTCTAATCTTTTCACAGATGATCACCTTATCCATTTTTTCCCCAAACTTGCAGAAGCTACGAGGCTTTTATCTCAATAGCCTGTCATATAGACAAATCCATTCCCACACAATCAACACTTAGCCTCGAGCTCGTCAAACATCGGAAACGTGGCTGGTCAAAACCAACAGTCGCAAGATGGAAACCGTCTATGTATCGATATGGTCGATGAAAAAATTGATATAGCCACTCAATCTCAAGACTATAGTTATAAATAAACTATTCCTGGTCTAGAATATCCTCCTCCTCCCCCTGAGACGACTTTACAGATTTTGAAACTAGAGCCACAACCTCATATTCCAAAAGGAGTACTCAAGCACTCTACCCATAATCCAAATGCTAGATCCACTGAAAACTACTCTATTGTTGAGGACATGGGCAAAACCCCTTGTGCTATGTCGAATTTGGAGGTACTCCATACGTGTCCTTCACAAAGGAATGCCTTACTCTCTTTTCTAGGAGCTTATCAAGTTTGACGTCACAGATGTTAATCCTTGCTTGCCTTACCATGTGGCTTTCCAAATCCATGTGGATTATTCAAAGTATACCATCAAATGTGCAGTTGTTGATGAAGGCACTGCTAAGTGTGTGATATCCCTGGTTTTTTGGAAATATCTTGGTTCTCCGACCCTTTCCAAATCATCGAACATGTTGACTACTTTTTATGGTAATTCCTTCTTCCCCCACGGTATTCTCCCTTCCTTTCTGGTCCAATTAGGTGGGAAGATGGTAGAGGTGGAAGTAGAGGTAGTGGATGTGCCTCTTTATTATAACATGTTTCTAGGTTGCAATTGGACTTATGCTATGATCGTCGTCGTATCGTCCGTTTTTCGTACTCTTTATTTTCCTCATGAAGGGAAGATTGTAATGATGAAATAGTTATCCTTTGCGTACCTGATCCCTAATGCATATCTTCGATAGTCGATCCCTGTGATCGACAATTATTGACCACCAACCAAGAATATTGGTGTTGGAATGTTTTTTTCCCTTATGGGTACTTTCATATTCTCAGCACCAAACCATCAAGTTTATGCCATGTCCAGTAGGACTGTCTAGACTAGGAGGATCATTGCTTTCTACACGTCTTATTTTGATGATCTGTGGACCCTACCTTCCCCAACTTTGTATTGGGAAGGACACTCGCATGTTGGTATGGCCATGTCGTTATCGACAACAAATATTGTGTATCAAGTTGTTCTTGACTCTTTCACCAATCTCGATCTTGTTCCCTTGCCGACGGAAGAGGAGGGTCTCGTGTTTAGGCCCATGTGGGCCACCTCATTGTCCTGTTCACATGATTTCCTCGATGGGACTTTTCTTTTGGATGAATCAATCATCGAAGCCCTGAATTCTCTTGACAAACCTTGGGATGATATGCATCATCGTTCCTATTTTCTCCCAGAACTTGAAAGAATCGAACAAGACGACTTTCGATATACCTTGAGTGAGATAGTCGGTCACACCGTAGTTCCACTAGATACGCACGCCATTTATGCTGAAGGAAATATGGCGAGTATTTCTCCTACCATCCACTTCGACATCTCTCGTACCCCTAGTAAGGTTGAAAATGTAAATATCAGTGAAGATTGTTTGGTTTGAGATGTATTTGCTTGGTCCTATGAAGAGATGCTAGGGATTGACCCTCGTATTGTTGGTCACAAAATTAAAACGTATCGGGATGATAAACCTTTTTGGAAATGTCTTAGAGTTCTCAACCCTCGAAAGGGCCCTGCTATTAAGGCAGAGGTGGAGAAGCTACTTAATGTTGGCTTCATCTACCCGGTTCCTTTAACATATTGGGTATCCAACCCCATTCCTGTACATAAGAAGAAAGGAACCATCCATGTATGTATGGATTTTTGTGACCTAAAGAAGGATTTTCTGAAAGACAACCTCCCCACACCTTTCATCGATCATATTCTCGATGAGTGTGTGGGAAGCAAAGTATTTTCTTTCATGGACAGATTTTTAGGATATAATCAAATTCAAATTAAACCAGAGGATCAACACAAGATGACATTTATTTGTCCTTGGGGAACTTTTGAAACACCGGAGCAACCTTTCAACGTGCCATGACTTTCGTGTTTCATGATCTTAAGCACATAGTTGAATCTTATCTTGACGATCTTGCTACTCACTCTCGCAAGAGAGCGGATCATGTTATCGACCTTCATCTTATTTTCAAAAGATGTTTTTACTATAGGATCCAATTAAACCCTCATAAATGCATCTTTTGCATTAAGTCTGGTCGTTTGTTAGGTATTCTAGTTTCTGAGACTAGGATCATGGTAGATCCACTCAAGGTTGAGGAAATACTTCGGTTGCCTCCCCTGTGCACAATTAGACAACTCTTTCTTCGTAGGTTTATAGTCAACTATGCTACTATCACTAAAGGTTTCATTCTTGTATCCTCATCCTCTTAAGTTGGGATGTAGGTCCCCTTTCCTCTTATTTGGTCTTTGGAAGAAGGAAACCCCTTTTATCTGGGATGATAGAGCCCAGGATTCCTTTGATGATTTGAATAAATATTTGGTGTCGACGCCTCTTTTGAAGCCTCCAGAATACGATACGATTGGTATGGTTCTACTTTAGGAGGATGACAAGCTCCACAAGCACGTTATTTCTTATCTTAGTTGAACTTTACTACACTACACATATCACATATCATATCATAGGAGGGAAATATAATAAATGGAATGTCATTTTGTAGGAGTTTGATCTCGAATTCGCTTCCACTAAATCCAAGAAGTCCCTAGTCTTTGCAGAGTTGATATCTAATTTTCCATGATTAAATGAGGACGTTATCCATGTTGATTCGTTTACGGACGAACACATCATCGTCTGACCCCCGATATGGATACATCGTTCTCTATCTTTAGTCTTTGAAGTTCCCTCAGCATCTCTCATGAGATGATCGATGGTGTATAAGATAGCAAGACAAGAAATATACTATTGTCGATGACACTTTGTATCACCGAGGAATAGATGATATCTTGCATTGTTTATTAACTCCCGAAGAGGCCGATTCTATCCTAAACAATTGCCACATTGGGGCTTGTGGTGGTCATTTATCCAGGCTTGCGACATCCCAAAACATTTTGTGAGCCGGTTATTTATGGCCTACTATATTTAAGGATTGTATTAAAGTGGTTAAGAAGTTTCACCTCTATAACTTGGAAAATAAGCTCGGATCCATCCCCTCTTCACCCAGTTATTATCAATAGTCCCTTCACTAAGAGGGCTATGGAATTCATTGATTGCAAGATGGGGGGCATCAACACATTATCATGGTCATCGACTACTTTAATAAGTGGGTCGATGCCATGCCTACAATTAAATCTGATGGGAAGATTGCAACCTTCTTCGTATTCAAACAGATTATCACCCGATTCAGTATCCCGAGTGAGATTGTCACTGACCATGGAAGTCACTTTCAAAATGAGATGATGGAAGAAATAGCAGCTAAATTGGAGTTTAAGAATGGTCACTCTTCTCCTTATTATCCCCAGGCAAATGGACAAGTAGAGAACAAGTCTCTCAAGACCATTTATCAAAAAACTGTCAGTCAGAGTAAGTCCAACTGACACATCATGCTATATCCTACACTTTGGGCATATCGAACCTCGGTCAAGACTGCCACCGGATTTTCCCCTTTCTAGTTAGTACATGGTGTGGAGTCAATATTACCCATTGAATGTGAAATCCCTTCTCTTAAGTTGGTAGTCGCGCTCCTACCTAACACTTTCGATCTTGAACGATGCCTTGTACACCAAGAGAGTCTTTATGCGCAGCATCGAGATGCCTCTACAACTATCGAGGAAAAAAAATGACGTGTCAAGGTTCAATATGATAAGTCTGGCTATCCTCAGTTGCATGTTGAGGGTGACTAGTTCCTCTTGTATCATCAAGCCAAAGAACCGTTGGGGGTAGGCAAGTTTAAACCCATGTGGCATGAGCCTTACATCATGCAAAGTGTGCTAGAAAAAGGATCCTATGAGTTGGAATATTGCGAAGAGAATAAGTTGGTCGAGCTCAGAAATGGGCTATACTTGAAATGATACTACACTTGAGCCCCAAGATTAGGTAGAGCTCTTTGTATACAAATGTAATTTAATGTATATATCAATTTCTTTTTCTTCTTTGGGTTGCTTATCGAGTTTTCACTTAGTTGAAAGATGTCAACGAAGTCGCAAGTCTACCTAGGATTCGCAGACGGGGCCAGTCGTCACATACAGAACTTGGCTTCCGCCGATTGGGTGATTTATTCACCCAAGGCTCTATTTGTGTCTTCAGGAGGCATATGCCTAGGGCCATCCACGAACAATGTGTTTGAATATAGTGATGTTATAGAAATTTTACATGATGGTATCTCACATGCCATTCATACATTAGAAGTTCACCTGTATTCCCAGTTAGCAGTGCGTTATTTGAATGGTTGTTATTGAACGATCGTTACCGTGTGTGTGATCCTTCTTTACTCCGATTATTCCTACGGGTATGTCTTTTAGAACGACATTTTGATTTTATTACATATTATCATATTCCTAGAAGTTCTAATTATGTATCTAATGCTTATTCTAACTATGTTTTAGATTGGAATTTGTCACATATTTAGAAGCAAACAAAACATCTAATCAATGTACACATTGAAAAATATAAGTAAAGATGACGATCTCTTTTATATATTTCAAAAAATCTGGTGTTTATATTACAAAATGGGGCTAACACCCTCATATACATATCCAACCTGTATCATAATATCCCACGACATCTACACCTGTGGCGTCGGATGTGTGTCATGCTAGAAAACCATGGCATTTTCAAGATGTTGAAAGATTCATACCCATGCCCTGGGTACACCAACCACCTGTCGTTGCATGGCTTCAGGTAGATCCTCTACCTAAACCATGGGTATCCTGTGTGTCAAACGTGACAAGTTTCCCTACACTTTTTGTAACACCATCTTGGCCACTCCTCCCATCGCTTCATCTCCCTGGTTCCTCCGTCAATGTTGAGGGAAACCCTCTGGCCATCATGGACCACATCTGCGACACAGAAATTTCTAATCAAAACTTAACAACCATCCAAAATAGTTTTTTCCTAATTATACAGAAAGTCCTCGTTGTAGGGTGTCGACACCCTACCTATTCTCTTTTTCCTCATCACCTCGGTCCACCATGCCATGGCTGGATCGCAAGGTCCTCTTGAGAGAATCTCAGCTCTAGGTCCCAAGCCTGGAACCCGCTCGAAAAAGAGGCTACACAAAATGGATGCAAACCCGTAATTCCTTTTACCCCCCTATTTACACTCTGTCAATTGGCTCTTCATATTGGCTAGTAGTGAGGTGCTAAAGAATGAAAAGATGGGCCCTATAGGGCCATGCTCAAGTTGATTTGGCTCTCGGTACTCCATGTCTAGGACCTATGGGCCTCGAGACATAATCTCCTTAGTTATCCCTAAAATGGGGGATAACATCTGGCTCCAACTCGAGGACATGTGCTCACCATAAAGCGCATGAGAACCTCACCATATCTAGCATAATTTGTGACCTACTTGATCTCAACATAAAGTTGTTAGCAGTCATTTGGGGCGATGATATCACCCCCAGATCATACATTTCAAAGTCAAAAAAAGCATATATAAAAGTGTGAAAACAAATTATTCTAGGTGTAGTCAAATGACCACTGAAACCATCCTAGCAATGTCTCACAATACCAGCCTCTATGGTTCATCATAAACCAAAATAATGATAAGTTAAGCACAAAAATAACATGGGTTAGAGAGTGTATCATATCATCGGAAACCATAAAGTACAACTCATGGAGGCAGGTGGGAGGGATAAAATCGTGCCAAGTCATTCTTTGAGGAAAGTTCTCAATCCACTTCAGGAAGGGATCGTGAAAAGTCAAAGGTTCAGAAAACTGACTCAAAAGGTTTGAAATATGGATACCTAGGACATCCTCATAATCTGAAATCTGGGAAAGGATTGAAAATTATCTAGAAGATGACCGACAAATTCTCAAGGGAAGGTTAAAAGGTTAAGATGACAGACCTTTTCTTGTAGTATTCAAACTACCCTTGAAATCTAGGGTTTTCTCTATAGGAAACTCAATAAAAAATACATACTTCCAAACTACACCTTTAATGACACAACAAGGTAAAGTAATCGAAGGTGGCTGGAGAAATCTGTCACAAGAATCCTTCTTCAAGTAAACAATGTCCTTAATTCGACCAAGACTCCAGCACAATGGTGGTTGATAATCCTCTTCATGGAATGAATCCAAGTGATCAGAGGATTACTCATCAAAATCCTCAAGGTATGACCAAAAATCATCAGAAAAATGCGAGACTAGGTCAACCTTGGGTGATTGGAAAGTATTAGTAATTGTGTCATCTCCTTGTTGCCACTGATCAAAATCAAGAGTAACGTGTTCTAATAACTGTAACAACAACACTTGGAAATGTTTGTCAATGTCGTAAATGGGGTCCATACCATAATAAACCACATCCCACTTATGTCTTCCAACATGTATGAACTCATCAATATTAACTATGTCACTATCTATATCATAACATGAAGGATTCAAAACATTCAAGGGCTCATCCATCTCCTCCTCATTTCCCAAATCATAAAGTGGAGAATTATCAAAATCATGGAGATGAGGGTAACTTACCGTGTTTGTTTCTTCTTGTAAAAAATCTTTGAGGACTTGGGTGTCTTCAACATGCATCATTGTTTATCCTCAGTTGCCCCTTCATCTTCAAATATACAACAAGGAAGTTATTCTTTGTTCGAGGATTCCATTTCTTCTTCCTTATCTAAATCATAAAACAAGGCATTGTCATGATCCTAAAAAGGAAAGTGAGTAACCTCATTCTCTTCTTCTTGTGTAGGGGTAAAAGGCTCATGGATGGATTTATCAGAGAGAGAGGAGCGTATGTCAACACTTCATCATCTTGTTCGGATTCTAGCTCCTCTACTAGGTCTTTAGTGATTCTTTTCTCTTCCTTGTTGGTCAAAATTTTGTTCCCCTTCTTCGTGAAAATCAACAGTAAAGGTTTCAAGGGAAAACAAAATTTCCACACTAAAAGTGCCTGAGGTAAAGAAGTGTCTTATCTTGGACAAGGAGATATTTTTCTTGATTCTTTTATCCATGCTGTGATCTTCATCGAGCTTTCTTGGGCCCTTTTTACTGAGAGGAAAACCTAGATGCACTAAAAGTACATTGGTATAGAGATGGATAATGTACTTGTCTTCAGGACGATGGCTTTAAGGAATTTGATATTGTATGTACTCAAACCTATCTTGGAAGTGTTTGATAGTTTCATCCTCAACTGCACCTAGTATTCCATTGGGACAACGACTTCGAGACCATACACCAACTTAAAAGGGGTCTTCATTGTTAGTTTCTTGCAAGCGGTTCTATAGGCCCACAGTATTGTTGGTACTCTTAAATCCCAGTCATCCTTGTTCACACTAAAAATATTCGTTAGCGTTGTATCCAAGATCTTTTTGAATGCTTCCACTGTCCCATTTTCTTGGGGATGGTAAGGTGTGCTCTTCTGATGGTGGACTACAAATTCATCAGTCAGGGCTTCAACTGTTTTATTTATGAAATGTGTGCCTTGATCACTCATGAGGATCTTTGGGCATCCAAACCTAGTTATGAAGCGCACAGTTGTAGTTTCACTACAATCCTTAACTGCTCTTGCTTCGACCCATCTAGTCAAGTACTCTGTCGCAGTAATTATGCACCTTGCTCCTGTACTTTTTCGCAATAATTATGTACTTTTCTCCTATGCACAACTGTTTGACTAAAGTAGGAGGGGGTAAATAAACTATAATATCAATTTTAGATAGATCTACCAACAATCCACGCTTGCATACAATATGACCTAAAAACACTCCAAATGGTGAAAAGAAGATGCATTTCTTCAGATTCAAGGAAATTTGACACTGCCTGCATTTTTCCAACATTAACCTTAGACATTCAATATGATTTTTCAATAAACTAAAAAAATTCCAATCATCAAAAGATGCTTCTAAAAATTTATGCATAAATTCCTTGAATGCTTCGACCACCAACCTGGAAAAGATGGTTGGGGCATTCTTCAATCCAAATGGCATCACTGTATATTAGTAGGATCAATATTCTATTGCAAACGTGGTCTTATGGCGATCTTCCTTGGAAATTCATATCTGATGGTATCCTGAAAATCCATCTGTAAAAGAATATACCTCCTGGCCTCCCACATTATCGAGCACTTCGTCAATGAATGGCGTAGGGAAGTGATCATGCAAAAAGGAATCATTCAACTTCTTGATATCTACACAGATCATGATCTCTCATGTCTTCTTGTCTTGCACCACCATATGGCTAATCCACTCTGACTCTTCGACAGGTTCTATAATTCTTTCTTTCAACATTCTATCGAGCTCAATATTCACTTTCTCCTTATACTTAGGGTTCAGTCTATAGGGTCTCTATTTGACTGGTATTGCATCTTGTTTCAAAGGGATTCTCATCTCTCCAATAGGACCTTTAATGCCCTTCATATCAATGAACTTGGTTGGAAACAAGTCTTGATATTCATGTAGTAACTATGTTATATTGTAATAGTAGCATCATTGCAATAATCCCCAAAATTTGCAAGCTTCAGTGTTTTCTCTTTTCCAATTTTGATCTTCATAATATTGATCGGCTATCCAATGAATGGTAGCTCAACTCCTGGTCCTTTCCCATCTCTTTAGACTTCTATTTTGGCAATGTTCACCTTCCTAGGATCATCGTCTTCATCAACATTGATGTTGTAAAAACCTTGTCATTTATGGAGAGGCGCAGTCAATTCTTCCTCTTATTTTTCTAAAGGGGGGCTAGATTCCTCCTCGAATACTTTTTGTCTTACAATATGTAACTCTTGATCTACTAAAGGATATTGACTATCAAATAAGAAGGTGGTTACAAATTTCTGAGTCATACCTTCCCAATCTGCAGTGATGAGGCGCAGCTCCACTGGAAGGTACCAGTTGATGGGGGTTGTGTCTAGTGTGTTAATGAATTTGTGCACCCACTTCTCTTGAGGAATGGTTCTCTAGGCTTCCTCACAACTTCTCACATGGTCCTTTGCGTAACTTTTACCTATGTAGCAAACTTCACAACCTTCTAATTGTGCTGAGAACCGCGTGGTCATCAGGGTACGACATTG
Organism: Picea glauca; assembly: GCA_000966675.3. Taxonomy (NCBI): domain Eukaryota; kingdom Viridiplantae; phylum Streptophyta; class Pinopsida; order Pinales; family Pinaceae; genus Picea; species Picea glauca. The sequence continues at coordinate 1,017,576 of JZKD02S2440883.1, forward strand.
TAATGATGTTTTTGTGTGTTCCCCACCATATTGTTGGTGTTGCTTACAAGGCCTCATCCATTGCCAAAAATATTTGTTGCATTGATACACTTGCTTAGAATTCCGACAAGAAGGTTTATAAAGGATTCAGACAATCAAAAGTGGGCAAGTTACTTACTGTTGTGCCGATCCATCGAAATTTTCTGGTTAATCTAGCACATCTCCTTGTAGATACTTCATACATCTTGTTCTTTCAGTTCTCCAGTTCTTATTTTGAATTTGATGAGCATGCATTGTCACTTCACTAGTTGAGGTTTCCATCAGTCATATGATTAATGTAATCATGTTGCCTGGCTGTTAATTTGTATATGTGTTCCAGTTCATATGTGTGGTCTTCTTCTTTGATAGGTTCTATGTATTTCTAACCTTTGTCTGGATCCAACGGTTTTTTGCAATGAGCCTAACGCATTCTCTTTCAAAAGTCATTTGTATTTTCTTTAAATCAGGCACAGTGGAATTATTGAAAGCCCAATAAATTCGTAACAGCACAGGGTAAGGGAAATTGTCATCAACTATCTCAATTAACTCAAAATCTGCAAACATTCTTACTCTGTCGATATCCACAGGGACATGTTCCAATCTTCCAAAGGGTCTTACTGTATACTTATTATCCATCCTAAGCCTAATAGGGGAGTATATCAACTTTGGTTTTCCCATCATTGCCCAAGTTTTCTTCGTTATGACATTGACCTCTGACCGTAAGTCGAGGACCACATAATCTATATCATATTCTCCTATTTCAGCATTGAAGTGTAATTTCTTATTTTTCCTTCTCTTTTTAGCCATTTGATGTACTACCCTATTCAGTAGGGGATCTATCTTTCCTATCTCATATTGTTTGATTAAATTTTGTAGCTCTTGTACAATTCTCACATCCGTGAGGTTCGACATATATTAGTTTCACTTGTGGGTTCTGCTGATATCCTCGTCTTTCCGGAAGCTTAGCTAGCAGCACATGACAATCTTCTATAATGTGTCCAAAGGAACTGCAGTAGCTGCAAGTAGTGAAAGGGTTCTGACAGTCCCTTTCTAGGTGTCCTAGTTGTGTGCAGTTGTAACAGATGATCTATCCTCCACCTTGACCCATACCTCCTCCTCGTCCTTGTCCTCGTCCTCTGAATCCACTGTGAGGATTGGATTTTCCTCTCCCAGGGGAGTTATACTGCGTAGTGTTTCCTTCTTGTTGTACTTCGCCTTGAATTTTGTATATGTCTCTTGACCTTTTGTGCATGTCGTCTTAAGCCCTACAATATCTATCATCATGCACCATAGACTTACAGAACGTGCAATACAAATTTGTGGGTGTCTGAACATATTTTTTCAAGTAATAACACTCACCGGAGCGATGTCTATTTCTGCATTCCTCGCACCATGGTAGGGTGACTTGATTCAAAGGGAGTAGAGCTACAGAGGAGAAGTATTCATGAAATAAGGGGTAGTGTTCTTTGTCATGGCCTTCTGATTTGCATCTGACACACCAGATGTCTTCTCTTTTATCCTTTCCCTTGTCTTTCTTCATACCTTCGACCTGTAGAGACAAACTAGTTAGTTGACTCAATATTTGACTCTAACTTCATGGCGATTTCCAGCGCCTCAGCCTGGGAAGAGATCTTTTGTTTCATTACAGGAAATATAATGTGTGGTAAGAGGTGAGCAATGAACCATTCTTTATTCTTCTCAACTGGGATCTGAAAAGTCAATTGGCCAACCAAGGTCTTGAATCTCTGATCAAATTCCCAAATAGATTCAACTACCTTCTGCTTGATTTCTTTCAGTTCTATAATACATTGTGATTCTAATTTGGTTTTATTGAACTTTGAAATCAATGCATTCTTGATCGCATTTAATGGATTAGGCTGTTCAATTCCTTGGACAAGTTTCATGTACCAACTCAATGAACGATCCCTTAGGGTAGTGTTGAACTGAGTTCTTTTAATATTCCATATAGATTCACATAGGAACCAGTGATGATCAAGATCTTCAGATCCATATTCCCTAAAAATAGGGAGCCTCATCTCATCTTCCATAGATATTCCTAGGGTTCCTAACTGAGTATGTGGTGGACTACTAGTGAGAGTTCTTTGAACACTCTGGTGGCTTGGATTACTCTGATTCCTTAATGCTACTGAATCAACATGAGGGATAATAATACTTGCTTCAATATTCTGTGCAGTTCTTAAGGCTTTTGGGTCCTCTCGGCGAGACTCTTCATCTTTCCCTTCCTTCGCCCTAACGGGTTCTGAGTTCTCTTTGTCTTTCATATCTTCCTCTACTCCACTGTAGAAACCCTCGTCCCCGTAGTTCCTCTTAAATAGGTTTGCAAGATGAAATTATCTGAATGCTCTCCCACTGCGCATATGTCCAACCTCTGTGTCATTGTTGCTATCCAAATTCCTAAACATTAGCTTTTCCAGATCTGACCAATCTACTGTAGCTTCAATATTTTCTTCACATGTAATAACATCTTGATCCTCAACCTCAAAAAATTTAAAATTTTTCCTCTGGGTCCCTTGAAGAAATATCTCTTGGATTGGCTATATGAATCTACTCTTTCAACAACAAACTCGGTGATGTACCCTCCAATGGTGCTATAAAACCAATGATCTACTGCTCTTGACACAAAATTATCAAATCTCTTGAACTTCTTGATTAGCGCTGACATCTAGACCACAGGTGTCCTAGATCTGACCTCAAACTGGGTATCTTCTAACCTATCTAACCACTCATATAGCTTATGATGGATTCCTCCAAAGAAAATCTCGTGTATATCAGTAAAGATATATCTTCCTAAAAAATCCTGTGTACTAAGGTTAGGGTTCTTTTTTTGGGCTTCAGCGAAGTCCTTTTCTTGATCCTCTATCCAGTTCTAAATCTCTTTCTTTGATGGGAACCACCTTGACATTCCCTCAAGAATATTCATGTCTCGACAATAGAACCATTTGTTGTCATAGGGTCAGACCCAAGATTCATCTCCAAGAGCACACAAACAATCCCTAACTACTATCCCTTTTGGCAACACCTGCAACGCAGATGTAGTCTCACCTGAATAAACTATGGGGGGGTTGCAGTACAGAGATGTCTACAAGCAAGGGGAATACTAAGTGGATCTAGTACTAGAATGACACAACATTTATATATCCCTTACTAATTCAACTCTAATCTCCACAACTATCTATCAGATCTAACACAGTAATGAAATAACAATATATCAAAGAGAAAATAGCATAGCAACAACCACACACAACACAAGGTATATGTGGTTCACCCTCTCTCTAAGGATACGTCCACATAACTGTGCTTTATAATATATTAAAGTGAAGCATACAGCTCTTGTCTGTGTTCTCAGCTAGCATATCTTTTTTCTCCTCCTCTCTATCTCTCCCCTCCCTGTGCACCCAGCTGTAGGGTTGATCTTCGAACCCAACTGAAGATATTATAGTACAGAAGTCTCTCGTACTTAGCACTTCTCCCTCAAATACTATTACTCACTCGATCACACAATGACAAAGACAACAACAACAATCATAACACCACCTTGACAACAACCCATTCCAGGTCCTTTAGACCTCTATTTATACATTACAATCACTCACCAACATGCTAAGGCTGAAACCTAAGTGTCAAAACCCTAGATACCAGAAACCTAGGTGTCTAAAAACCTAGGTCAACTTGACCCGCATTTTTAGGGATTAGCCAGCCTGTCTTTCCTTCCTTTTTGTGTGGTGCTCCAAAGCATCCAATAGTGGCTTTTTCTGCTTGCTGAGTTGTCCACGATCCTTATTCCTTGATGATCTCTCATCCTCGATCTCCTCATCCCACAACTTGATTCCTTTTACTTCGCTCCATCTTTTCTTCTCTTTTGCTCACTTCGACCCAGTAGCAGTCATTGTATCTTCTACGCAGTTCACATTTTTCCTTTTCTTCTTTGATCTTCGCTTACTTTCATAACCAAGGGCCAGCAAAGATAATCTCCCATTTATTCTTGGGGATGGGTAAAGGTTGCAGCAGTCCCGCTAGATCAGTGTGCTCATCCTTATTCTCTTGACAAGAAGTACACTCCTTGAGTGACTCATCACATCCTCTTTGAGGCCCTTCAATGGGAACCTCTCCCTTACCTTCCTGTAAGTCTTGCCAATCCCTTGGTGCCCTGCCACTGGTGATTCATGACAAGCCTATAGTATCTTGGCCTTGAAGGTTGATTCAGGAACTAAAAAGATTGGACCCTTGTAGTAGATGATGCCCTCTATGACCCTGAAGTTATCATCCTGTACCCGTCCATCTATCGCCTGACAAGCGAAATGATTTTTTGAGTATTCCATCACAAGATGGTCCTTCCCATCAACTAATACATCTGTCATGGCATAGACTGATGGCCTCCTGGATAATGCATCTTCCACTACGTTGTTTTTCCCTTTGATGAATTCAATGTCAAACTCATAGGCGTGTATCTTACTGGTCCACAGTACTGTTGGTACTCTTAAATCCTAGTCATCCATGTTCACACTGCAAATCTTCATCAGCGTTGTCTCCAAGATCTTGTTGAATGCTTCCACTATCCCATTTTCTTGGGGATGGTAAGGTGTGCTCTTGTGATGGTGGACTGCAAATTCCTTAGTCAGGGCTTCAACTATTTTATTTATGAAATGTGTGCCTTGATCACTCATGAGGATCTTTGGGCATCCAAACGTGGTTATGATGTCATCAAATATGAAGCGCACAATTGTAGTTGCACTATAGTCCTTAACCTCTTTCTTCGATCGATCTAGTCAAGTACTCTGTCGCAGTAATTATGTACCTTGGTCTTGTGCGCTTCCCTGGTGGGTTTATAGGTACCATGAAGTCAATAGCACATTTATCAAGTTCTTGTAGGGTTGTTTGTGGTGCTAATGGATTTTCATCTCTTCTGGATGGTTTCCCAACTCTTTGGCATACATCGCAGGCTTTGTAAAAGTCAGTGGCATCTATGTGTAAGGTAGGCCACCAAAGGCCAGCTCTAAGAACCTTCTGCGCAGTCGCTTTCCCTGCGTAATGTCCTCTTGGGATGCCTTCATGAGATTATATGATGATCAATGGTCACTCTTCCTTCATAAAACACCTTCTCAATATCTCATCAGGTCCCATATTTGTCACACACCCACTACGACAACTAAGATTTTCTTTTTCTTTTTGTCTTTTCTTCGAGGGATAGAATCCCCGAATTTTATGGATCCTAGCACAGACCATCCCTTCCCTTATCCTCCTCCATGTAATCGTTGGCTATGACCATAGGCATTACCAAAAAGGTGCTTCCGGCTTTTGCAATTTAGGGAATCACGATGCAATCATTCACCTGTTCTCTGTCTTTCAAAATGTTGAAACCCGAAAGGATCTAATAGATCCTTAGCTCCTCCCTTGGGTCGCTTTTCATACGACCGGTCCTGTGCCCTAGTGATATTCCTCTAAATGATTTCAGGGTTTCACGATTCGAGGAATCGTGATGCAAGCATTCCTCCTTTCCCTTTTGAATCCTCGGAACTCGAAAGCCTGGTATCATCCGGATCTATGGTCCAGATCGTTGACTTGATCAACGGTCCGGATTAAATCCCGACGTTCTACCTTTCAGGATTTTGGGTGGGGTCTTCACTGCTATTCCTCCAATGTCCAGAACCTCGGTGGCTTTAGATGTTCGCCATGCGTCCCCTACAAATGGATGGTCCAGATTTTTTTGGGACTCCTCCTTCCTACCACAAGACCCTGTCTGGTTACCTAGGGCTCATCCACAGAGCACGTCGGGGTTTCGGGTACCAAGATTTCATGACTTGCGAAAATCAGGGGTCTTTCCCTTTGGTTTCCTGGGTGTCAAAATGCCGAAACCTATTCATGCTAAACCGATTCGGGGTTTCGTATACCTGGATTTCATGACTGGAAAAAAAGAGGGACCTTACCCTTTGGTTTCCTAGGTGTCGAAACACCGAAACCTATTCATTCTAAACCATTTCGGGGTTTCATATACCAGGATTTCGCAATTGGAAAAAACGAGGGGTCTTACCCTTTGGTTTCTTGGGTGTCGAAATGCTGAAACCTATTCACGCTAAACTAATTCGGGGTTTCGTATACCGGCATTTCTCAACTCGCAGAAATCCACAGCAGAGAGTTTCCTTACCTTTCAAAACTCCGATCCTCGAATTCCCGATAAGGAAATTTATGTATGAGATTATCGGCTATGAGCCTCCCCTAATCTGACGGTCCATAGAGCTCTGATAGATCCTTGGATCTACGGTCTTGGATCCCATCGCTACTTGTGAAGGTTGAAGGGGTCAAGGTATTAATTCCTGCACTCCTCCTCTAGATCCATTGGTCTTGACAAATCTGGGGTATTTTCGAAAGGATTCTGACCGTTCATCTACCAAACGATGGGGTATTATCTTTCAATAAATGGGAATCGCTATCCTTTCTGAGCTTGATTCATGAGATTCAACCTCTCAGGGCTTCAAACTCCTGCAACTTTGAAACCTGAGAGAACTACTCTTTCTTGTACAAGGTTTCCAGACCCAGGTCATCTAGACCTTCAGAGGGTTCTTGTATAATTATCCCTAGGCTTGGTGACCTAACTAAAAATCCTTCCTGATTCGTCGAGCTATGACTCTAGGACAGGGGTAAAGTAAACTCGTGGGTTTACTATAACGATAGTCTTTTCAAGGAACTCACTCCAGCTCTGGAATGTGAGGAAACTTCCCGGGAGGAGGTGCCTTTAGGAAATCAAACCAGGGCATAGCGTGAGTCAAGTAGATGGGACAAATCTCAAGGGAAAAAACTCATATTATGAACTTATTCATTCTATACATAAACTGATTATGGTCATATAAGTATAAGCATGCATTCATTATTTCCAATCAAAACACAAGGCAAACTCTTCTATACAGAAACCATTTATGAGTGTATAAGCGTGAGCATGCATTCATGATATTCAATTAAAAATACAGGACATACCACTTATCAGAAACACCATGCGTGATGCAACTGCTGAGAGGGGTGCTCATTTCCACCCAACCGTAGGCTCAGTGACTCCAAATGGATTTACCATTAGCCACCCCCGAGCTAGACCATGATGCTTTGAGATTCAGTCTCTTACTTCCAGCTCCATAGAAGTCAATGATGAAGGTTACTCTCCTCCTCCTATGTTCATAACTCTCTTTGTTTCCAGAGTTTTCTCTAGTTCTCTTCCATGATCCCTATCGTGCGCGCTCTCTCCCCCTTACCACACTTCCTCTCTTGCCTTTTTCTCTACAAGATTGTGTGTGGCGCAAATTTCCCCATCCGTGGTCAGGTCTGGGAGATTTTACAGATGGGAGGTTCACCCCCATCCCCTCATTAACTCTTGAGGAGCCTCCCCACCTACCAATATTATGGGAAATCCATTCTAGGTTCAGAGAGTTTCTTTGGTCTTTGAGAAAGTAAAAACTAGTACGGTACTGGCTCGGTGGAAGTTAACACAACCATTCCAGGTCCCTTCCACCACCTCTCATTAGCCATCGTGGTCTCTTTTAGCACATCCCCCTCCCAGTAGTCATGAAACACATATTCATAACATAATTTACATTCATTGACCTTTTATACAAAGGTCCATCAAATCAAACATTCACCTCTTTGAGTTTGCCATAGTTCTTGGACAATATAGTTATTTTTACAGGCTAGGGGAAACAGGGTGTTACAATTCCCTCCCTCTTAAAGGAACATTGTCCTCGATGTTTTATATATCAATATGACATGTATGTATAGCAGTAAACAAAATCGGATATCCATGTTTCATGGCATCATCCATTTCCCACATAGCCTCATCTGGGCCAAAATGTTTCCACTGCACCTTGACCTGTGCAATGGTTCGGTTTCTGAGTGGGGTTTCCTTTCTGTTCAGTATGCATTGAGGTTCTGGTAGGAATTCTCCCTCTGGTTCCACCTAGATCACAGACCAATCAATTATATGATTATAATCGTGTACATATTCCTTCAATAATGAAACATGGAAAACATTATGTGCTTTTACTGTGGGAGGAAGTGCTAGCCTATAGTCTACAGGTCCCACTCTATATAAAACTTCAAAGGGTCCGCAATACCGAGGTGCCAACTTTTCACAAGATCCCATCCTTAGGGAACTCTTCCTTGGCCTAACTCTGAGATATACATGGTCTCCCATCTTGAATTCTCTTGGAGTTCTCTTTTGGTCGGTGTAACTTTTCTGTCTATTCTGAGCGACCTTTAGATTTTGTTTTATTTGAATCACTTGTTGTTCCATTTATTTCAACATGTCGGGTCCAATAGTAATTCTATTTACTGGGTTACTCCAACTGACTGGAGTGTTGCATGGTCTATCATAGAGGACTTCAAAAGGACTCATCCTCAAGGATTCTTGGTAGTCGTTATTGTAGGCAAATTCCACCAGTGGCGGGTAATCTTCCCACTTTTTAGGTTGGTGCATTACATGCATTCTTAGAATGTATTCTAATATTTGGTTCACTCTTTCCGTCTGTCCATTGGTTTGAGGATGATAGGCTGTGCTAAACAATATTTTTGTCTCTAGAGCAGCCATCAAGGATTTCCAAAAATTGGAAGTAAATTTTGTGTCTCTGTCAGACACGATCTTTTTAGGCATACCATGTAGTCTAAATATCTCCTTTATGAATATGCTAGCGATATCTATTACCTTGCAAGTTGATTTGACGGGGATAAAATGGGTGGACTTGCTCAATTTATCCACCACTAACATGATGGCATCATTCTGTTTGGTCGATGTTGGTAATCCGGTGATGATGTCCATGGAAATGGTTTCCCATTTCCATTCCAGGATTGGTAGAGGTTGTAATAATCCTGCTGGGTGTCGGTGTTCTTCTTTAACCTATTGGCATTCTAGACACTTAGCTAAATAGCTAGCTATGTCTTTCTTTAACCCAGGCCAATATAATTGTTTCCTAGTGGTTGTGATCATCTTCTGATATCCCGGGTGACCAATATATGGTCTTTTATGTAGTTCATCCATTATGAACCTCTTCAAGTTGTCACAATATGAAACATACAATCTGTTTTTGTAGGTTAGCAGACCTCCATCTATCATCTGGTAGCCTTCATACTTTATCCCTGTGGGTTCCTGCTCTAGGTACGAGGTCACAGTCTAGAAGAATATGTCTATTTCTTGTGCATTCCTGACTCTTTCTTTGACATTCGTCTCACAAGTTCTCACTGCTGCCAGGTGAATCATTTCCATACTTATGTAAGGGCATCGACCACCTTATTTTCCTTTCCTTTAACATGCTTTATTTCAAAATCAAACTCACTAAGGAGGGCCATCCACCTAGCTTGTCTAGCATTGAGCTTTGGTTGGTCAAATAGATATTGCAATCCAAAGTGGTCTGTCATAAGTACAAATTTCCTTCCTGGGAGGTAATGCCTCCACATTTTTAAGGCGTGCACTATGGTGGCTAGCTCTAGATCATGGGTCACATAGTTGACTTTGTGCTCATTCAATTTTAGGGATTCATAGTAGACTACACTTCCTCCTTGCATAAGGACTTCTCCGAGCCCTTCCTTGCAGGCATTTGTACACACTAGGAAGTCAGCTTCAGGATCGACGATCTTCAACACGGGTGCGTGGGTCAGTAGATGTTTTAGGGATTGAAATATTTCTTCGCATTTTGGGGTCCAAAGGAATTTGACTCCCTTCTTCTGGAAGGCAGTGATTGGACAACCAATCTTGGAGAATCCTTTTATAAATCTCCTATAGTATCCTGCTAAGCCCATAAAGGATCTGATATCTGAAACATCCTTTGGGGTAGGCCACTCCATG
>JZKD02S2440883.1:1027481-1041669 GCA_000966675.3 Picea glauca
ATTGGTCAATCCAAATGGTACTACCACAAACTCATAGTGACGATATCTCATCTTGAAGGCAGTTTTGTGGATGTCTTTACCCTTGATTCAGACTTAATGGTATCCATATCTCAAGTCAATCTTTGAGAATATGGAAGCACCCCCCAATTGATCGAACAAGTCATCAATCCAGGGTAAGGGGTATTTGTTCTTTATGGTTACCTTATTGAGTTGTCTATAATCTATGCACAGTCAGAGGGTACCATATTTCTTCTTCACAAACAGAACTGGTGCTCCCCATGGGGACACACTAGGTCGGATATAGCCTTTGTCCATCATTTCTTTTAGTTGTAGTTTAAGATCGAGTGTGCTCATTCGATAGGGTGTCCTAGACACTGGCACTGCTCCTGGTGCAAGTTGTATCGAGAATTAAATGTCCCTTCTTGGAGGTAGACCCAGTACCTCTTCCAGAAACACATCTCTATATTCTCTTAGTGTGGGGTGGTCTTCGAGGCTTGGTTTGTCATCTTCAACTGATTCCAACACTTGTATCGCATATAGTGGACATCCCTTTCTACAATACTTTCTCATTTGAAGGGTTGATATTCGTCTCACTAAGATAGGTTTTTGGATCCCTTGAATGGTTATTCTTCTTTCTTCTTCACTTACACATTCTAAGGTTTTATGGTAACAGTCCAGTCTGGCTTTATATGTGGCTAGCTAGTCCATACCAATCTACAGGTCATACGATCCTAGGGGTAATACGTTAAGGGTTTCTTGGGTGGGGAATTCACCCATCGTGAATTGGCAAGATGGTATGACCTCCATTACCTTTCTTTTGGTGCCGGTGGCTAACTGTACCAACCATGGCTTGACGTGTTTATGTGGCTGTAATTTACACTTATCAACATCCTTAGGGGCTATATAACTCAAATTTGAACCAGGGTCAATTAGAATAGACACTAGATGGTTTGTGATCATACCTTCCATCTCCACCACTGAATCTTAGTGGTCAGCTTGTTTCTTATCCATGGCTGCATAAATTTGTGGCACACTCCTGGCCACATCATTGACGGTGGTAGCTTCTTGAACGCTGTAAATTCTCTGACTATTCTGTTGTCAGTGCGGGCAGTCCCTGAGTAGATTTTCTTCTCCACAACCCCAACATTTCAAGGGTTTTTTCTTCAGGTTATCAATCTTTCCTGGGGTGGATCCAAAAGGTTTATTTCCACTCCGGGACGGGAAATTCTGTTGGTGTACACTTCAGGTTGGAAATCTCATCCTTGAGTCATTTTAATAGTTTTTGAGTCTTGGGGATTTAAACCGCTTTTTCTGGAATCCCAAACTATTCTTCTTCTTCTAGCCTTCGTGAGGTTCTGTCCGATGCCCAAGATGTTCATAACAATATCTTGCCTTTTGGATAGTGTCTTCTAGGGTCTTTGGCTCATCAAACTCAATCCTGTTCTGATAGTCCTTAGGTAGTTCACTAATGAATCATTGCACATTTTCCTTTTCTTCTTTTATATAGGGTACGTACCTCGGCAACTTGAGGAATCTACTAACATATTCCTCTATGGTGCATTTCCCCAGCTTGAGTTCATAGAATTATTTAGTCTTTTCATCAAAATACTTTTCCGATAGATACTTCTTCCTGAAGTATTTATCAAACTGTTCCCAAGATAGGTCTTCTTCGTGAATCCCTTTTACGTTCTGAAGGTCTTCCCACCAAATGGAAGCCTTCCCATTCAGGTTGAAAGTGGCTACTCAGGCCTTCAAGTTTTTCGAGAAGTCATGGACTCTGAAATACTTCTTTAGTCCAAGAAGCCAGGCCTCCATTTCCTCTCCCTTCTTTATTTCACCATCGAAAGAGGGTGGTTTGGCCTTCTTGAATTCTTAAAGATTATGATTTTTGGAATGATTTTGCTTCTTTTGTTTTCTTCGGGAATACGAACTAGTTCTGCTACTAGAAGATCTGTCTGAGTCGCCAGTTTCCTTTCCCAAGGAATTGTCTGATGCTTGTCCCTTATCTCTAGGGTGGACCTTTCTCGAGGTGCTCTTCCCAATGTGGCCACTTAAAAGACCACGTTTTAGTATCTCAGGTGGACTTCGACTTTTCTTTGTCTGTCATTGGTCTGCGTGACTGGTGTCAGGTCCATGTGGCAATTGTCTTTGTATGTCGAATAACCTCTACAGCAAGACTGTATTAACCTCCATTTGCTTTTCTTATTGTTTTATCAACCTCTCGTTGTCGGCCTTGCAGCTCTGTAGTTAGACCATGAGGCTCCTCACAGTCTCAGCTAGATCTGGAGGGGTCTCCACTGCTCTTCTTTCATCAGAATCTTCGTCTCTATTGTGGGAACCATCGCCCACTTCGTGGTGCATCACCATTCTATGCGTCTGCAGTTTCCTGTGGTTGATCGTCTGCTTGTTGTGCAAGAAAAACATTTTTTGTTAGTCAACATTATATTCATTCACGATCAACGCATAATTCATATTTTTCAAATGCATACACACAATAGGAATTTTCATTCTTAATTTCGTCTTTTGATAAAGGGGGTTAGGATAGAGAGTTACTCCCTTTTAGAGTACTTCAAATGGAGTTTCTACACAACTCGTCCATGAGCCCAAGTAGGCCAGTGGTGTAACCATGCTCTGATACCAATTTGTCACACACCCACTACGACAACTAAGATTTTCTTTTTCTTTTTGTCTTTTCTTCGAGGGACAGAATCCCCGAATTTCTATGGAGCCTAGCGCAGACCATCCCTTCCCTTATCCTCCTCCATGTAATCATTGGCTATGACCACAGGCCTTACCAAAAAGGCACTTCTGGCTTTTGCGATTCGGGGAATCGCAATGCAAGTGTTCCCCTATTCTCTGTCTTTCGAAATGATGAAACCCAAAAGGGTCTAACAAATCCTTAGCTCATCCCTTGCATCACTTTTCATACGACCGGTATTATGACCTGGAGCTATTCCTCTAAATGCTTTCGGGGTTTCGTGATTTGGGGAATTGTGATGCAAGCGTTCCTCCTTTCCCTTTCGAATCCCTAGAACTCAAAAGCTTGGTATCATTTAGATCTATGGTCCATATCGTCGACTTGATCAATGGCCCAGATTAAATCCCAACGTTCTACCTTTCGGGATTTCAGGCGGAGTCTTCACTCCTATTCCTCCGATGTCTAGAACCTCGGTGGATTTAGATCTTCGCCATGTGGCCCCTACAAATGGATGGTCCATATTCTTTCAGGACTCCTCCTTCCTACCACAAGACCCTGTTCAGTGACCTAGGGCTCATCCATAGAGCGTGTCAGGGTTTCGGGTACTGGGATTTCACGACTTGCGAAAATGAGAGGTCTTGCCCTTTGGTTTCCTAGGTGCCGAAATGCTGAAACCTATTCACGCTAAACCGATTTGTGGTTTTGTATACCGGGATTTCCCGACTGGCGAAAATGAGGGGTCTACCCTTTGGTTTCCCGATGTCGAAACCTATTCACGCTAAACTGATTCGGGGTTTCGTATACCAGGATTTCGCGACTGGCGAAAATGAGGGGTCTTACCCTTTGGTTTCCCAGGTTCCAAAACACCGAAACCTATTCATGCTAAACCGATTAGGGGTTTCCTATACCAAGATTTCGCAACCCACGGAAATCCGCAGCAGAGAGTTTCCTTACCTTTCGAAACTCCGATCATCGAATTCCCAATAAGGAAATTTATGTATGAGATTATCAGTTGTGAGCCTCCACTGATCTAACGGTCCATAGAGCTCCGACAGATCCTTCGATCTACGGTCTAGGATCCCATCGCTACTTGCGAAGGCTGAAGGGTCGAGATATTAACGCCTGCACTCCTCCTCTAGATCCATCGGTCTTGACAAATCTGGGGTATTTCCAAAAGGATTCCGACCATTTGTCTACCAAACGATGGGGTATTCTCTTTTGATAAATGGGACTCACTATCCTTTCTGAGCTTGATTCACGAGATTCAACCTCTCGGGTCTTCGAACTCTCGCGACTTCGAAACCTGAGAGAACTACTCTTTACTGTACAAGGTTTCCAGACCCAGGTCATTTGGACCTTCATAGGGTTCTTGGGTAATTATCCCTAGGCTTGGTGACCTGACTGAAAAGCCTTCATAATTCACCAAGTTATGACTTTGTGACAGTGGTAAAGTAAACTCATGGGTTTACTATAACGGTAGTCTTTTCAAGGAACTCACTTCGGCTCTGGAATGCGAGGAAACTTCCCGGGAGGAGGTGCCTTCGAGAAATCAAACCAAGGAATAGTGTGAGTCAAGTAGATGGGACAAATCTCAAGGGAACTGACTTGTATTCTGAACTTATTCATTCTATACATAAATCGATTATGGTCATATAAGTATAAGCATGCATTGATTATTTCCAATCAAAACACAAGGAAAACTCTTCTATATAGAAACCATTTATGAGCATATAAGCATGAGCATGTGTTCATGATATTCAATTCAAAACACAGAACATAAAACTTATCAAAAACACCAGGCATGCTGCAACTACTGAGAGGGGTGCGCGTTTCCACCCAACCGTAGGCTCAGTGACTCCAAATGGATTTACCACTAGCCACCCCCAAGCTAGACCACGATGCTTTGAGATTTAGTCTCTTACTTCCAGCTCCACGAAAGTCAAGGATGAAGGTTACTCTCCTCCTCCTATGTTCAAAACTCTCTATGTTTCCATAGTTTTCTCCAGTTCTCTTCCATGATCCCTATTGCGTGTGATCTCTCCCCCTTACCACACCTCCTCTCTTTCCTTTTTCTCTACGAGATTGCGTGTGGCACAAATTTCCCCATCTGTGGTTAGGTCTGGGAGCTTTTACGGATGGGCGGTTCACCCCCATCCCCTGATTAACTCTTGAGGAGCCTCCCCACCTACCAATCTTATGGGAAATCCATTCCACGGTCAGAGAGTTGCTTTGGTCTTTAAGCAAGTAAAAACCAGTATGGTACTGGCTCGGTGGAAGTTAACGCAACCATTCTAGGTCCCTTCCACCACCTCTCATTAGCCATCGTGGTCTGTTTTAGCACATCCCCCTCCCAGAAGTCATGCAACACATATTCATAACATAATTTACATTCATCGACCTTTTATACAAAGTTCCATCAAATCAAACATTCACCTCTTTGAGTTTTCCATAGTTCTTGGCCAATATAGTTATTTTTACAGACTCGGGGAAATAGGGTGTTACAATATTGAAGGTTGATTCAGGAACCAAAAAGACTCAGCCCTTGTAGTAGATGATTCCCTCTATGACCCTGAAGTTATCATCCTGTACTCTTCCATATATCACCTGACAAGTGAATTGATTTTTTGAGTATTCCATCACAAAGTGGTCCTTCCAATCAACTAATACATCTGTCATGGCATAGACTGATGGCCTCCTAGATAATGCATCTGCCACTATGTTGTTTTTCCTTTTGATGAATTCAATGTCAAATTCATAGGCATGTATCTTACTGACCCACTTCTGTTGTCTTTCGTCTCTGTCCCCAGAAGTACTTAAGGCTATTGTGATATGATTTTACCATAAATCTAGCATTGACCAAGTATTACTAGAATTTGGCCAAGTCGTGCATGATGGCCAAAATATTTTTGTCATAGATAGTGTAAAGTAACTTAGGACCCCTAAGCTTTCAGCTTTCATTGGAAAGAGGGTGCCTATTCTGCATCAATATGACCGCAATGCCTTCTCTGGAGGCATCACACTGCAATGTGAAAGGTTGGCCGAAATATGGTAGTGCCAACACAAGGCACGTGCTCATTACTTTCTTCATTTTGTCTGAGGTGGCTTTAGGCCTCTTCACTCCATCTGAAGGCCCCTTTATTTGTTAGATCGGTCAAGGGTGCACACAATTGGGAGAACCCTTTGACAAATCTTCTGTAATAGCTGCAGATGCCCAGAAATCCCCTCAACTCTATAAGGGTTTTGGGCCTGGGCCATTCAACTATGGTCTGAATTTTTTCCTCATGTACCTATACTCCTTTAACCCTAATAATATGTCCCAAGTAGAGGACCTCTGTCATTAGAAATTCAAATTTGGACTCCTTTTCATATAATGATTGATCCTCCATGATAGTCAATATCTGCTCCACATGCTAAATTTGTTCCTCCCATGTCTTGCTATAGATTAGCAAGTCATCAAAGAAAACAAGAAGATGCTTCCTTAACTCTTTGTTGAAGACATGGTTCATACATTATTGGAACGTGGTGAGGGCATTGGTTAAGCCCAATGGCATCAGTAAGAACTCATAGTGGCCATAGTGACACCTAAAAGCAGTTTTTGGGATGTCCTCCTCCCTCATCTTGATTTGATGGTAGCTAGAGTGCATGTCAATTTTGGTGAAATAGACATCCCCATGAAGATCGTCCAGTAACTCGTCAATCCTTGGTATGGGATACCTATATTTGATTGTTTTCTTGTTTAGTTCCCTGAAGTCAATGCACATGTGCATGGTTCCATCCTTCTTCTTGACCAACACCACTGAAGAGGGAAAAGGGCTGGAACTTGGCTTGATGTGCCCCATATCCAAGAGCCCTTTTATTTCCTTCTCTATTTCATCCTTGTACTTATTTGGGTGTCTGTAAGGCATGGTGATGACTGGTTTTTCTCCTTCCTCTAAATCAATGATATGTGCAAATCCCCTGTCAGGTGGCACACCTGGTGGAATAGGTCCAAACACCTTATTGTGTTTGTTAATGATCCTATGAATCTCTTGTGCATAGTGAATATTCCCCTTTTTGTGCAATGACCTTCATCTAGATCCAAAGCTACAATGAACCTAATTCCATATCTTTCAAAATTCATTTGTCTTTTCTTTAAATCAACCATAGTGGAATTATTGAAATCCCAATCAATTCCTAACAGCGCAAGGTAAGGGCAGTTGTCATCAACTATCTCAATTACCTAAAAATATGCAAACTTTCTTACTTCGTCGATGTCCACAGGGACATGTTATCTCAGACCATATCCAGGAGTGGCATAGATGGAAGAGGCTAATTAAGACCCCTATACCCCCGACCTTTTTGTTAGAATTGTTTGCTAAGTCCTTACATCCTCCTAAATAGAAGCGCGCTTCTACTTCTGGGGTTACTAATGATGAAGAAGTTATCTTTAGAGCCCAACAGTTAGATTTGATATATTGTCAGTCTGGGATGCTATGCAACCTCCTTCCTGAGGCACCACGGTCTACTTACAACCTTAGACAAAATACCAGACCTCATTTCGATGGCATTGTACGCTCCGCCAATGTAAATTCCATAGACTTGGTGACGAACCAGATAAAAGAGTTGTCTTTAAAATAGTCTGTAGGAAGACCAACTTAGTCTGTATCCTCTAATCCCACTCATTTGGTGGATGTACACTCAGTGCAATTGTTGACCAACTTGAATGGTAACCAACCACCAGGAGGGAATAAGAAGAAAGGACGTAATAACCATAAGGGTGGGAAAAATGGTAATAAATCCAAGGACAATATTGAGAAGACAGGTAATAGTGCTAGAGAGGGATAACAAGAAAAACGTAAGGTGAAGTTTCCCTCTAAGATTTCCACAAATGATCACCTTAGCCATTTGTGCCACAAACTTGCAGAAGCTGCGAGGCTTTTATCTCAATTGTCTGTCGTGCTGACGAATCCATTCCCACACAATCAACACTTAGCCTCGAGCTCCTCAAACATTAGAAATGTGGTCGGTCAAAACCAATAGTCGAAATATGGCAACCGTCTATGTATCAATATGGTCGATGAAAAAATTGATATAGCCACTCGATCTCAAGACTATAGTTCTAAACAAATTATTCCTGGTCTAGAATCTCCTCCTGCTCCCCCAGAGACAACTTTACAGATTGAGAAACTAAAGCGACAACCTTGTATTTCGAAAGGAATACTCAAGCACTCTACCCATAATCCAAATGTTAGAGCTGCCCAGAACTAATGTATTGTTGAGGACATGGGAAAAACCCCTTGTGCTATGTCATCTTTGGAGGTACTCCAGACGTGTCCTTCATAGAGGAATGCCTTACTCTCTGCTCTAGGAGCTCTAGAACCTAGTGCCTCGAAGCTTATCAAGTTTTACATCACATATGTTAAGACTTTCTTGCCTTACCATGTGGCTTTCCAAATCCATGTGGATTATTCAAAGTATACCATCAAACATGCAGTTGTTGATGAAGGCGCTGCTACATGTGTGATGTCCCTGGTTTTTTGGAAATCTCTCAGTTCTCCGACCCTTTCCAAATCATCGAACATGTTGATTGCTTTTTATGGTCATTCCTTCTTCCCCCACGGTATTCTCCCTTCCTTTCCGGTCCAATTAGGCGGGAAGACAGTAGAGGTGGAAGTAGAGGTAGTGGATGTGCCTCTTTATTATAACCTGTTTCTAGGTTGTAATTGGACTTATGCTATGATCATCGTCGTATCGTCCATTTTTCATACTCTTTGTTTTCCTCATGAAGGGAAGATTGTAATGATCAAACAATTATCCTTTGCATACCTTAGCTCCAATGCATCTCTTGAATAGTCGATCCCTGTGATCGACAATTATTGACTGCCAACCGAGAATATTGGTGTTGGAATGTTTTCTTCCCTTATGGGTACTTTCGACTTCTCAGCACCAAATCATCAAGTTTATGCCATGCCCAGTAGGACTGTCTCGACTGGGAGGTTCATTGCTTTCTGCATGTCTTATTTTGATGATTTGTGGACCCTACCTTCCTTGACTTTGTCTTCGAAAGGACACTTGCATGATGCGATGGCCATGTCATTATCAACAACAAGGATTGTGTACCAAGCTATTCTTGACTCTTCTGTCGATCCCGATCTTGTTCCCTTGCTGACAGATGAGGAGGATCTTGTGTATAGGCCCGTGTGGGCCACCTCATTGTCCTGTTCACATGATTTCCTCGATGGGACTTTTCCTTCGGATGAAGCCATCATCGAAGCCATGAATTCTCCGGACAAACCTTGGAATGATATGCATCATTGTTCCTATTTTCTCCCAGAGCTTGAAAGAATCGAACAAGACAACTTTCAATATACCT
The DNA here is from genome assembly GCA_000966675.3 of Picea glauca. Taxonomy (NCBI): domain Eukaryota; kingdom Viridiplantae; phylum Streptophyta; class Pinopsida; order Pinales; family Pinaceae; genus Picea; species Picea glauca. Next base: position 1,036,532 of record JZKD02S2440883.1, read on the forward strand.
TGAGTGAGATAGTCGGTCACACCGTAATTCCACTAGATACGCATGCCATTTATGCTAAAGGAAATAAGGCGAGTATTTATCCTACCATCTAGATCAACATCTCTTGTACCCCTGGTAAGGTTGAAAACGTAAATATCAGTGCAGATTGTTTGCTTTGAGACGTATTTGCTTGGTCCTATGAAGAGATGTCAGGGATCGACCCTTGTATTGTCGAACACGAAATTAAAACATATTTGGATGCTAAACCTGTTCGGAAACATCTTAGAGTTTTCAACCCTCGAAAGGCCCTTGCTATTAAGGCAGAGGTGGAGAAGTTACTTAATGTTGGCTTCATCTACCTAGTTCCTTTAACATATTGGGTATCCAACCCTATTCATATAGATAAGAAGCAAGGAACCATCCATGTATGTATGGATTTCCGTGACCTAAACAAGGCTTGTCTGAAATACAACCTCCCCACAACTTTCATCAATCATATTCTCAACGAGTGTGTGGGAAGCGAAGTATTTTCTTTCATGGATGGATTTTCAGGATATAATCATATTCAAATTAAACCTGAGGATCAACACAAGACGACATTTATTTTTCCTTGCGGAACTTTTGCAATGTCGGAGAAACCTTTCAACGTGCCATGACTTTCGTGTTTCATGATCTTAAGCACATAGTTGAATCTTACCTTGACGATCTTGCTACTCACTCTTGCAAGAGAGCAGATCATGTTATCCACCTTCGGATTCTTTTCGAAAGATGTTTTTATTATAGGATCCGATCAAACCCTTATAAATGCATCTTTTACATTAAGTCTAGTCATTTGTTAGGTTTTCTAGTTTTTGAGAATTGGATCATGGTAGATCCACTCAAGGTTGAGGCAATACTTCGGTTGCCTCCCCTACGCACAATTAGACAACTCTTTTTTTGTAGGTTTATAGTGAACTATGCTACTATCACTAAAGGTTTCATTCTTGTATCCTCGTCCTCTTAAGTTGGGATGCAGGGCCCCTTTCCTCTTATTTGGTCTTTTCAAGAAGGAAACCCATTTTATCTAGGATGAATGAGCCCAGGAGTCCTTCGATTCTTTGACTAAATCTTTGGTTTCAATGCCTTTGTTGAAGCCTCTAGAATACGATACAATTGGTATGGTTCTAGTTCAAGAGGATGACGAGCTCCACAAGAACGTTATTTCTTATCTTAGTCAAACTTTACTACACTACACTACACTACACTACACATATCACATATCATATCATAGGAGGGAAATATAATAAATGGAATGTCATTTTGTAGGATTTTGATCTCGAATTCGCTTCTGCTAAATCCAAGAAGTCCCTAGTCTTTGCACATTTGATATATGATTTCCCACGATTAGATGAGGACGTTATCCATGTCGATTCGTTTGTAGATGAACACATCATCATCTGACGCCCAGTATGAAGACATCGTGCTCTATCTTCAGTCTTTGAATTTCCCTCGGCATCTTTCACGAGATGATTGATGGTGTATAAGATAGAAATCCAAGAGATATACTATTGCCAATGACACTTTGTATCGCCGAGGAAAAGATGATATCTTGTAGTGTTTCTTAACTCTCGGAGAGGAAAAGTCTATACTTAACGATTGCCACAGTGGGGCTTGTGGTGGTCATTTATCCAGGCTTGTGACATCCCAAAAAATTTTGTGAGTCAGCTATTTCTGGCCTACTATATTTAAGGATTGTATTGAAGTGGTTAAGAAGTGTCACCTCTATCACTCAGAAAATGTGCTCGCATCCATCCCCTCTTCACCCAGTTATTATTGACAATCCCTTCACTAAGTGGGGCATGGACTTCATTGATTGCAAGTTGGGGGGCATCAACACATTATCGTGGTTGTCGACTACTTTAATAAGTGGGTTGAGGCCATGCCTACAATTAAATCTGATAGGAATACTGCAACCTTCTTCGTATTCAAATAGATTATCACTCAATTCGGTATCACGAGTGAGATTGTCACTGACCATGGAAGTCACTTTCAGAATAATATGATGGAAGAAATAACAGCTAAATTGAGGTTTAAGCATGGTCACTATTCTCCTTATTATCCCCAAGAAAATGGACAAGTAGAGAAAAAGTCTCTCAAGACCATTTTTCAAAAAGTTGTCAATCAGAGTACGTCCAACTGACAAATCATGCTATATCTTGCACTTTGGGCATACCGAACCTCGGTCAAGACTGCCACCGGATTTTCCCCTTTCCAGTTAGTACATGGTGTGGATTCAATATTACCCATTGAATGTGAAATCCCTTCTCTTAAGTTGGTAGTTGCGCTCCTACCTAACACTTCTGATATTGAACGACACCTTGTACACCTAGAGAGTCTTGATGAGAAGCATCGAGATGCCTCTACGGATATCAAGGCAAACAAACGACATGTCAAGGTTCAATATGATAAGTCTGGTTGTCCTCAGTTGTATGTTGAGGGTGACTAGTTCCTCTTGTATGATCAAGCCAAATAACTGTTGGGGGCAGGCAAGTTTAAACCCATGTGGCACGAGCCTTACATAATGCAAAGTGTGCTAGAAAAATAAGCCTATGAGTTGGAAGATTGTGAAGGGAATAAGTTGGCCGAGCTCAGAAATGGGATCTACTTGAAATGATACTACGCTTGAGCCCCAAGATTAGGTGGAGATCTTTGTATACTAAAGTAATTTAGTGTATATATCTTTTTATTTTTCATCTTCAGGTTGCTTATCGAGTTTTCACTTGGTTGACAGATGTCAACAGAGTCGCCAGACTACCTAGGATTCGCAGATGGGGCCAGTCGTCACATACAGAACTTGGCTTCTGCCGCTTGGGTGATTTATTCGCTCGAGGGTCTATTTGTGTCTTCAGGAGGCATATGCCTAGGGCCATCCACGAACAATGTGGATGAATATAGCGATGTTATAGAAATTTTCCATGATGCTATCTCACATGCCATCCGTACATTAGAAGTTCACTTGGATTCCCAGTTAGTAGTGCATTAGTTGAATGATTGTTACCGAACAATCGTTACCGCGTGCGTGATCCTTATTTACTCTGATGATTCCTACGGGTACATATTTTAAAATGACATTTTGATTTTATTACATATTATCATATTCCTAGAAGTTATAATTATGTATCTGATGCTTATTCTAACTATGTTTTAGATTGGAATTTGTCACATATTTAAAATAAAACAAAACATCTAATCAATGTACACATTGAAAAATATAAGTAATGTTGAAGATCCCTTCTATATATTTAAAAAAATATGGTGTTTATAGTACAAAATGGGGCTAACACCCTCATATACATATCCAACCTGTATCATAATATCCCACAACATCTACACCTGTGGCGCCAGATGTGTGTCATGGTAGCAAACCATGGAATTTTCAAGACGTTGAAAGAGTCATACCTATGCCCTGGGTACACCAACCACCCATCATTGCATGGCTTTAGGTAGATCCTCTACCTGAACCATGGGTATCCTGTGTGTCAAACGTGACAAGTTTCCCTGCATGTTTTGTAACACCCTCTCGGCCTCTCCTCCCACCGCTTCGTCTCCCCAGTTCCTCCGTCAATGTCGAGGGAAACCCTCTAGCCATCATGGACCCACATTTGTGACACAAAAATTTCTAATCAAAACTTAACCACCATCCAAAATATTTTTGTCCTAATTATACAAAAATTCCTCATTGTAGGGTGTCGACACCCTACCTCCTCTCTGTCACCTCATCACCTTGGTCCACCATGCCATGGATGGATCGCAAGGTCCTCTTGAGAGAATATCATCTCTAGGTCCCAAGCCTAGAACCCGCTCGAAAAAGAAGCTACATAAGATGGATTCAAACCCATAATTCCTTTTACCCCCCTATTTACAGTCTGTCAATTGGCTCTTCATATTGGCCAGTAGTGAGGTGCTGAAGAATGAAAATATGGGCCCTATAGGGCCATGCTAAAGTCGATTTGGCTCTCAGTACTCCATGTCTAGGACCTATGGGCCTCGAGACATAATCTCCTTAGTTATCCATAAACTGGGGGATAACATCTGGCTCCAACTCTGAGACATGTGCTCACCATAAAGCGCATGAGAACCTCATCATCTCTGGCATAACCTGTGACCTTCTTGATCTCAACATAAAGTTGTTAGCAGTCATTTGGGGTGGTGATATCACCCCCATCTCATACATTTCAAAGTGAAAGAAATCATATATAAAAGTGTGAAAACAAATTATTCTAGGTGTAGTCAAATGACCAGTGAAACCATCCTAGCAATGTCTCACAATACTAGCCTCTATGGTTCATCATAAATTAAAATAGTAATAAGTTAAGCAAAAAAATAACATGGGTTAGAGAGTGTATCATATCATTGGAAACCATCAAGTACAACTCATGGAGGTGGGTGGGAGGGATAAAATCATGCCAAGTCATTCTTTGAGGAAAGTGCTCAATCCACTTCAGGAAGGGATCATGAAAAGTCAAAGGTTCCTAAAACTGACTCAAAAGGTTTGAAACCTGGCTACCTAGGACATCCTCATAATATGAAATCAGGGAAAGGATTGAAAATGATCTAGAAGATGACCGACAAATTTTCAAGGGAAGGTTAAAAGGTTTAGATGAAAGACCTTTTCTTGGAGTATTCAAACTACCCTTGAACTCTAGTGTTTGTTCTATAGGAAACTCAATACAAAAGACATACTTCCCAAATACACCTTTAATGACACAACAAGGTAAAGTAATCGAAGGTGGTCAGAGAATGTTGTCACAAGAATCCTTCTTTAGTCAAACAATGTCCTTAATTCAACCAAGACCTGAGCACAATGGTGGTTGATAATCCTCTTCATTGAATGAATCCAAGTTCTCAGAGGATTACTCATCAAAATCCTCAAGGTATGACCGAAAATCATCAGAAAAATACGAGACTAGGTCAACCTTGGGTGTTTGGAAAGTATCGGTAATTGTATCATCTCCTTGTTTCCACTGGTCAAAATCAAGAGTAACTTGTTTTTACCCATGATTTTGGTCGTCATGATGATGTATTGATGATGGTGTACTCAGGCTCTTCATAAGAAATTTTACCTGAGAAAAGTTACTTTCATCTCTTCCAAGAAAACTCATTTTTGAAGAGGGTTCGCA
>JZKD02S2440883.1:1047410-1111452 GCA_000966675.3 Picea glauca
TCACAAGTTGCCCTAAGCTAGGGTACGAACTTCTCACACTGTGTTGAACTGCTAGGGTGCGAACTCTTCCTAAAGCATGGAAAAATATGAATTCTAGATGCTTCTAGAAGGGAATATTCTAGAAGGATGGGTTGGCATTCGAATGGTTATCCTAGTACTGGATTCCCTGATATTTTGGGATCATTCTTATCCAAGTAACTAATTCATTCTCTCCTATATATTGAGGGAATTCTCATGGAAAATGTTAAGCAAGATTCATTGGAGAATTGGTGAAAGAATTTTGTGAAGGACTGGAGCTTGAACAACAGCTTGGAAACTCCAGCAAGTCTATCAAAAGGAGTTGATATTCTTCATGCAAGGATTGAGCAAGTGTATGTGTCGGAGCCAAGAGCCATTAAAAGGAAGTTTACAACATCAAGGCTCAGGTTGTAATCTTTACTTTCCATTAATATGATACAGTGGCATGTCCCTTTCCCATAAAGCTATTTCCACTTTATTGTGTAATTCCTTGATCATACACATAGGTTGACTATTGAATAGATTGTGCTATATTCACTTTGGTTGGTTTGTGTGGTCTTAGTCTTGACTACACGAGAGCACTGGAGCGAAGCGGGAGCAACAAAGACCATAGTAAGCGATAATAAGGTATGTTATTTGTTCTTGCCTCCTAGTTAATTCAATGGTCAAAACCTAGGGAAAGAGTCATGTCCTGTCTTTATTTTTTCTAGATCCAGGTGGATCTAGGGAGATCTGTTAGTGTCAGCACTTACCGATTAATCCAATAACACTTGTTCTGATAATTGTAATGACAACACTTGGAAATTTTTGTCAATGTCATAAATGGGGTCCATACCATAATCAACCACATCCCACTTATGTCTTCCAACATGTATGAACTCATCAATATTAACTATGTAACTATATGTATCATAACACGAAGGATTCAAAACATTCAAGGGCTCATCCATCTCCTCCTCATTTCCCAAATCATAAAGTGGAGAATTATCAAAATCATGGAGATGAGGGTAACTTACTATGTTTGTTTCTTCTTGTGCAGGAGCTTTGAGAACTTGGGTGTCTTCAACATGCATCGTTGTTTTATCCTCATTTTCCCCTTCATCTTCAACTGTACAACAAGGAAGGTCTTCTTTGTTCGAGGATTCCATTTCTTCTTCCTTATCTAAATCATAAAACAAGGCATTGTCATGATCATGAAAAGGAAAGTGAGTAACCTCATTCTCTTCTTCTTGTGTAGGGGTAAAAGGCTCGTGGATGGATTTATCAGAGAGAGAGGAGAGTATGTCAACACTTCATCATATTGTTTGATTTCTAGCTCCTCAACTATGTCTTTAGTGATTCTTTTCTCTTCCTTGTTGGTCAAAATTTTGTTCCCCTTCTTCTTGAAAATCAACAGTAAAGGTTTCAAGGGAAAATAAACTTTCAACACTAAAAGTGCCTGAGGTAAAGAAGTGTCTTATCTTGGACAAGGAGATATTTTTCTTGATTCTTTTAGCCATGTTGTGAGCTTCATCGAGCGTTCTTGGACCCTTTTTACTGAGGGGAAAACCTAGATGCACTAAAAGTACATTGGTATAGAGATGGATAATGTACTTGTCTTCGGGACAATGACTTTCAAGAATTTCATATAGTATGTACTCAAACCTATCCTAGAAGTTTTTTATAGTTTCATCCTCAATTTTATTTATATGCTCAATTATTTTCTATGTCTGGTACCCAGTTTCAACTGCACCTAGTACCTAGACCCTTTTCCTTATGCTTTTACTGAGAGTTGCGAGGCAACTGGTTATCGTAGTACAACTTCAGCCAGCTCCCATTCTCTAATCCTTCCTTCCATTCTCCATTCAAAGTCTTCAACTGCGTATCTCCTCCTTCTGTAACATAGGCGATCTCATATGGCCTGAACCATTGCGTTTTGAACTTCCGAGGGTGTTTGATGAACTAGTACTAGATCATATACCTGTACTAGGTCACCTTGTTTAAATGCCTTCTTCTTGATGTGTCTGTCATGATAGGCCTTCTCTCTTTCCTTCTGTACTTGTTGATGGAATCCTGCAATAAATATGTCTTCTTCTAGTTCAACCAACTGGGCAAGCCTCTCTCGAATAGTACCAGTATCATCCATATCTATAAATGCAACAATTCTTAGGCTTGGTACCAAATATTCCATTGGGACAATGGATTCGAGACCATACACCAACTTAAAAGGGGTATGCATTGTTAGTTTCTTGCAAGTGGTTCTATAGGCCCACAATACTATTGGTACTCTTAAATCCTAGCCATCCCTGTTCACACTGCAAATATTCATCAGCGTTGTCTCCAAGATCTTATTGAATGCTTCCACTGTCCCATTTTCTTGGGGATGGTAAGGTGTGCTTTTCTGATGGTGAACTGCAAATTCATCATTCAGGGCTTCAACTGTTTTATTTATGAAATGTGTGCCTTGATCGCTCATGAGGATCTTTGTGCATCCAAACCTGGTTATGAAGCACGCTGTTGTAGTTTCACTACAATCCTTAAATGCTCTTGCTTCAGCCCATCTATTCAAGTACTTTGTTGTAGTAATTATGTACCTTGCTCCTGTGTGCTTCCCTGGTGGGTTTATAGGTCGGACGAAGTCAATAGCCCATTTCTCAAATTCTTGTAGGGTCATTTGTGGTGTTAATTTCATTTCATCTCTTCTGGATGGTTTCCCAACTCTTTGGCATACATCGCAGGCTTTGTAATAATTTGTGGCATCTCTATGTAAGGTAGGCCACCAAAGGCCAACTCTAAAAACATTTTATGCATTTTCTTTGCCTGTGTGATGTCCTCCTGGGATGCCTTCATGAGATTTTGTGAGGATCAATGCTCACTCTTCCTTCATAACACACCTTCTCAATATCTCATCAGGTCCAATCTTGTATCGATGTATAGCTATAAGTGAAAAGTCGGCAACGCGCACTACTAGTTTCTTCTTCTGGGGAATTGTATACTCACTAGTTGTCATTCCCGTTGACAGGAACTGGACAATATATGCGAAGTGGTCATCAATATTTCTAATGGCCAGTAACTATGCATCTAGCACTGTATCCTCCAAACTGGTCGGCTCTTCCCCATGTTCCAACCTTGACAAGTGGTCATGACCTTTGTTCATCCTTCCTATCTTAACTATGATCTCAAAGTCATGTTATTGAAATAGAAGAATCCATCTGCATATTATCCCCCCCAACACTGGCTTGTTGACTAGGTATTTCAACAATGAGTGATCAGTAAACATTTTAAAGTGTCCTCCCAACAAGTAGCGGCGAAATTTCTACAGTGCATACACCATGGTTAATCCTTCTATCTCAGTGGTGGTGTAATTAATCTCAGCTATTGATAGCTTTCTACTAGCAAAAGATAATGGGTGGTCAATATCTCCTTCACCAGGTTGTGTTAACACAACTCCCAATGCAATGGAAGTTGCATCGACATGCACATCAAATTCCTTGCTCCAATATTCGAAAACCAAAATGGGCGGAGTAACCATTTTTTTGTTTTAGTGTGTCGAAGCTCTACTGGCATTCTTCTGTCCAACTAAATTGACATTCTTTCTTCAAAATATTCTCCATAGGTGTTGTAATCTGGGCATATACTTTAATGAACTTCCTGTAATATCAAGTATGTCCCAGCATAGTGCGCAACTATTTGACTGAAGTAGGAGGGGGTAAATCAACTATAATATCAATTTTAGATGGATCTACCAACAATCCATGCTTGCATACAATATGACCTAGAAACACTCCAAAAGGTGAAAAGAAGATGCATTTCTTCAGATTCAAGGAAATTTGACACTGCCTGCATTTCTCCAACATTAACCTTAGACATTCAATATGATTTTTCAATAAACTAAAAACAGTCCAATCATCAAAATATGCTTCTAAACATTTATGCAGAAATTCCTTGAATGCTTCGACCACCACCCTGGAAAAGATGGTTGGGGCATTCTTCAATCCAAATGGAATCACGGTATATTGGTAGGATCAACACTCTATTGCAAACATGGTCTTATGGTGATCTTCCTTGGCAATTCAGATCTGACGGTATCTTGAAAATCCATCTGTAAAAGAATACACCTCCTGGCCTCCCACATTATATAACACTTTATCAGTGAATGGCGTAGGGAAGGGATCATGCAAAAAGGCATCATTCAACTTCCTGAGGTCTACATAGATCATGATCTCTCATGTCTTCTTGTCTTGCACCACCATAGGGCTAATCTACTCTGACTTTTCGACATGTTCTATAATTCCTGCTTCCAACATTCTATCGAGCTCAATCTTGACTTTCTCCTTATACTTAGGGTTCAGTCAATAGGGTCTCTGTTTGAATGGTATTGCATCTGGTTTCAAAGGGATTCTCATCTCTCCCATAGGCCCTTTAATTCCCTTCATATAAGTGAAATTGGTTGGAAACAAGTCCTGGTATTCATGCAGTAACTCTGTTATTTTGTCAATAGTAGCAGCATCCCAATAATCTCCAACATTTGCAAGCTTCAATGTTTTCTCTATTCCAATTTTGATCTTCTTAATCTTGATCGACTGTCCAATGACTGGTAGCTCAAATTCTAGTCCTTTCCCTTCTCTTTGGCCATCTATTTCGGCAATGTTCACCTTCCTAGGATCATCGTCTTCATCAACATTTATGTTGTAAAAACCTTGCAGTTTCTGGAGAGGCATAGTCAATTTGTCCTCTTATTTTTCTAAAGGGGGGCTAGAGGCCTCCTCGAATACTTTTTGTCTTACAATGTGTAATGCTTGATCTACTGAAGGATATTGACTATCAAATAAGAAGGTGGTTACAAATTTCTGATTCATGCCTCCCGAATCTGCAGTGATGAGGCGCAGCTCCACTTGAAGGTACCAGTTGATGGGGGTTGTGTCTAGTGTGTTAATGAATATGTGCACCCACTTCTCTTGAGTAATGGTTCTCCAGGCTTCCTCACAACTTCACACATGGTCCTTTGCGCAACTTTGACCTGTGTAGCAAACTTCTTAGCCTTCTACTTGTGTTGAGAACCACGTGATCATCAAGGTACGACATTGTACCCATTCTCTAATGATGTTTTTGTGTGTTCCCAACCATCTTGTTGGTGTTTCTTACAAGGCCTCATCCATTGCCAACAATCTTTGTTGCATTGGTACACTTGCTTAGAATTTCAACAAGAAGGTTTCTAAAGGATTCAGACCATCAAAAGTGGGCAAGTTACTTACTATTGTGTCGATCTAGCGAAATTATCTGGTTAATATAGCACATCTCCTTGTAGATACTTCATACATCTTGTTCTGTTAGTTCTCCAGTGATTATTTTTAATCTGATGAGCATGCGTTGTCACTTCACTAGTTGAGGTTTCCATCGGTCGTAGGATTAATGTAATCATGTTGCTTGGTTGTTAATTTGTATATGTTTTCCAGTTCATATACGCAGTCTTCTTCTTTGATAGGTTATGTGTATCATTGACCTTCATCTGGATCCAAAGGTTTTGTGCAATGAACCTAAGGCCATCTCTTTCAAAATTCATTTGTCTTTTCTTTAAATCAAGCACAGTGGAATTATTGAAATCCCAATCAATTCCTAACAGCACAGGGTAAGGGAAATTGTCATCAACTATCTCAATTAACTCAAAATCTGAAAATGTTCTTACTCTGTCGATGTCCACAGGGACATGTTCCAATCTTCCAAAGGGGCTTACTGTCTGTTGATTAGCCATCCTAAGCCTGATTGAGGAGTATATCAACTTCGAATGTCCCATCAGTGCCTAGGTTTGCTTCATTATGACATTGACCTCCGACCCTAAGTCGAGGACCACATAATCTATATCATATTCTCCTATTTCAGCATTCAAGTGTAATTCCTTATTTTTCCTTCTCTTTTTATCGATTTGATGTACTACCCTATTCAGTAAGGGATCTATCTTTCCTATCTCATACTGTTTGATTAAATTTTGTAGCTCTTGTACAAGGCTCACATCCGCGAGGTTCAACATATATCAGTTTCACTTGCGGGTTCTACTGAGATCCTCATCTTTCCCGAAGCTTAGCTAGCAGCACATGACAATCTTCTATAATGTGTTCAAAGGAACTATAGTAGCTACAAGTAGTGAAAGGGTTCTGAAAGTCCCTTTATAGGTGTCCTCGTTGTGCATAGTTGTAACATATGATCTATCCTCAGCCTCGACCCATACCTCCTCCTCCTCTGAATCCACCGCGAGGATTGGAGTTTCCTCTCCCAGGGGAGTTATACTACGTAGTGTTTCCTTCTTGTTGTATTTCACCTTGAATTTGGTATATGTCTCTTGACCTTTTGTGCATGATTTCTTAATCCCTACAATCTCTATCATCATGCCCCATAGACTTACAGAACGTGCAATACAAATTTGTGGGTGTCTGAACATATTTTTGCATGTAATAACACTCACCAGGGCAATTTCTATTTTTGCATTCCTTGCACCAGTGTAGGGTGACTTGCTTCAAAGGGATCGGAGCTCCAAAGGCCAAGTATTCATTTAATAAGGGGCAGAGTTTTGTGTCATGGCCTTCTGATTTACATCTGACACACCAGATGTCTTCTCTTTTATCCTTTCCCTTGTCTTTCTTCATATCTTTGACCTATAGAGACAAACTAGTTAGTTGACTCAATATTTGACTCTAACTTCATAGCGATTTCTAGCGCCTCAGCCTGTGAAGCGATCTTCTGTTGCATTACAAGAACTCTAATGTGTGGTAAGACAGTGGAAATGAACGATTCTTTGTTCTTCTCATCTAGGATTTTAAAAGTCAATCGGCTAGCCAAGGTCTTGAATCTCTGATCGAATTCCTAAATAGGTTCAGCTACCTTCTGCTTGATTTCTTTCAGTTTTGTAATACATTGTGATTCTGATTTGGGTTTCTTGAACTCCGCAATCAATGCATTCTTGATCACATTCAGCGGATTAGGCTATGCAAGTCCTTAGATAAGAGACATGTACCAACTCAATGAACAATCCCTTAGGCTGGTGCTAAACTGAGTTCTTTTAATATTCCATACGGCTTCACATAGGAACCAGTGTTGATTAGGATCTTCAGATCCATCTCCCCTAAAAATAGGGAGCCTCATCTCATCTTCCATATATCTTCCTAGGGTTCTTGACTGAGTATGTGGTGGAATACTAGTGACAGTTCTCTGAACTCTCTGGTGGCTTGGATTACTCTGATTCCTTAATTCTACTGAATCAACATGAGGGATAATAGTACTTACTTCAACAGTCTATGTAGTTCCTAAGGATTCTGGATCTTCTCAGCGAGGATCTTCATCTTTCCCTTCCTTTGCCCTAACGGGTTCTGAGTGCTCTTTGTCCGTCAGATTTGCCTCTTCTCCACTGTAGAAAACCTCGTCCCCATAGTTCCGCTTAAATAGGTTCACAAGATGAACTTCTCTAAATGCTCTCCCACTGCGCGTATGCCCAACCTCTGTGTCATTGTCGCTGTCCAAATTCCCGAACATTAGCTTTTCCAGATCCGACCAATCTATTGTATCTTCAACATGTTCTTCTCATGTAATAACATCTTGATCCTCAACCTCAAAAAATGTAAAAATTTTCCTCTGGGTCCCTTGAAGAAATATCTCTCGACTTGGCTATATGACTCTACTCTGTCAACAACAAACTCAGGGATGTACCCTCCAATGGTGTTATCAAACCAATGATCTACTACTCTTGACACAACGTTATCAACTATCTTGACCTTCTTTATTAGCACCAACATCTAGACCACAGGTGTCCTAGATCTGATCTCAAACAGGGTATCTTCTAACCTAGCTAACCACTCGTATAGATCCTGATGGATTCCTCCAAATAAAATCTCATGTATATCAGCAAAAATATATCTTCCTAAAAAATCCTCTATACTAAGATTAGGGTTCTTGTTTTGGGCTTCAGCAAAGTCCTTTTCTTGATCCTCTATCCAGTTCTGAATCTCTATCTTTGATGGGAACCACCTTGACATTCCCTAAAGAATATTCATGTCTCAACAATAGAACCATTTGTTGTCACAGGGTCAGACCTAGGGTTTGGCTCCAAGAGCACACCAACAAGCCCTAACTACTATCCCTTTTGGAAACACCTGCAAAGAATATGCAGTCTCACCTGAATCAGCTATGGGTGGGTTGTAGGACAGAGATGTCTACAACCAAGGGGAATACCAAGTGGATCTAGTACTGAACGACACAACATTTATATATATCTTACTAGTTCAACTCTACTCCGCACAACTATCTATCAGATCTAACACAGTAATGAAATAACAATATATCAAAGGGAAAATAACATAGCATCAATCACACAGAACACAAGGTATACGTGGTTCACCCTCTCTCTAGGGCTACATCCACATAACTGCGTTTTATAATATATTAAAGTGAAGCATACACTAGCAGATATTTTTTCTCCTCCTCTTTGTCTCTCCCCTCCCTGCACATCCATCTGCAGGGTTGATCTTCGAACCCAACTAAAGATCTTACAGTACAGAACACTCTCGTACTCAACACTTCTCCCTCAGATAATATTACTCACTCGATCACACAATGATAAAGAAAACCACAACAATCATAACACCACCTTGACACCAACCCATCCCATGTCCTTTAGACCTCTATTTATACATTACAATCACTCACCAACATTCTAAGGCTGAAACCTAGGTGTCAAAACCCTAGATACCAAAAACCTAGGTGTTTAAAAACCTAGGTCAACTTGACCCGCGTTTTCAGGGCTTCGCCAGCCTGTCTTTCCTTCCCTCTTGCACGGTGCTCCAAAGCATCCAACGGTGGCTTTTCTGCTTCCTAATTTTAACATGATCCTTCTTCCTTTTTGATCTATCATCCTCAATCTCCTCATACCACAACTTGCTTCCTTTTACTTCACTCCATCTTTTGTTCTCTTTTGCTCACTTCGACCGAGTAGCAGTCATTTTGTCTTTCGTACAGTTCACATTTTTCCTTTTCTTCATTGATCTTCGTTAACTTTCATACCCAAGGGCCAACAAAGATAATCTCCCATTTATTCTTGGGGATGGGTAAAGGTTGCAGTTGTCCCGCTGGATGATTCTGATCATCCTTATTCTCTTGACAAGTAGTACATTCCTTTATGTGACTCATCACATCCTCTTTGAGGCCCTTCCATGAAAACCTCTCCCTTACCTACTTGTAAGTCTTGCCAATCCCTTGGTGCCCTGACACTGGTGAGTCATGACAAGCCTGTAGTATCTTGGCCTTGAAGGTTGATTCAGGAACCAAAAAGATTCGTCCCTTGTAGTAGATGATGCCCTCTATGACACTGAAGTTATCATCCTGTACCCGTCCATCTATCACCTGACAAGCAAACTGATTTTTTGAGTATTCCATCACAAGATGGTCCTTCCAATCAACTAATACATCTGTCATGGCATAGACTAATGGCCTCCTGGATAATGCATCTTCCACTACGTTGTTTTTCCCTTTGATGAATTCAATGTCAAAGTCATAGGCACGTGTATTACTGGCCCACAATACTGTTGGTACTCTTAAATCCCAGTCATCCATGTTCACACTGCAAATCTTCGTCAGCGTTGTCTCCAAGATCTTGTTGAATTATTCCACTGTCCCATTTTCTTGGAGATGGTAAGGCATGCTCTTCTAATGGTGGACTGCAAATTCCTCAGTCAGGGCTTCAACTCTTTTATTTATGAAATGTGTGCCTTGATCGCTCATTAGGATCTTTGGGCATCCAAACTTGGGTATGAAGTCATCAAATATGAAGCACGCAGTTGTAGTTGCACTACAGTCCTTAACTTCTCTTGCTTCGGCCCATCTAGTCAAGTACTCTGTCGTAGTAATTATGTACCTTGCTCCTATGCGATTCCCTGGTGGGTTTTTAGGTACCATGAAGTCAATAGCGCATTTCTCAAGTTCTTGTAGGGTTAGTTGTGGTGCTAATGGAATTTCATCTCTTCTGGATGGTTTCCCATCTCTTTGGCATACATCGTAGGCTTTGTAAAATTATGTGGCATCTCTGTGTAAGGTAGGCCACCAAAGGCCAGCTCTAAGAACCTTCTGCACAGTTTCTTTCCCTGCGCAATTTCCTCCTAGGATGCCTTCATGAGATTCTATGATGATCAATGGTCACTCTTCCTTCATAACACACCTTCTCAATATCTCATCAGGTCCCATCTTGAAGGTTGATTCGGGAACCAAAAAGATTCAGCCCTTGTAGTAGATGATTCCCTCTATGACCCTAAAATTATCATCTTGTACCCGTCCATCTATCACCTGACAAGCGAATTGATTTTTTGAGTATTCCATCACAAGCTGGTCCTTCCAATCAACTAATACATATTTCATGGCATAGACTGAAGGCCTCCTCGATAATGCATCTGCCACAACGTTGTTTTTCCCTTTAATGAATTCAATGTCAAAGTCATAGGCATGTATCTTACTAACCCACTTCTGTTGTCTTTCATCTCTTCTCCCAGAAGTACTTAAGGCTATTGTGATATTATTTTACCATAAATCTAGCACTGACTAATTATTGCCGGAATTTGGCCAAGTCATGCATGATGGCCAAAATCTCTTTGTCGTAGATAGTGTAAAGTAACTTAGGACCCTTGATCTTTCATCTCTCATTGGAAAGAGGGTGCCTATTCTGCATCAATACGACCACAATGCCTTCTTCGGAGGCATCACACTGCAAGGTGAAAGGTTGGCCAAAATATGGTAGTGCCAACACAAGGCATGTGCTCATTACTTTCTTCATTTTGTCGAAGGTGGCTTGGGCCTCTTCACTCCATCTGAAGGCCCCTTTCATTGTTAGATTGGTCAAGGGTGCACACAATTGGGAGAACCCTTTGATGAATCTCATGTAATAGCTGCAAATGCCCAGAAATCCCCTCAACTCTGTAAGGGTTTTGGGCGTGGGCCATTCAACTATGGTCTGAATTTTCTCCTCATGTACCTATACTCCTTTAACCCCAATAATATGTCCCAAGTAGAGGAMCTCTGTCATTCCAAATTCACATTTGGACTCCTTGGCATACAATGAATGATCCTCCATGATAGTCAATATCTTCTCCACATGCTAAAGGTGTTCCTCCCATGTCTTGCTATAGATTAGAAAGTCATCAAAGAAAATAAGAAGATGCTTCCTTAACTCTTTCTTGAATACATGGTTCATACATTATTGGAACGTGGAGAGGGAATTGGTTAAGACAAATGGCATCAGTAAGAACTCATAGTGGCCATAGTGACACCTGAAAGTAGTTTTTTGGATGTCCTCCTCCCTCATCTTGATTTGATGGTAGCTAGAGCGCATGTCAATTTTTGTGAAATAGACAGCCCCATGAAGCTCGTCCAGTAACTCGTCAATCCTTGGTATGGGATACCTCTATTTGATTGTTTTCTTGTTTAGTTCTCTGAAGTCAATGCACGTGCACATGGTTCCATCCTTCTTCTTGACCAACACCACTGAAGAGAAAAAAGGGTTGGAACTTGGCTTGATGTGCCCCATATCCAAGAGCTCTTTGATTGACTTCTCTATTTCGTCCTTGTACTTATTTGGATGTCTGTAAGGCATGGTGATGACTAGTTTTTATCTTTCCTCTAAATCAATTATATGCACAAATCCCTTGTCAGGTGGCACACCCAGTGGAATAGGTCCAAACACCTTACTTTGTTTGTTAATGATCCTGTGAATCTCTTGTGCATAGTGAATCTTCCCCTTTTTTTGCAATGACCTTCATCTGGATCCAAAGCTGCAATGAACCTAAGGCCATCTCTTTCAAATATCATTTGTCTTTTCTTTAGATCAACCAAAGTGGAATTATTGAAATGCCAATCAATTCCTAACAGTGCAGGGTAAGGGCAGTTGTCATCAACTATCTCAATTACCTCAAAATCTACAAACTTTCTTACTCCATCGATGTCCATAGGGACATGTTCCAATCTTCCAAAGGGGCTTACTGCTTTCTTGTTATCCATCCTAATCCTGATAGGGGAGTAGATCAAATTCAGTTTTTCCATCAGTGCCCAGGTTTACTTCATCATGACATTGACCTCGGACCCTAAGTCGAGGAACACATAATCAAGGTTTTCATCTCTTTTTCTCAGTTCGACCTAGTAACAGTCCCTATGTCTTCTGCAAAGTTCGTATTTTGCCTTTTCTTCCTTGTTATTTGCTTACTTTCATAACCAATGGCCAACATGCCCCTAACACTCACCTGTGACTCATCCTGAGGCACTTCAGGTCTGATCGTTCTACTTTATTTTGACTTCATACTGCACCTGGTACCTAGACCCTTTTTTGTATTCTTTTACTTAGAGCTGCGATGTATTTGATTGTCATAGTAGTTGATTGTCATGACATTGACTTTCGACCCTAAGTTGAGGACCACATAGTCTATATCATATTCGCCTATCTGAGAATTCAAATGTAACTCCTTGTTTGTCCTTCTCTTTTTAACGATTTGGTGTGCTTCCCTATTCAGTAAGGGGTCTATATTTCCTAGCTCATACTATCTGATCAAATTTTGTATTTCTTGTACAACGCCCTCATCTTGAATTAACTTAATACAAGCATAAAGAAATTCCATGAGCTTGCTTACCTCTTTTCCTTCTCTTGGCAAAGAAGACTGATCAAATTCCTATGGCATTCCATATTCCTTTCATTTTGGCCGTGTCTTTGATGAAGAGCCTTGATCTCCTTTGAACTCTTTTTTTGCCTCCTCAAATATTTGTCTTTCTTTCTTTGCATCAAAAGTTTGGGTCTTCTCTATAGCTTTCCAGACTCTTGAGTCTTTTGTAGTCTTACCTTGGGTCAGTATATCTTCTTTGGTAGCAACGCCTCCTCTGGTTATAGCAGCAACTCTAGGGTTTTCTCCATGAGGTTCGGCATATATCAGTTGTACTTGTTGATTCTATTGAGGTCCTCTGCTCTCCTGAAGCTTAGCTACCAACACAAGACAATCTTCTATAACATGCTCAAATGAGATACAATAGCTACAAGTCATGAAAGGGTTATGAAATTCCATTGTGAGGTGTCCTAGTTATGCACATTTATAACAAATGATCTGTCCTTGACCTCGACCCATACTGCCTCCTTGTCCTTGTCCTTTGAATCCACCACGAGGGTTGAATTTTCCTCTCCCAGGGGAGGTGTACTTCGTAGTGTTTCCTTATTGTTTCACTTCACCTTGAATTTTTTATATATCTCTTGATATTTCATGCATGAGATCATAAGCCCTACAATCCCTAGCATCATGGCCTACAGACTTACATAACATGCAATACAAATTTGTGGGTGTCTGAACATACTTTTTCATGTAGTAACACTCACCAGTGCAATGTCTATTTCTACATACTTCGCACCAGGGTAAGGTGATCTTCTTCAAAGGGCTCGGAGCTCCAGAGGTGAAGTATTCATGGAATAAGGGACAATGTTTCTTATCATAGCCTTATGATCCACTTCTGACACACCATATGTCTTCTCTTCTTTTTTTCCCTTGTATTTTTTCATATCTTCGACCTGCAGAGACAAACTAGTTAGCTGACTCAAGATCTGACTCATACCTGAGATGGATTCTCCCATAGGGGTTTATTCTAACTTCATGGTGATCTCCAATGCCTCGGCCTGTGAAGAAATCTTCTATTGCATTAGAGAAACTCTTATTTGTGGTAACAAGGTAGCAATGAACCACTCTTTATTCTGCTCATCTGGGATCTGAAACGTCAATCGGCCCGTTAAGGTCTTAAATATCCGGTCGAATTCCCAAATAGGCTCAGCTACCTTCTGTTTGATCTCTTTCATCTTTGTAATACATTCTGACTCTTATTTGGGTTTCTTGAACTCCGCAGTCAACGTAATTTTGATCTCATTCAGTGGCTTAGGTTGTGAAAGTCCCTGGAAAAGCTTCATGTACTAGCTCAATGTGCAATCTCTTAGAGTAGTACTAAACTGGGCTCTTTTAACAGCTTCGTCGGTGACATTCTTAATATTCCATACAGATTCACATAGGAACCAGTTCTGATCAGGATCTTCATATCCATCTCCCCTAAAGATAGGGAGCCTCATCTCATCTTCCATAGAGCTTCCTAGGTTTCCTAGATTTCATGTCTGAGTATATGCTGAACTACTAGTAATAGTACTTTGAGGGCTCTAGTGACTCCAACTATTCTTATTTCTCAGTGTTGATGAAACAATAGGGGGATTAACAACACTTAATTCAATAGTCTGTGCAGTTCATGAAGTTTCTAGCTCGTCCCAACAAGGTTCTTTAGCCTTTCCCTCCTCTGTTCCAATGGGTTCTGAATGTTCTTCGTCCATCAGATATACCTCTTCTACACTGTAGAAATCCTCATCCCTGTAGTTCTACTTGAATAAGTTTCACAATATGAACTTCTTTGAACGCTCTCTCATTGTGCATATGTCTATCCTCTGTGTTGTTGTCACTGTCTGAATTTCTGAAGATTATCTTTTTCCAAATCCGACCAATCTACTGGATCTTCAATTTGTTATTCTCATGCAACATCTTG
This sequence comes from Picea glauca, assembly GCA_000966675.3. Lineage (NCBI taxonomy): Eukaryota > Viridiplantae > Streptophyta > Pinopsida > Pinales > Pinaceae > Picea > Picea glauca. Next base: position 1,061,985 of record JZKD02S2440883.1, read on the forward strand.
ATCCTCAACTTCAGAAAATGTAAAAATCTTCCTCTGGGTCCTTGAAGAAATATCTCTCTTCTTGGTTGTATGAATCTACTCTGTCAACACCAAACTCAGTGATGTGCCCTCCAATGGTTTTTTCAAACCAGTGATCTTCTACTCGTGACATGGTGTTATCAACTCTCTTGACCTTCTTGATCAGTGTCGACATCGAAACTACAAGAGGTCTAGATCTGATCTCAAATTGGGTATCTGCTAACCTATCTAACCACACATATACCTCCTGATGAATTCCTCAAAATAAAATCTCATGTATATGAGTAAAGATATATTTCTCCAACCAATCTTCTGTACTAAGATTAGGGTTTTTATTCTAGGCTTCAGTGAAGTCTTTTTCTTGATACTTTATCCACTTCTAAATCTCTATTTTTGATGGAAACCACCTTGACATTCCCTCACAAAGATTATGGTCCCGACAACGGAACCATTTGTTGGCATAGGGGTAGACGCGTGGTTTAGCCTCAAGAGCGCACCAACAAGCCCTAGCTATTGGCCCTTTTGGCAACACTTGCGAAGCATATGCAGTCTCACCCAAAGTAGCTATGAGGGGGTTGCAGGAAAGAGATGTCTACAACCAAGGGGAATATCAAGTGGATCTATTACCAAAATACACCACATTTATGTATCAAGTACCAGCTTAAATCTACTTCGCACATCTATCTAACAAATCGAACACAGTAATACAATAACAATATATCAAAGAGTAAGGAACACAACATCAATCACACACAACACAAGATATACGTGGTTCACCCTCTTCCTAGGGCTATTTCCACAGAACTGTGCTTTATATTATATTAAGACAAAGAATGCAGTTCTTGTCTGTGCTCTTAGCTAGAAGCTATTCTTTCTTCTCCTCTCTTTCTCTCCCCTTCCTGTGCACCCAGCTGTAGAACTTGACCTTCGCACCCAGTTGAAGATCTTACAATACCATAAGGATTTTACACTTAGCACTTCTTTCTCTCACAATAATCACTTATGTCAACAACCAAGATAGAACTAGAACTTAACACTCTTTCCTCATCTAGGTTCTTATTTATACATTAAAATAGCTCACCGAAAACTTTAGACTGAAACCTAAGTGTCAAAACCCTAGATACCAAAACCCTAGGTGTATAAACCCCTAGATACCAAAACCCTAGGTGTCTAAGGCCCTAGGTCAACATGACCCACGTTTTCAGGGCTTCGCCAGCCTGTCTTTCCTTCCTTCTCATGCAGTGCTCAAAAGCATCCAACGGTGGATTTTTCTGCTTGCTGAGTTGTCCACGATCCATCTTCCTTCCTGATCTGTCATCCTTGATCTCCTTGTCTAATGACTTGCTTCCTCAGACTTCGCTTCATCTTTTCTTCTCTTTTTCTCACTTTGACCCAGTAACAATCACTATGTCCTCTGTGAAGTTCGCATTTTGCTTTTTCTTCCTTGTTCTTCGCTTACTTTTGTAACCAAGGGCCAACTCCTATTATTTTATGATTGCACCTTACCTAGTGGGAAGAAGGGGCTAAAGGCCCATAAGGTAAAAGAAAGCTAGAAAAAGATAAAATCCTTATAATAAAGCCTCGAGATTCTTTGCCCAGGGATCCTTGAGAACGCAATAAAAGGCTTCTCAGCAACAAACAAGAGAAACCCACAAAAGTAATAAAACAAGACCTGGTCAGAGGATAGGGGGTCTCATCACGAGCCAACCTATCAGTTCCATGGGTACCTAGAAGTATGACATTACCACCAGCTGGTTACCACACTAGGGTAGTGACCCTTGGTTGCATGGCCGGGGGAAAGGGGGTCTCATCACGAGACATCCTTCTTATTTATGTGAAAGTAATTGTGGGTAACGATGTCACCACTGGCTCTGATTAGCCTCTTGAATAAATAAAAACAATAAATAATAAATAATAAAAGGCATGAATGGGCTTGGAAAAAATTGTATCCATGACAGGTGTAGCTCACCTTCTACAAAGGCAACCATAGGTAAATCTTTTCACCCTATGCTCTCATTGCACCCACTTTCCTAGACATCCCTTATACACATCACCCACTTTCATTGATCATATGAGGTCTCTTCCAGAAACTTTCCTCTTCTGGTGGACACTAGCCCAATAGGATGCCCTATCACATTCTCCAAACTTGTATTGCAGGCTTGTATAATGTCTTTGATCTTTTAACTGAGATAGTAGGGGTTTATGCACATGTTTAATAATATTGATGATGAAATGTGATTGACATTGCTATGATCCCTATGACTTATGAGCCCATGGAGGGCATAGTTGTTGATGTGCAGGATCATGCTCGATGAACATGTACCATATTGGACCGATACACATGGGAGATGATCAGTTCGAACCTCCAAGGGGCTGAAGAGCCCAACATATGGATGTTGAGACCCCATCTGGGGGCAGTGACAGGACAAGGATGGTCATAGAATTTGCACCAAAGAAGAGGAGGGAATTCCACCAGAGGCACCCTGGAAGAGATTGACCTAGGGGTGTTATACCTACTCCATTGGAACATTGACCCTGGAAGGCCCAGTATGTCAACCATGATGATCATGATGTCATCTAGCCTTGTGGACGTAGTGGGAGGAATATTTGGCAGTGATGGCACGTGTGGCAGGTTGGAGAAGCCCAAGGAGGGCTAACGTTTTTCTCCAAGATGTTGCATTTGCCCTAGAAGGGGCTAACATCACCCTAAAAGGGGCATGGCATCTCTTCTTAGCTTGATTAGGGTTTCAATTTAAACATTTAGTGTAAAACAATATAATTTTTATTATTTTGGACTTGTCGACCTTTTTATGACCTAAAAGTGAAATTGGGTCATGGTACAGTATAAATTGAGGGTTTTTAGTCTCATTTTTTCATCATCTTTCACTCACTCATTAGTGAGGTCTGAAATTTGGGCTACATTTGGAGTTCTTGGCTGAAATTGTGAGGCATACTTGCTGAAGGAAGTATTTTATTGGCGTTTTTGGCATATATCTTGGTGGAAGGTGTTACAACTAGGGTTTGCTACTTGATTTCTTGGTTAAATGTAAGTCATTTTCTGCAAAAATTCTTAATTGAATGGTTGTAGTATTGTTTCTTATTGCATTTATTATTATAATTTGTTGAATAAACCCTAGGGGACAAGCACAAATAGAAGGTCCTTGTCTCATGTCCATGTCAAGATTTTCCAGCCATTATTTGAAGGGAGAAAGAGCCTAGCCTTAGCTACACATTTTTTTCCTTTTCTTTTTCTAGCCATTTTTCTTTTCTGAGCTAAGAAAAAGAAGACGCATCAGGGCCTAGTCCTTCTACACCTTTATGAGACGATTTTCTAGGGTTTGTTGGTAAATCTCTGCCATAGCAACACGTTTCCTTGCAGATCCTCTTGTCTTAGTTTTATTTCCCTTTTTCTGAGCTAGTCTTTTTCCATTTGACCTAAGGAAGAAGGAGAGATCATTGAGGTCTATTTCCCCTACACCAAAGTGAGCCTCTCTCCCCTAGGGTTTTATCCTTGAGGCCTTGACTTAACAACACCTCAATGTCTAATCCTCTTTTCCTTAGTCCTATTATTTCCACTTGATCCTTCAAATTTTGTCTCCTCCTTTTGACTCCATTAACCCTAGAAACACATTGATATAAGACCAAGCTTGTGAGTATTATGATCAAAACCACTCTCAATACTTTGAATAAAACCCTAACTACTCTAACCCTAGCCTAAAACTAACCCTACTAACTGGATGTTGCCGTCATCTCTTTCTATTAACCTCATTGTGCAACCATCGTCCTATTTTTGAGCAATTGAATGCTTATTAAAGGGAATTACTAGAATAAAGTGTTGATTGTTACATTGAATACCATATTTATTGAAGAAGTGACATTGTATATCATTGCTATTTCATAAACATTGACTTCACCAATATTTATTATTCAATTGCCTATATATGTCAGATAGTCATTGATTATATGAAGTACTAACCAAGTGAGTAAGCTTGCATATATTTGTTTCTTGTTGCTTTGTCTTGGGTAGGTGCATCTCTATTTTTGGTTATACTTCTATTTATTGGCCGTTAGCCGGACTATCTGCTCGATGGTGACTTATGAGAAGGGGAATTTACCTTTATTATTATTATCCTTTGCCTTCTCAAAACCCCAGGTCACTGGGGATGTCTCCCCTGGGCCTTACCTCCCTAAACAGAAAGAACCATCCCATTGAGGTGACATTGGGTGGGATTGGTTCCAAGTATTCCAGTTTGACTTCTATCCTTCTGTCTTTTATCCTAACTACAAACTGCACAATAACAAGTACTTCATAAAACCACAGACTTTATCAATAAAAGAAATGGTTGATATATGGTGAACCAAGAAGAAATTTGTAGAAGCAATGTTTGTAAGACAATAGATTCACAATAAGTGCCTTAAAATGGCTTCAAAATGACCAAGATTAATTACTAATCAATACCAAAATACAAGCATTTGTCAGAAGAAAATAAGACAATGTATTTATCAACTTTCTCAATTGATTTTAGGTGCTTTTAGTGTTGCAATAGATGGTTGCAAATTACTTTAGTAACAGCATCAAATAGGTTAGTAGATTAGGCTATTCTAAGGTTAGGATTAGTTAGTAGAGAGCTTAAAGTATAGGTCTTGATAGTGGTTTTTGTCAATCACTCAATAGAAAGGATTAGATTAGTGTTTTCTTAGGGAAAATTGAGTCTTTTAGGTAGTAGAAAATATTGAAGGAACAAATGATATTAAGATAACTAAAGACAAGAGGGGTCAATAGTTGAAGTGTTGGTAACCCAAGGATTCAATTACGAAACCATAGGGGGAAAATAGCTACTAGGAAGTAGGTAACCTTAGGCCCTAGTAGTTTTTCTCCTGCTTTATCTCAAAGATTAAATAAATGACGACTTAGATGAAGAAAATTGTGGTAGGGTGTTGCAATGGAAATTCCCTTAGCAAAAGCTTCAAGAAAATTTTCTTTCTAGCAAAATCTAGTAGGTGAAAGATATTATGGCAAGGAAAATAACATGTGCTTAGCCTCCTAGGGTTTTAAGCTACAAATTTCATAATATTAGCATAAATGCAAGATAAATGTAACTATAACCATTCATTGAAGAAGAATTGCAGAAAATTTACTTACATCCACCAAGAATCATCTAGAAAATACTCTAGTTGAACACTTCCACCAAGAAAACTTCCAAAATAGTCATGTTACCTCATAGTTTGTAGTTAATGTAAAAGATGAATGAAAGGAGGGAAATCTGGCATAACTGAGACTATCCCACCACTGTCACCTCAATGGGATAAATCTTTCTGTTTATCAAGGTAAGGCCCAGGGGAGACATCCCTAGTGACCTGGGGTTTTGAGAAGGCAAAGGCTTAAAAGGATTAAAAGGATAAGTGATAATTTCCCCCTCACAAGTCACCACCGATCAAAAAGTTCGACTTAATAGCCAATAAAGATAAAAGTAACCAGAAGTGTACCTGCCCAAGACAAAGAAACAAAGAAACTATGCATAATGCAAGATCACTTTCTTGGTTAAAACTTCATATAATTATGGAATTCTAATGTAAACCAATTGATGAAGAGGGCACACGCCCCCTAGCTAAGGATTTTCCAGGGTGCCTATGTGGAATTTCCTCCTCTCCTATGGTGAAAATTCCTCTATCCTATCTCTGCCCCCTGCTAGGGTCTCAACATCCATATGATGGGCTCTTCAGCCCCGTGGAGGTCCGAACTAATCATCTCCCCATGTGTACATGTCCAATGTGGTACCTGTCCATCGGGTATAATCCTGTACATCAACAGATATGCCCTCCATGGGCTCATAAGTCACAGGGATCATAGAAATGTCAAGCACATCTCATCATAAATATTATTAAACATATGAATGACACCCCCTTTACCCCAATCAAGTGCTCAAATACATTATACTAATCTGCAATGCAAGTTTGGGGGAAGTTATAGGACGTCCTATTGGGCTAGTGTCCACTGGAAAAGGGATGTTTCTGGAAGAAATTAAATCCAAGTTATAGGGCGTCCTATTGGGCTAGTGTCCACTGGAAAAGGGATGTTTCTGGAAGAAATTAAATCCAAGTCATGTAAATGGGTGAGGTGGATAGGGGATGTCCTAACAAGGGGTGCAGTGAAAGAAGGGAAATGCATGGCTTACCTGTGGCTTCCTTTGTAGAAGGCGAGTTGCACCTGTCCTGGATGCAAATGTTTCCAAGCCCAATTCATTCCTTTTACTCTTTATTCTTTATTGCTTTTCCTTTAAGAAGTTAATCAGGGGACACTGCCTTAGCGTGGTGACCAATGGTGGAAATGTTACCCACAATAAATTTCACAGAGATGAGAAGGTTGGCTCCTAGTGAGAACCCCTTTTCTTTTGGCCATGAAACCAAGAGCCATTACCCTGGTGTGGTAACCAACTGCTAGTAGTGTCATACCGCTAGGTTCCCATGGACCTAATAGGTTGGTTCGTGATAAGACCCCCTATCCTCTAACTAGGTCTTGTTTTATTATTTTTTATGGGTCCCTCTTGTTTCTTGCTGAGAATATTTTTACTTCTTTCTCGAGGATCCCTGTGCAAATCATCTCGAGGTTTTATTTTTAGGCTTTTATCTTTTTCCATCTTGCTTTTACCTTCTGAGCCTTTATCCCTTTCTTCCCATAAGGCAAGGTGAAACCCTTAAATGATTGGCTAACCCAATTCCTGGACAAATGTAATGTGATGGATGAGAGATAATCAAGATGAAAAAGTGGTAATATGACAGGAGCAGATGATGACTTTTCAGAAATCCCCCTAGTGGAAACTCAAAGCCTATAGGCACAAGATTACTACGATATCCTTTCATTCCCGCCAGACATGGTCAAGTGGACAAGTATAAGATCCAAGCATTTGTTATAAACAAAAGGAATTAAATGCACATATTCAAAAGTTTTGAGAATTAGAGTGACAGATACCATGATACTCAGACTCATTACCTCATGGAGAAAGAACCATCTCTGATACAAAACCATGCCAAAGGTGATGGATGTTTTTTCTACTAACAAAGTGGAGGCACTGAAAGGGAGAAAATATGGGCCCTCCAGGGCCATGATCAAGTCAATCTAGCTCTTGGTACTCCATGTCTAGGACCTGTGGGGCTTGAGACATGATCTCCTAGTTATCCCTAAAAGAGGCCTCCAATACTATCGGTTTTAAAGGTTGTGTTGGGATTTATGGTTTACCAAAGAAATAATGGAAAGGATGGAAAGATCAGACATATCAGTGAGTATCAGAAAACAATGTTGGCCAATAATATCCATCCTTTAGGATCTTTTGGGCAGTAGTACGAGCTGGGAAATGTCCACCACAAAATCTGGAGTGTAATTCCTCCAATAATTTCCCTGCTTCTTTTTGGTTAACACATCTAAGGAGCACCCCATCAAGATCTTTCCAACTAAGGCCATTCTCAGTTAGACAATATTTCATAGCCTTAAGTCTCAAGGCCCTTCTTTTGTAGTCTACTAAGTGATTGGGGAATGATAGATTCTTAAGGTAATAGATGATATCAGAATACCATTGATCATGTTCTAATTCATTGACCGCTACATTTATTTGTTCACTTTCTCCCAACTGTATGGCTTCTTGGTTGCTCTCGGTTATCATCTGGGCCAAACCTTGTCCCTTTACTATCTTGGTTGGTTTTATCTCTAATTCATACTCTTGGATTTTGGAGACCCATTTACCCCTAGTACCCATACAATCTTGTTGTGATAAGACATCCTTTATTGTTGGGTAAGGAACATAAGCTTTGATTTTGTTGTAACCAATGTAGTTTCTAAAATTCTTAAGGGAATTTACCATGGCATATGCTTGCTTCTCAGTAATGGAATAATTCAACTCTGAATCTGTAAGGAATTTATTCATAAGAGCCACGAGGTGTTCATAATTATCAATGTCCTTTTGCATCAAAACACCTGTAATGGTATTCTGAGAGGAAAATGAGAATATTATGAAATCTCATGAATAATCTAGGTTGATCAAGACTAGGGCTTGGGAGACAGTGTCCTTTATATATTCAAACGAATTGATGGCTTTATCATCCCACCTAAAGGAAACGCCCTTTTTTAGTAAAGAACTCATGAGTTTTATCCTTTCGGCAAAGTTTGGGATAAATCTTCGAATGAATTTGATCTTTCTGAAAAAGGACTGCAAGGAGTTTTTTTTACTGGGGGGTGAACATATTTTATTGATTCTACCCTTTCAGGGTCTATGGAGATCTCCCCCTTTGAAGCTATGTGACCCAAAATGTTTCCTTCATCGATCCCAAAAACATATTTCTTAGGGCTTAAGGAGATGCCATAATTTCTACATCGTTCAAAAATGATCTTGAGGTGTGAAATGTGGGCCTTCCTATCCTTTGAGACAACTATGAGATCATCATGGTATATTTCTATAATTTTCTATATAAGGTCCCTAAAGGAAAAATCCATTTCTCTCTAGAAAGTGGCACCGAAGTTCATAAGACCAAATGAAATTCATAAATACATAAACGTTTCCCAAGGTGTAGTAAATGTTGTTTTAAGATGGTCCTCTCTTTTAAGAAAGACTTGGTTGTATCCAAACAATCCATCCAACATGCACATCATCCCTGCCCCTGTAACTCTTTGTAGAAAATTTTCCATGTTCGGGAGGGGGTAGTTGTCTTTCAATGACAATTGGTTAAGGTTGTAGAAATCAACACACAGATGTATATCATCGGTTTTCTTTCGAACAACTACCAAATTCGACATCCATGAGGAATATCTAATAGGAGTTATGATACCAGCATCAACCATCTTTTCTAGCTCCTTTTGTATTTGGCTTGCCAACTTTGGATTGATGTGCCTTAGTTTTTGTCGGAAAGTTTTAGCCCCTCCTACCAAAGGTATAGCATGCTGGATGGCATCACCCCTTTAGGCTTTCAATTCATTGTAATTCCAAGAAAAAGTATCTTTGAATTCCCTTATGAGGTCTAAAATTTCATCCCTTTCCTTTTCGGTAGCTCCCTTCCCTATTTTGACCATCCACGGATCTATTTCCGTACCGATATTTAATTCTAGGGCTTCATCTTCTTGTTTTCTAGGCTTCTTTCTTTTGAAGATGTCATGTCTATCAAAGAGGTTTCTCAAAGGAATGCATCCTCTAGTAAAGATGTTATTTTGGAGGTTTATAACCTCCAATTTCATGGATTCAACAAGGAAATTTATTTGGGAGTCGGTGAAATCTTTTATGTTCTCCATAAACCTAATGATTTGGTGATCATCTTCAAAGACTTGCCAATTTTCCAAATTATCCGGGATATAAAGTCTAAAGAGGACTTCCATTTTTCACAGGTCTCGAAGTGAACCATCACGAGGTTTTAAGGTGGAATCTGAAATGGCCAAGGCATCTACCACATGGTTTTCCTCTCGAGGAATGGCTTCGATTGAAACTATCTTAAAGGATTTTGAAATGGATTGTACAAGGTCTCGATACTTCTTTAGCTTCTCATTCTTGGTATCAAACTTTAGTAGCAATTTTGATACTATAAGTCCTGAGTCCCCTTTCACCCTTAAGTACGTGACACCTTTTTCAATTGCCAAGTTGAGACCTAGGATCAATGCTTCATATTCAGGGATGTTGTTTATGTAGTGGTATTCTAGTCTATAAGAGTAGTAGAAGGTCTCATAGGAAAGAGTTTTTAAGACAATCCCAACACCTGATCCAGAGCTTGAGTGAGATCCATCAAATTCTAGAGTCCAAATTCCTTTAGGTGTTTCGATATCATCACCCCCAGAACTTCCTCCTTGTAGAAACCAATTATCAATGTCATTGTTGATGCATAGGATTTGATCACTGGGTTCATCAAGGGTTTTAACTAGGGATCCTACAAGGGGTTCTCTATGGAGGGTGAACAATCCTCCTTCCAGGTGAAAAATGATCACTTGGGATTCTTGGTCTTGGAAACTTCCAGCTAGGTGATTTATAAGGTCTTTGTTGAAAATGATACCTCAATTGCTCAAACCATCTACCACTATCACATCTATATTGAAAGGGGCACTGGGGCAAGAGTTGAAGGAAACATTTAGATCTTTGATAATTCTCTTTGCAAAATCCCCTTGGGCATTTGGTTTTGAAAGGCTCAGGCCCAATTGATGAATGACTTCCCTAGTCATAATATTCGTTGTAGTGTTTGGGTGAAAAATACAATTGTGGAGGAGGGAATCATTGACCTGGAGAGTGACATAAAAAGGTGTGTACTCACCATATTTTGATCCAACATTTTCTACCTGGTGGACAAAAAGAGAAACTTCTTCAAGAAGGCCATCTTTAAAAATTTGTGGCAAGGAAGCTTCAATCTCTTCATTCTTGTGTGGAAAAATGTCCTAAAAGGGTTCTACTTCCATGGGAGGTTCCCAAAGAGGAACATCTTGTACGTTGGTATGAGAAGTGCTCCATTTCCTCTTGAGAACCATGGGTTTCATTTCAAGGATTTCCGTAAGGTTGGGTTTAGTTTCTGTAATAATTCCATCACTAGATCCCTAGGGGTTGTTACTGTGTGAGAGGTTAAGCTGATGAATCTAGTCTTTGAACTTAAGGTTCTCCTCAATTTGGTAAGAGAAATATTGTGTTTCTTCTAAGGTTGAGGGTGATCGATCCTTGAGGTTAAACTCTAAGATTCCTTCCAAGGAGTTCAAGTAGTGCTGGAGGATGGCTTCCTATGAGTTTAGGTTGGGTCGAAGTTTCTTAAGGAGAAAATTAAATCTATCATTGAAGTCCCTAATGTTTTCGTTGGACCCTTTGAAAATATCAATGTACTGGGAGTACAAGGATTTTGCGTTTTCTTGTTTACACCATCTTATTTTGAAGGCTTTTTCTAGTTCTTCAGGAGTTTTTATGCTTCCTTTTGGGTGAGACTCAATCCAAGTTTTGGCATCCCCAATGAGAGAGCTTGCAAAGAGTCTCAGAAAGACATCAGAGTGTTCTTGACCATTTTGATGAAACTCAAAACTTTCACAAAACTGGGTCTAATGTGAGTTACCCGAGGATATTAATTTTCTCGAAAAAATTTGGTATCCATGAGTCGACCCCTCTAGGTAGGTCATGTAATCCCCCTTGGATGTTAGTTAGGTCAAAAGCACCAAAGAGTTTTTTGGGAGACAATCTAGGAGAAATCACAGAAGTAACAGGGTTTGTAGGGGTAGTGGAGACCACAGTAGAAAGAGGCAAGTACTGACGCCCACTACATGTCATCATTTGTGGAGTCACTAGATAATTTGCTTGAAATTATCAAAAGAATAAGGGAAAACAACCTAAGTGGAGTCACCAGGTAATATTGTAAGATAAATATTCTAGAGGCAAGGTTTACCAAAAAGTGTCGTCTTGAGGAGAATTGACTCAGTGTTCCCCGACAACGACGCCAAAATGTTATCGCACAGTTTGTAGTTAAGGTAAAAGACAGATGAAAGGAGGGGAAAATGGCATAATTGAGACTATCCCACCACAGTCACCTCAATGGGATAACTCTTTCTGTTTAGGGAGGTAAGGCTGAGGGGAGACATCCCCGGTGACCTGGGGTTTTGAGAAGGCAAAGGCTTAAAAGGATAAGTGATCATTTCCCCCTCACAAGTCACCACCGATCAGAAAGTCTGGCTTAATATCCAATAAAGATAAAAGTACCCAGAAGTGTACCTGCCCGAGACAAAGTAACAAAGAAACTATGCATAATGCAAGATCACTTGCTTGGTTAGCACTTCATATAATTATGGACTTCTGATGTAAAGCAATTGATAAACAATATTATTGATGAAGGAAATCAAAGTTGTACAATGACAATGATTACAATATATCACTTCATAATAAATGCTAATGGCAATCAATGTAGCAATATCAACATTAAAAAACAACGCCTTAGCTAATGATTCAATTTCTTGTAAAGATATAAAAGTTGCAATGGTATAAGTATAAAATAAATAAACAATGGCAACACTAGGGTTAGTATATGTTAGTCTATGCTAGGGTTATAAAGTTAGGTAGTTTTTCAAATTATTTGGTTGTTTGAAGTTGTGACCAAGGTACTCAAACAATGGAGGTCTTAGATCAGTGCTTTAGGGAAAATGGAGTAAAAAAGGGCTACAAAATTTGAAGGACTGTGATGATAGTGATAAAACTAAAGACAAGAGGGTTGGATGTTGAGGTGTTGCTAAAGCAAGGCCTCAACAATGAAACCTTACGGGAGAAAGGCTCAATAAGGTGTAGAAACCCTAGGCCTTAGTGCTTTCTCCTCCTTCTTTAGCTCAATGGCAAGATGAAAAATGACTAGCTTGAGTAGTATATGCAATGGCTAAGGAAAAGAGATTTTAATGATGAAGTGTTGCTATGGCAAGGCTTCATAAAAAAAACCCTAGGGAAAGTGGCTCACTAAGGTGTAGAAACCCTAGGCCTTAGTCTAATTTCTCCTTCCTTGGCTCAAATACAAGATGAAAAATGGCTATGCTAGAAGAGTATGGATAGAGTATTGCTATGGAAAGGTTGTATCTTACTTCATCAAATCAAATAGCTCTTAATCTTAGTAGGGACATGAGACAAGGACCTTAGCACGTGCTTCTCACCTAGGGTTTAATTCAGAAAATGCAAGTAAACAATACTATAACCATTCAATTAAGAAGTGTTACATAAATTCACTTACATAAACCAAGAAACCATGTAGCAAAACCCTAGTTGTAAGCCTTCCACCAATAGAAATGCCAAAAATGCCAAGAAAAGTCTTCCTTCAACAAGTGTGCCTAAAATTTTTAGCCAAAACCCTAGAATAGGGTGCAAATTTCAGACCTCACTAATGTGTGAGTGAAAGATGATGAAAATATGAGAGTGAAAACCCTCAATATATACCATACCAATGACCTTAATTAAATTTTAGGTCATCAAAAGGTCGACAAGGCTAAAATACACAATAATATTGTTTTACATTAAATTGTCATAATTTAAACCCTAATCAATCAAAAGTAAGATGGCATGCCCCTTTTAGGGTGACATTATCCCTTTCTAGAGAAAATGTAGCCTCGTGGAGGAAAATATTAGCCCTCCTTGGGCTTCTCCAACCTACCACACGTGCCAAACTGCCATGACTGTCTCCCAAAACATCCATAAAGTTGGATGACGTAAAACAATATAATTTTTAGTATTTTGGCCTTGTCTGGATTTTTATGACCTAAAAGTGAAATTAGGTCATGGTACAGTACAAATTGAGGGTTTTTACTCTCATTTTTTCATCATCTTTCACTCACTCATTAGTGAGGTTTGAAATTTGCACTACATTTGGAGTTCTTGGCTGAAATTGTGAGGCACACTTGTTGAAGGAAGTCTTTTATTGGCATTTTTGGCATTTATCTTGGTGGAAGGTGTTACAAATAGGGTTTGCTACTTGATTTCTTGGTTAAATGTAAGTAATTTTATGCAAAAATGCTTAATTGAATGGTTGCAGTATTGTTTTTGTTGCATTTATTATTATAATTTGTTGAATAAACCCTAGGGGACAAACACACATAGAAGGTCCTTGTCTCATGTAACCGTCAATATTTTCCAACCATTATTTGAAGGGAGAAAGAGCCTAGCCTTAGCTACACTTTTTTTTCCTTTTATTTTGCTAGTTGTTTTTCTTTTCTGAGTTGAGAAGAAGAAGATGCATTAGGGCCTAGTCCTTCTACACCTTGATGAGCCAATTTTCTAGGGTTTGCTGGTAAAGCCCCGCCATAGTAACACACTGCCTTGTAGATCCTCTTGTCTTAGTTTTATTTCCCTTTTTTTGAGCTAGTCATTTTCCATTTGACCTAAGGAAGAAGGAGAGAGCACTAAGGCCTATTTACCCTAAACCAAAGTGAGCCTCTCTCCCCTAGGGTTTTATCCTTGAGGCCTTTACTTAGCAACACCTCAAGGTCTAATCCTCTTATCCTTAGTCCTATTATTTCCACTTGATCCTTCAACTTTTGTCTCCTCCTTTTGACTCCATTAACCCTGGAAACGCATTGATATAAGACCAAGCTTGTGAGTATTATGATAAAAAACACTCTCAATACTTTGAATAAAACCCTAACTACTCTAACCCTAGCCTAAAACTAACCCTACTAACTGGATGTTGTCGTCATCTCTTGCTATTAGCCTCATTTTGTAGCTATCATCTTATTTTTGAGAAATTGAATGGTTATTAAAGGGGATTACTAGAATAAAGTGTTGATTGTTACATTGAATACCATATTTATTGAAGAAGTGACATTGTATATCATTACTATTTCATAAACATTGACTTTGTCAATATTTATTATTCAAGTTCCTATATATGTCAGATAGCCATTGATTATATGAAGTACTAACCAAGTGAGTAAGCTTGCATATATCTGTTTCTTGTTGCTTTGTATCGGGCAGATGCATCTCTATTTTTTGTTATACTTCTATTTATTGGTTGTTAGCCGGACTATCTGCTCGGTGGTGACTTGTGAGAGGGGGAATTTACCTTTATTCTTATTATCCTTTGCCTTATCAAAACCACAGGTCATTGGGGACGTCTCCCTTGGGCCTTACCTCCCTAAACATAAAGAACCATCCCATTAATGTGACATTGGGTGGGATTGGTTCCAATTATGCCAATTTGACTTCTATCCTTCTGTCTTTTATCCTAACTACAAACTGCGCGATAACAAGTACTTCGTAAAACCACGGACTTTATCAATAAAAGAAATGGCTGATATATGGTGAAGAAAACATAAATTTGTAGAAACAATTTTTGTAAGACAATAGCTTCACAATAAGTGCCTTAAATACAATGAGTTAATGTCCAAATCTCCGTTAGATCACTCATATGGTGCATGTACTCTTGGATTATATATTATCATGTGTATTACTCATTCATTATGTTGTGATTAATAATCTCTCTCTCTCTCTCTCTCTCTCTCTCTCTCTCTCTTGCAAGTTTTATGTGATTTTGTCTAGCTAGGTTCTCTATGAAGGGTTCTCACCCAAACTTCACACTCATATACACATATACTTAGACATTAATTTAGACATTGTCGAGCATGCAGCTTCCAAAAAAATGCAATTTAAGTAACAAAAAAATTATGATCTCACCAAAAATCATATCATAGATTCTAACGATTATTGTCAAAAACTAAAAGGTAAATTATTTAGACTCCACTAACAAAAATTAAATAAGGAAAATTTTTCATTAAAATTATAGGATGATTAAAAGTGGGGAAAAAAAAGTCTTCTTAAATTAAAAAAAAAAATTGAAAAATATGGGATATTGGCATTTAACACAATTTTTTAGGAAAATAGTTCTAAAATAATGAAAATGTTGTTATGGTTAAGTATCAGAAAATCTATAATATTTCAAATTATTAACTTAATTTCTATTGATACATTTAATTTTTTATACAGCTTGAATGGGCCTAATGGTTAAAAACATGTGTTTCATCTTAAGAGGTCACAAATTCAAATAACATATTATTGAAAAATCATTGATATTTTAAAAACCTAATTATTTTCCTATTTTATATCAAATATGACTAGCTCCATTGGATTTTAAAAACTTTACCTTCTTAAAATGTCAAAGTTAGAATCTCACAAAATTTTATATGACCCATACCAAATGTGAATTTCACAAAATAACTAACACACTAACCAACAAAAAAAAATTATATACCTAATATAACGAACAATCATAATGTGATTAATAAACATAAAATTAAAGTAAATAGTAAAAAACCGTAACCATGTGAAATCTATGCATAATATAAAGTTGGCCATGAACATGAGAAGCATGTAATAAAGATCTCAATTACGACTGGAATTTATGCATCTTTGTTCCTTAAAGTACACGGTCTCCTACTTTTCTCCAACTCCACACGGTCAATAAAAAAACAAATAAATGTTTTTTAAAGATAAGCTAAAGATTCGGATTGCGTTGCAAATAAGAAAGTTTTCTTTCTTTCCATAAGATTTTATTAATCCAATATTTTTTAAATTAATCTTTAATTTTTTTTAAATATAGGGTAAGAGCCATTTAGAGGACGACGACCAAAGTGAATATACAAATAAGGAATTTTTAATTAATATTTTTTTAGCCATTTAGAGAAGGACCACCAAAGTGAATATACAAATAAAGATTTATAATAATACAAATAAATATTTATAATAATTAAAATTAAGAAAAAAATTTCATTAAAATTATACGATGATTAATATTTACTGAGATAAAGATTTATAATAATTAAAATTAAGTAAAAAATTTTATTAAAATTCTATAATGATTATAATTAATATTTATTGAGATAAAAATTAGTTTATCAAATTTTAAGAAAGGTAGATAGGAGATTATTTGAATTTTAAGAAAGGTAGATAGGAGATTATTTAGATTTCTTAAAACATTTAAAAGTTTTTCATGATCACCATAATTTTAATAATTTAAAAAGTAAAAAAAAAACAATACTTATGCAACAAATATTTTAAATTATACAATTCAAAGTAAGAAATTGTTATTTAAGAGAAATATTGTTAAAGTAGAAAAAAATTTCATATTTAATTATGTATAATGATTTTTCCTTTTTTTTTTTTTTTAATATTATCATGATAAGAAAAAAATCAATATTTAAATATAATTAACAATGGGTGAGGTAAATTTAATCATTCAAAAATGATTTGGAGAAGAACAATATAATTTTTTAAAATATCATTAACAATTTGTTCGTTATATTTAATTTTTTTAAATATCATTAACAATTTGTTCGTTATATTTTTATAAATATCATAATGCAATGACATGCATGTAGTAAAGTGTAAGTACACCAATTGACTACATGCAGTAAAGTGTAAGTGCACCAATTAGCTACATGCTTCTTTCTATTTGGAAGTGCAACATTTTATAAAATATTTAAAATATCATTAACAATTTGTTCGTTATATTTTTATAAATATCATAATGCAATGACATGCATGCAGTAAAGTGTAAGTACACCAATTGAATACATGCACTAAAGTGTAAGTACACCAATTAGCTACATGCTTCTTTCTATTTGGAAGTGCAACATTTTTTAAAATATCACAATACAATGACATGCACCAAAGTCTAAGTGCACCAATTGGGTACAAGCCTGTAAAGTTTTTGACTTTTTGAAATTTTCATTTCAAATAAATTTCAAATAACAAGTAATACTTAAATTTTGTTAAAAAAAAAAAATGAAAAATGAGTTTTTTGTTTTGTTGAATAGTCTATAAAGCTTATATTTTAAATAATAACTATCTAAATTCAGTGTAACATTTTTGACTTTTTTAAATTTTTATTTTTATTTTAAGTAATAAGTTGTATTTAAGATTTATTCATATGAGAAAAATGAATGAGAAAAATGAGGTTTTTGTTAAGTTGAATAGTTTATAAAACTTTTTAAATGATAAGTACCTAAGTCTTATAACAAATAAAATAAGGTTTTTATTTGGTTGAATAGTCTTTTGTTTGGTTGAATAATCTTTTAAATTTAAATTACTTAATGGAAAATAAACCTAATTCCAAACTACTATAACCATTGAATCAGGACCATTAAATATCATTTTCATAAAAACAAAGTTGATACATTAAATATCATTTTCATAAAAACTAAGTTGATACATTAAATATCATTTTCATAAAAACAAAGTTGATACCTTGTTTAATTGTTTTAAAGAATTCTTACAATGTTTGACCATGACCTACACACGAATTTAAATATGTTATTTAAAAACTCATTCATCCAAAATATACTCAAAGGAAATAACTCATAATCCGCTTTTAAATGTATGAGACTCCCTTTTTAATAAAATAAGAAACTTTTAAATATATGAGACTTTTTTTTATAAAGCAAAAAACTTTGTTAGTAATAATTTAACTACTAAAATTTATAAAAATGTACACATCCTAATTATTTATCATCTTATAATTACAATCCAATTTATCTTTAAAAAAAAATAACATTAACTAATTTAAAAAATATTTCTAACTTATCATATTTCTTATTCATACATAACTATTACCATTAAAAAAAAAATTAAATGGAAATAAAAACTCCAACCTTGTCTTCCCTTTACCTACATTCCACCCTTTTTAAAATTGTCAATTCTCTCGATACATTTTGATTTCATAATGCTTTTGAAATCAATACATCACTAACAATACAATTATTACTGCTCATTTTTATTTTTCATAAAATCAATCTTTTCATATCATTATAAAATCAATATTTTCATATCATTATAAAATCGATTTCTTTATTTTAGTGTATAACTTTTTAATATTAAATTTCAATTTTTATATCATTATTAATCAACTTTTTTACTTTAATGTATAATTTTAACATTGAACTTCACTTTTTATCATCAACTTATTTACTTTAATGTACTTTTTAAAAAGATGTAAGCGACCATATAACTAAAAGATCCAAATGACCATACGGTTTCATAATATTTTTTTGATCATGATTTTTTTTTTTCAACATTATTTATATCAAAATAATTATTAAAATCAATAAATTTTTGGTGATATTTGTACAAGTAAATACAGTTTGAGTGAGTCTAATGGTTAAGAATATGTATTTCTTTTTAAGAGGTCATAGGTTAAAATCCAGAGGAGATAGGGTATGTATACCTTAGTAGACTTTACCAGTCAAACCAGTCAAATCGCTGAAGAAAGAAAAATCCCTTATCCCAAAGGAAGATCCCTTATCCCACAAACAAAAAAATCTCATACACCAACTTGATATACTACCCTAACCTTAAAAAATAGATTATAATTATTATTATAAATAAAAAAACTATACAGTACTTTCAAACTTCCAAACAACCACACAATAACAGACGTGTACGCTACCGGCGAACAATAGAAGCTTCTATCGTATACTTCTGGCCGAGACTGACGGTGACATTGTGCGGAATTGCTTTTGTACGCAATTACAGTATATCAATGCATAGAACTGCAATTTTTTTTTATTATTTTCTCTAATATTTTTATATATATTCTAGAAATAGCATGTAAAATCCAACGCATGGATTGATTAGCATTTAAAATCCAACGCATGGATTGCATGTTCAACGCTGGGCATATATTTAAAAATTTTCCGATAATTTTGATGAAATTGCATGTTCATTGCTGGGCAGATATATTATTTTTTTGCTATAAATTTAATGAAAAAGCTAATGGGTGCGGTGGGGTGGAAATCCGTCTATAAAACAGTCAACACCGGTCCCAATTCTTTTCGTGATCGCATCAAACCTGTTCGGCGCATTAACAACCCCAAGTTAGATGGGGCAGAGCCAAGGCTTATTGCCCGGATCAGGAAAAAACGATGCTTGCATTATTTCCGACCCGGAAAAGAGCTAGATCCCTGATTTTCTTATCTGAACAATCCGACCCTCAGGTCTGATAATGCCTTGCTTCTTCTAAGACAGGGCTTGCTTTCGACGCTTTCATTATTTCCAATCCGGAAAAGATCTACAACCCTGATTTTCTTATCTCCAAACGGCGATTCTGTACAATACGATTCTCACGTCCTATCATGCCTTACTTTTTCTAATACATAGCCTTGCTTTTTCCATGGAAAATGTGAAAACGATTTGGTTTTCTTGACATGTTAGGTAGATGCACGTTGTTCGATTTTGACTTCAATTTAGAATCGTAAGCACCAAAGGGTCTTAGACTCCTGGCTGCACGCCTTCCCCTAAAAAGGGGCATCTTTTTGCTTAAAGATACATCAACGGTAAGGAAACCCTGCGAGATGTGAGTTTACAGGAGCATAAGAACATGGCGAGGGAACAGCTAGAGATGTCGAGTCTGGAAGAACGAGCTGAGGAAAAGAAGCAAGGAACGATGTCGGATTCACAAAAAGCAAAGGACGGCAAGAGCGCCGGTGGTTCAAAGAATTCAGAAATCTCATTGTTCAAACTTTTCAAGTATGCTGATTCAACAGATCTGTGGCTTATGGTACTCGGCACTGTAGGAACGATTGCAGATGGAGTTGCCACGCCTGGGACGATGCTTATAATGAGTAGTTTGATTAACACAATAGGAAGTGGTCCAGCGAGAAATTTCACTGAGACAGTCGACAAGGTAATGCTTGTATCTTTCAAAACTCAGAACGCGATAAGAACCAGGATCTTGTATAGTGATTAATAACTAGGTGTTGGTAAATTGTGCAGTATGCTTTGCGTCTGGTGTATTTGTCGATCGGTGTGTTGGTTGCTGCGTTTTTAGGTGGGTATAACTCTCCTACTTTCGACCTTTCGCCCTTTCCAGAGTGTTTATGAGAAGGCCCTTTTATGATGTTGCTTTGCTTTTTATGATCAGAGGCGTTCTGTTGGGCGAGGACCGGCGAAAGGCAAGCATCTCGGATGCGTAGAAAATATTTGAAGGCGGTGTTGAGGCAAGACGAGGGATTCTTCGACACCGAAGGCACCACCACATCAGAAGTGGTTACCAGCGTTTCTAATGATACTCTGGTTATACAGGACGTTTTCGCTGAAAAGGTATGTCGATCTTAGTTAGTCGATCCTCTCATCTAATTTGTCCATACTCTTCAGGATTTTGTTTTTGTTCGGACTCTGCCGGATCTTGTACTTTCTGTTAGTATTGCTGAATATAGAAACTGGTTGCGAAAACGGTACTAATTCTCTTTGGAAGTTGTCCATTTTCAGCTACCCAGCTTCATCATGAATGTGTCTCTGTTCTTGGGGGCATATTTTGTGGCATTCTACTTGACATGGAGACTGGCAATAGTGTCATTTCCTTTCGTGATCTTGCTGATTATTCCAGGAATTTTGTATGGACGGATTCTAGTGGGGACTTCTCGCAAGCTTAATGAAGCCTATAACGTAGCTGGGAATATTGCAGAGCAAGCTCTGTCATCGATTAGAACGGTCTTTTCTTTCGTTGGAGAGGAAAGAACAATGGCCAAGTTCTCCGATGCGCTTAATGGAACTGTAAAGCTTGGCCTCAAACAAGGTCTTGTCAAAGGTTTGGCAGTAGGAAGCGGAGGAATTACCTTCGGTATCTGGTCGTTCAACGCGTGGTATGGTAGCAGATTAGTTATGTATCATGGTGCATTAGGAGGAAAGATTTTCGTGACTTCAGTTTGCTTACTTCTGGGTGGCTTGTAAGTTTTCTCCCTCTCATTTTTTCTCTTTTGATTGCTTCTATAATTTCGGATCTTTCTAAACGGCAAATTTACCCCATTTCCCCAAGGATCTCAAACAAAATTTCTGGAATAATTAATATATTTGCAGAGGTCTAGGGACTGCTCTGCCGAATCTCAGATACTTTTCAGAAGCACGGGTTGCTGGTAAACGCATCTTTGAGATGATTGACAGAGATCCCGTCATTGACTCGGATGATCTAGAAGGAGAAATATTGCAGGAAGTTAGCGGTGAAGTTGAATTTAGAAACGTTGAGTTTGCATATCCGTCTCGGCCAGAGACCAAGATATTTCGCAGCTTCTGTCTAACCATTCCGGCAAGTAAGACCGTTGCGTTGGTGGGAGGAAGCGGGTCAGGCAAGTCTACGGCTGTTGCGTTGATAGAGAGATTCTATGATCCCCAGGCAGGAGAGATTCTGCTTGATGGAGTGAACACTAAAGCGCTACAATTGAAATGGTTGCGTTCCCAAATTGGATTAGTAAGTCAAGAACCGGCACTCTTTGCTACATCGATCAAGGAGAACATCTTGTTCGGAAAGGACGGAGCCAGCATGGACCAAGTAATTGTTGCGGCCAAGGCTTCCAATGCTCACAATTTCATCATTCAACTACCACACGGTTATGATACACAGGTAAGATTTCGTTTTTTTTCTCAATCTCTATCTCTAGAAAGTGCAGTCGGTTTCACAAGATTCCTTTGATTTGGGGAATACAGGTGGGCGAGCGTGGAGTGCAGATGTCCGGAGGGCAAAAGCAACGTATAGCCATTGCTAGAGCTATGCTCAAAGATCCTCGTCTACTTCTTCTTGACGAGGCCACTAGTGCTCTGGATGCGGAGTCGGAGAAGATCGTTCAGGATGCTCTAGACCAAGCTTCAGTTGGACGCACAACAGTTATTGTTGCTCATCGCCTCTCCACCATCCGCAACGCGGACATGATTGCAGTGGTTCAAGCGGGTCAGGTGATCGAGACAGGCCCGCATGAAGATCTGATATATAGACGGAACGGAGCATACGCTACTTTGGTGCAACTGCAACAGGCCGCAGCAGATAAACCAGATGAGAGAGCCGACGGGGACAATATCCGAACCTCGTCTTTGAGAGCGAAGAGCTCTGGCGTATATAGCAGATCCAGTTCGAACACGTCGGCATCAGGCCATCAAGAAGTGGTAAAGGAAGATAAGGCTCCTTCCGCCCCTTCATTCCGTCGACTGTTTCTTTTAAATGCTCCGGAATGGAAGCAGGCCCTATTAGGCTGTACAGGAGCCTTGGGTTTTGGAGCAGTTCATCCTGTTTATTCCTTCTTCATGGGGGGCGTGGTATCTGTATTTTTCCTCAAGGACCATGATCAGATCAAATCCAAAATCAGAGAATACTCCATCATTTTTGTGGGCTTGGGAGTAATATCGTTCGCAGTAAATCTATTGCAGCATTACAACTTCGGAGCTATGGGCGAATATCTCACGAAAAGGGTTCGAGAGCGGATGCTGTCCAAGATTATGACTTTCGAGATTGGGTGGTTCGATAAGGACGAGAATTCCAGCGGAGCTGTGTGCTCCAGACTCGCGACAGAGGCTAATGTGGCAAGTATCCGATCTTCAAGTTTTAATGTTTCTAGCGAATATCTGATTGTGATACAATTTTCTTACAATTTTAATGTTCGATGCACTATTTGTTATACAGGTGAGATCTCTGGTCGGAGATCGTATATCGTTACTTGTACAAACTGTGTCCGCGGTTACAATCGCCTTCACGATGGGTTTGATTATAGCATGGCGTCTTGCGATTGTAATAATCGCAGCGCAACCTCTGGTAATATCATGTTTCTACACCAAAAAGGTTATGCTGAAGACCATGTCCCAGAAGGCTCTAAAAGCTCAAGATCAGGGTAGTCAGCTAGCGGCAGAGGCTGTCTCTAACCATCGTACTATTAGTGCCTTTTCTTCACAGGAAAAGATTCTACGCCTCTTCGAAAAGACTCAAGAAGGTCCTCGGAGAGACAGTATCAAAGAGTCTTTGATTGCAGGACTAGTACTCGGAATTTCACAATGCATCAACATATGCAATACGGCTCTGGATTTTTGGTATGGAGGGCACCTTGTTTTTAAAGGACTAATCAGCTCTAAAGATCTTTTTCAAACTTTCTTCATTCTGATGAGCACTGGGAAAGTGCTAGCAGACGCAGGGAGTATGAGCAACGACATTGCCAAAGGCTCTGATACAGTCAAATCTGTGTTCGGCATCCTGGACAGAGAGAGCCGCATAAACCCAGACGATGCAGAGGGCGAGAAACCGGAAAAGATAGAAGGAAACGTGGATGTGAGAAACGTCGACTTCGCTTACCCAGCTCGTCCAGATGTGATCATCTTCAAGAACTTCTCCTTGAGGATAAAAGCAGGCACCAGCATGGCTCTTGTAGGACAAAGCGGATCAGGAAAGTCGACCATCATTGGATTAATCGAAAGATTCTACGACCCATTAAAAGGGACGGTGAGAATCGATGGCAGGGACATCAAGACGTTCAATCTGAGGAGTCTGAGAAAACATATAGCCCTGGTAGGTCAGGAGCCCACCCTGTTTGCAGGAAGCATTCGAGACAACATTCTCTACGGAAAAGAGAATGCAACCGAGGTGGAGATGATCGAAGCTGCAAAGGATGCAAATGCTCACGACTTCATCAGGTAAATACTGCAATTGTTCAACAGAAACAGAATGTTTATGCAATAAATTAGGACATACTGAATCAGCTGCAATTGAAACAGATCGTTTAAGCAATTAATCTGGACATAATGAATTGAACCAGTGAAATTAACTTGGAATTGTGCAGCTCTTTGGAGGAGGGATACGAAACAAGCTGCGGTGACAGAGGAGTTCAATTATCGGGAGGGCAAAAGCAGCGGATTGCGATAGCGAGGGCGATCATAAAGAATCCGAGCATATTACTGCTGGACGAGGCAACGAGCGCATTGGACAGCCAGTCGGAACAGATCGTTCAAGAGGCTCTGGACAGAATTATGGTGGGGAGAACGAGCATTGTGGTAGCTCATCGGCTGACTACCATCCAGAATGCAGATTCCATTGCTGTGATTCAAGATGGGACAGTCATTGAACAGGGAACTCATTCATATCTGATGAGCAAAGGAGAAGGCAATCCATATTATTCTCTAGTTAATATGCAGCGAACACACCACCACTAAATTCAAATCTCCTTCCGTCAAAAGGGATTCCCGTGTCCATGTCTTAATGTTTTGAACTAAATTTGGATGTTGTATGCTTATCTGTATCTGAATTGTGTACTGCGTTTACTGGCATATCGTTTGCTGCCAGATGATAAATCTGCCAATTGCCAGAGATGATGTTAAGTGCAGTGGACATGGAGAGGAAAACGATAATATATAGATGATAATATAGCCAGTTAAGCCCAAAAATATGGTGTACAAAAAATGACAGGAAGAAACCAAGATTCTACGCTGCTGGTTTCTTGATCCATTTTTTCCGCTCATAACTCTTCAGTAGAGCCCTCATGGAATGCTCTGTCAAAATCGATCTAGGTTTGAGGTGGTAAACTGGTAAACTTCCACTTTACCGCCACACAAGTCGATGAATAGTAAAATATTGTGACTGGAATGTACTACTTTTATTGAATCTTATACGAGATGTTGTTTTTCTTTACTATTCATCACAATTGGCCGTAATTTCTGTTAAAATGACAATCACATAGAGGTGGTAAACTGGTAAACTTCCACTTTACTGCCACAGAAGTCGATGAATAGTAAAATATTGTGACTTGAATGTACTACTTTTATTGAATCTTATACGAGGTGTTGTTTTACTTTATCGTACTGTTAAATGTAGTTTTTATAATTGGCCGTAATTTCTTTTCAAATGACAGTCACATGCCTTTTCTTTTAGTTCGAGTCGTGATTTACTTTTTACCAAATCTAATTTCTTATTATAGTAATTCGTTTGCATGTATTGAGATTAATGTTTATATATGGGGATTAAAGTTTTACATTGTTATTTTTAAGATATATACCTTTTTAATTGGAGAATAATGAAATCGTCATGCAGAAGCATTCCAGGATTAAATGATGACTCAATAAATTAGTAAATAAATCTTAAAAAAATTAGTCACTCTTTAAGTTATTCTATACTTTATTGTAATTTATGTGATCTCATATTTTTTATTAACTTTAAATAAATCATAACAAATCAACCGAACTTATCTGACAAAAACCTGACATGATTGTGCTGTCACCTTTACATTGGGCAATCTTTTATTTCAAAATTATATGGAAATAATACACATGCGAGCCCATACTGAAAGGACGAATGTTGTAAATCCATGCACAAATTTTTGCGTGACAGAGGTACACTAATATTGTAATACATATTTAGCATATTTATTAAGTTTCATAGCCTTATATTCTAAAGCCTATTATCGGGTTGAGCTGCCACCGTTTCATTGGGCACTTTTTCATATCAAAATCATATTTTAAAAAATCTCATTAATACACACGCCAATGAATGGTACACAACATTTTTTTTTCCTTGACATGCATGTATATAGTAATGTGGGATGAAAATGCATGTATATGTATATTAATTTGCATGTATATAGTAATGTGGGATGAAATTTGATGGGTAAATTGATTTTTATTGGTTGATTTCAAAAATATTAAATATATATTTTTTAAATTATAAATATTTTTTCTTAAAACTATCAAATATTTTTTCTTAAAATTGTCAAATAATAAGACTATTAGACAATCTTTTATATCAAAATTATATTTAAATTAGTGCTCATAAAAATATATATTAAAAGAATAAATGTTGAAAATCTATGTGCAATTTTTTCCGTGACATGCATGTATATTCCGATCCCAAGGATATTACATTAGATGTTACAGAAGTGAAAATATATTATTTTACAATCCCTTCCCAAAAACAAACTCATCATACAGTTCTTGAGAGGAACAAGTTCGTCCGTACAAAATTCAGATGGAAATTTATAATTGTATTTGGGCGAAGTAATATGATTATCGATATGCATCGAAAATCATATAGACAGGTTAAGATCATAGGAAGAATTATTTTAAACAATTATGTTAAAATATTTGTATAAATTGGATAGTTTATATAGTATATTAAGGGTTGTTAGTACATTGTTATGATCTAGTTTGAATGAGTTTAATAGTTAAGAATAAGTGCTTCTTTCTAAGAAGTTATAAGTTCAAATCTAGAAAAAGGTAGCTTATGTATACCTCTTGGGTGAAGGGGATCCCTTGTCCCACAAACAAGGGAGTCTCATACACCAATTTGGTGATTGACTTGAGTGTGACCTTAAAATTAGATTATTATTTTTATTATTTTAGTTGATATTTTATCTTTTATTACTTATAATCACACTCATTCATATTCATTAATTTATAGTAAATTATATCATAGTTTACTAAAATTGTTAACATAATGGCAATTTTATTTGATGCAATTATTTCACACCATTTCACATGCACTATGGATTACTTATTACTATATTTGTAAAAAAAGATTTCACATGCAATATTTATCACTTATTACTATATTTGTAAAAAACCCTGCGACAAAGTAAAAACATTAATATCAAATAAAAAAATGTGAGGGGTTTATACTTGAAAATTAAAACCTAAAAGTAAAGTAGCCCTACTTAAAGGTTTTTAATGTTTTTCCTTCAGTGCCATTTCTTTTCAATAATCATCTCTTCCTCTCTCTCATCCCTTTTCAATAATTGTCTCCCACATCATTATTGTCGATCGTTGCTTTTATTAAAATTTTTTACTCTCTTCCTCTCTCCCATCTCTTTCCAATAACTATATCTTCCTCTCCACCATCCCTTTCCAATAATTATCTCTCACACATCATCATTGTTGATCGTTGCATTTATTAAAATTTATAACTCTTAGTGATTCAAACCCTCGTATCTATAAATCCCAAACCCTTTGATCATAAAGGCCTAACTGCGAGGACATGTGAGAGCCGAAAAAGCTTAGATTATAAAGGCCTACCTGCGAGGACATGTGAGAGCCGAAAAAGCTTAATGTGAGAGGCCGATAACCTTTATTACAAGTGTTGCGTGGTATGGGTGATTTGTGATCCTAGAATTGAGAAAATGGAAAAGTGGAAGTAGAGCCTCTATATGATAAAACGCCTAAATTTTGACCAAAAAGAACACCTAGAGATTCGACGATATGAGGAATTTTATGGTTATTTGCTTGAAGCTTCTACAACCGCCAATGTTCATTGTATGTTGAGCTCAAAAATTGTGGTTGAGGATCCCTCCCAACTCTTAAATGTCTTCGTCCGAAGTCCGCCTCTTTATGGACTTTTGAGCAAGACATTAATTAATTGACGTTACATTTTTGTTGTTGTTGAAGATGTTCACATGGGAGTCTTCAATGGGGGGTTGAGGAAAGTATGGCCTTTCTCTATCGAAGCTTTTGGGAAATCTATTTCTTTGCTTTCTAATTATGTTGAAAATTGAATTCCTTATCGTTTGAGTGCTTGCTAAGTTTCATTATATCATGCATATGCAAAAATTTTTAATAAAATTATATAATAAATAATAGAAATGTTTATTTATTTGCTTCCCAAGTGCCTTCTATGAATAGCCACATGTCGTCCAAGTATCTTCCTAGAATTCCCACGTGTCTTCCATAAACACACATGAATGTGAGTTACATAACATCCCTTTTTTAAATACTATAGTGTCACAATTCTAATGTTTTAGTACTATTTGTTTGTTTTTATCCATATCAATTCTAATGTTTTAATTTGGGTGTTATAGATTAGAACAAAACTCAGGTTTAGTATTGGATGCAAGTAGTTACATGTTTGAATCACTAATGTTAAATTATATGTGCAAAGAAAAAAACTTTAGTAGTATTTATGATGAAAAGAAAGATGGAAAGAAAATTAGTGTTACAATGAAATTTTTAGTCTCTTAACTTGATTTTACGATAAAATTTCAAACATTAAATCAATGTGAAATGGATTTCTTAATAAAAATGGTCGCATTCATTCCATCTCTTCTATTTAAGAGTCCCCAAATCTACTATCATATTAACTAGGAAAATATTTTGATTTGCTAATCGGTACTTACTAGGCTAAGATTTGTGTATTAATGTAAGGAAAAATTGTTTACTTTGTTATCCATAAATTTTCTTCAAACTACTTCCAGTATGTATCCAATACTACTCCCAAATTAGACAATTGATATAAAAGGTTTGAGTCCACAAGTGTAGGGATGGACATTTATTTTGATAATTTGTTTCCTCTTAGAATTATAACACGATGATATATAAAAATTGAGTGATAGTTACAAAATTAATAGGCCTTCCAAGTGGCGACCAAGGTTATTGAAGACCTTAATTTGATAATTTTATTAATAATTATTAATAACATTTTACTTAGATAGATACACTTACCAATTATTGATTATACATATTGACTTTCAATATCAATTATATTAGTTGAGCCTCCAGGAAGCAGATCTATTATCATAGAAAAATCACTCAAAATATCCCTGCAAGCATATCAAAAAATAGAACGAAGCCCTCTTAAGGCCAATAACCCTAGAGGAGGTCAATCAAGCTCTCCATGACACTCCAGATGCTAAATCCCCTGGCCCCAATGGATTCACATCGGACTTCTTTCATCATTGTTGGTCAATGCTGAGACAAGAAGTATGTGAAATCATCGAGGACTCTACGCAATCAGGGAAAGTTCTTCCATCCCTCAACGAGACATTCCTCATCCTCATTCCCAAAGAAGAACGCGTCAATCACCTGAAGAAATTCTGACCCATTTCTCTATGCAATGTCATCTACAAGCTCCTCATCAAGGTTATAGACAACTGTTTAAAACCCATGCTTCCCTTCATCATCTCTCCCGAACAATCAGGGTACATGGAAGGACGTCAAATACTTGATGACGTCATTCTCGCTCACGAAGTCATCCACTCCCTCCAAATCACAAAAATTCCAGGTATGCTCTTAAAACTGTATCTCTCCAAAGATTTCAACAAAATCAACTGGGCTTATATGAAATCCACTCTGTTAGCTTTTGGATTCACCCCCGCTTGTGTCGATTGGATAATCAATATCACTTCCTCAACCTTCTTCTCCATACTTATCAACGACATCCCCTCCAGTCCTTTTACTCCCTCCAGAGGCATCTGACAAGGATACCCTTTATCACCCTTCCTCTTCATCATTATGGTTGAAGGCCTAAGCAGATCCATCAAAGAAAAAATCCTAGACAACTCTCGAAAAGGTCTTCCCCTTCATGCTCTCAATCCCTCTGCCTCTCATAGTCAGTTTGTAGACGATACTCTGATGATGGGATCTCCCATGGACAGGGAAGCTCACTGCATATGCAATCTTCTCCAATACTTTTGCGATGCTTCTGGCATGGACATTAACAGGGAAAAATATCATATTTTCTTTTTCAACACCCCACACCATGTTCAACTTCGCATCACTCCTCAGTTCCACCCACATCTCCCTTACGTCCAAGTACTTGGGAATTCCCCTCATCGACAAAGCCTTGCGTAATAGTTCATGGGAAGGGCTCCTCTCTTCCTTGGAGAAAAAGATTTCTTCTTAGAACTTTCGCACCCTAATTATCCCTAGTTGTCTCATCCTTCTTAAATCAGTGTTGCAAGCCATGCCAATTTATTATTCTTTTTCTTTAGCTTCTCTTGGCTTTGTCCTCACATCTATTAAAAAATTACAGTGGAAATTCCTTTGGCAAGGATTAAAGGCAAGAAACAAGGGAGCCGTAGTCAGCTAGGAAAATATTTGTAGGCAGAATTTGGTTGGGGGTTTAGGCCTTCATGACCCATCTACTCTCAACAATGTTTTAAGCGCCAAAATATGGTGGCGATGGCTAAAAAATCCCATGGATCTATGGGAACGTCTCTAGCGACAAAAATACACCGCCCACACAATGGAAAAGAATCTAATAAGTGTTGGAGTTACTTCACACACACCTAGGATTTATTTTTCCTAAGATTTATCCTATGTTTATTAGTCATTATTCAGTCTACTATATTTTAGGAAGAATATTCCTCCAGGGAGAATATTCTCTTCAGTTTTCACTTCACTTTGATCAGTTGAGTGGAGTCTAGATGCTACATTGGGATTATCACCATGCAACATTGGGATTATCACTAGCTAATGCACATTGTCCTTGGGATCATCATTAGACTAGCACATTACCCATGATTCCTTGATCTCCTTCTCACTTCACTATGTTTCAGTCAGTTAACTGATGACTAATAGACTAGTTAACTTAGTTAGGTGGTAGTTCACTCCCGTAACTACCCGAGAGACTAGGTTGTGTGGTAGTTTACTCCCATAACTATTGGTGTGTGTCCATCTCACTCTAGATGACCACTATGGTGCATTGGCTTCTCCTCCAATGCACATTGGTTGATTTATATAGAGTATATCATGTATAAATTATCATTCATTCATTTGGTAATGAGAATTATTCCATTCTTTCTCGCCTGTTTCTCTTTTCTTCTATTTTCTCTGCAATTGTGTATGTCAATTCCCATCTAGATATATTCTATGCAGTTTCAACACATTTAAATGGTATCAGAGCTGATGAACTACTAGGGAAAATACATAAGTAATTATTTTTGTAGGTACCAAAGATTAAAGATAGCAGAAAAATGGAATTCCCAAAAGAATTCATTCTTACATGTAATATTCCAGATATAAAAAGTATGTAGAAAAAAAATAAAGTGATAGAAATGGAAGATGAACAACAATATAACCAGAACAACACCACAATAATACCAAAATGATACTAGAATAACACTAGAAAGAGCACTTTGATTATTGAGAGCAATGTTCACTTGCCTCTTCGAGGGGTCATCCTCTGACAGAGCAAAGCTCTATTACAATAATATCCTAGACAAAAGTTCCCATACCCTCAAATCCTATTTATACTAACTATGTCTATCAAAAGAACCATCTAGAGGAAGATCCTTCTAGAAGCATAAGCTTCTATTAGGTCTTCTTACATTTGACTTATTCTTTCTTATTGCTAGGCCTTATTAGTATTGACCTTTGTTACATTGGAATATATTATTCTACCTAAGTGAGGGGTTAGGTCCCTAACATGTCCTCCCCCTTAAAAAAAACCTTGTCCTCAAGGTTGCATATGTGGAAATTGTTGCAGAATGGTAGTTGGTTCCCAAGTGGAATCTGTTGGGGTTGTATCTTTCCACTGGACTAACACTTCCTTAATAGTTTGTTGACGTGGACGACGCTCACGCTTGTCCAAAACTGCTTGTGGTTGTAGCCAAATGGATCCTTCTTCGTCCAACTCAGAAAGGTTGGTTTGAGTTTGGTACTTAGTTCCAATCACCTTCTTTAAGCAGGAAACATGAAAAACATGATGTAGCTTAGAATGACTGGGAAAATCTAACTGATAGGCCACCTGTCCCACATGGTTGAGAACGGTATAAGGACCATAAAATTTGGACCCCAGATTTTGATAATGGTGAGCCTTGAGGGAATTTTGCTTGTAATGTTGCAGTCAAAGAAACACATGATCCCCTTCTGCAAATTGACGTTTAGAACGAGCTTGATCTACTTGTTGCTTCATGTGATTCTAGGCCATGACCAAATTCTCTTTGAGGGTACAAAGAATAGCCTCTCGAATTGTAAACGTTTGGTCAATCGCCTAGACCTTCAAGACACCTGAAAAATATGAGAGAAATGAAGGTGGATTTTGTCCATATACCACTTCAAAAGGAGTCATGCGGCTAGTTGTATAGTATGAAGTGTTGTACCACCATTCAGCTAGTGGTAACCATTAAGCCCACTGATTTTTCTTTTCCGAGGAAAACCACCTCAAATATGTTTCCAAAAACTTGTTGACAACTTCAGTTTGACCATCGATCTGGGGATGATAAGTTGTGCTAAGATGCAATTTGGTGCCTTGTAGCTTGAACAGTTCTTGCCAAAAATTGTTGGACATGCCATGAATCTTGAAGACCTGATCAATGAAAAGTTGAGCCACAATGGACATTGTAAAATGGGTGTTGAAGAGCACCGAAATGAGCATACTTGGAAACATGATCAACTACCACCATGATGACTGATTTACTTCCTGGTTTAGGTAAGCCTACAATAAAATCCATAGAGATATCCCGCCAAATAGCAGGTGGAATCGGAAGCGATTGTAGTGTGCCAGAAGATTTGACTGTTTCTCCCTTGTTGCATTGACACACATCACATTCAACCACAAAATTACAAACGTCTTGTTTCATACCATCCCCAAAAAAAGAATGTTTGACCCTGTCATAGGTTTTGGTAAACCCGGAGTGCCCAACTGTGGGTGTAGCATGAAGCTCAGAATGTACCGTGGATTTAAGTTTTGATTGTTTACTTAAATACAAATGACCTTTGTATCAAAGTTCATCATGGAACCAAGAGTACCCTGGGGAAATTGGATAATTGGACTGATATTGTTGTATCAAGTGTGAATTTTTGGGATCGTGTAGCCATTCCTAGTGAACGACTTGGAGCCAATATGGTACAATGAAGGAGAGAGAAAAAAGGGACCCTTCATCTTCATATTTTCGGGAAAGTGCATCCGCAACCACATTGTCTTTTCCTTTCTTGTAAATGATCTCATAATCATATCCAAAGAGTTTAGTCACTCATTTTTGTTTCTCTGGGGAGGAAATGCGTTGTTCCAGAAAATACTTGAGGCTTTGATGATCTATCTTAACTTCGAAGAGTTTCCCCAATAGATAAGGGTGCCAAAGATCAATGGCATGCAGAATAGCCAACATTTCCTTTTCATAGATTGATTTTCCCAAGTTTATTTCAGACATTTGTTTGTTGGTAAAGGCCAAAGGCCAACCCTCTTTCATAAGGACAATGCCAATTCCTTTCCCTGAAGCATCACATTCCAAGACAAAGGTCTTTGTGAAATTGGGAAGGTCCAGGACTAGAGTGGTGTACATGGCCATCTTCAAGGTTTGAAAATCCTGAGCAACTGCTAGCATCCAAGTGAAAGAATTATTTTTAAGGAGTGCAGTGAGAGGTGCCACAATCTTTCTATAATTATTAACAAACTTGTGATAATAACATGTTAAACTTAGAAATCCACACAATATTTTGAGAGTCTTTGGGTGAGGCCAGTCTGCATAGCTTCAATATTTTTAGGATCCACCTTGACGCTAGCCTTGACAACAAGATGACCCAAGTACTCAACTTTCGAGGTGCCAAAAGCACATTTAGATTGTTTCAAGAAAAGTTGGTGCTGAGAGAGTAGATCGAGAACTCGATCCACATGAGCAAGATGGTCTGTCTAGGTTTTGTTATAGATGAGTATATCATCAAAGAAAACTAAGAAAAAATGACGGAGAAAAGGACTGAAGACATGATTCATGAGGCTTTGGAAAGTGGAGGGAGCATTACACAAGCCAAAGGGCATGACCAAAAACTCATAGTGGCCCTCATGAGTTCTAAAGGTAGTCTTAGGAATGTCTTCCTCTTTCATATGGATCTGGTGGTAGCCATAATGAAGATCAATTTTAGTAAAGAATTGGGCACATCTCAATTCATCCAAGAGGTCATCAATGAGAGGAATAGGAAATTTTTGTTTAATGGTGAGTTTGTTGAGGGCGCGGAAGTCTGGAAACATGCTCCAAGAACCTTATTTATTAAGGACCATGACCACAAGAGAAGGGTATGGGCTTGTGCTAGGGCGGATAACACCTGTGTTAAGCAGTTCTTGAACCATTTTCTCAATTTCATTTTTTTGGGAAAATGGGTGACGATAGGGACGGATATTGGGAGGAAGGCTTCCTGGGACAAGGGGAATGGAATGATCATGAAAAAACAGGAAGGAGGGAGTCCCTGGGGAGTGGAAACAACCACTTGATGTTTAGAGAGGATGGATTGGAGGTCCTGCGACACAGAGGGTGTCTCAGTTGCTTATATGGCATGGAGTTGGGAAATAATGCAAGAATGACCTTTTTTTAGCATATTTTCCATGAAATGGGAACTAATGATCTCAGGGGAACTGACGATGATGCCTTGGAACTTATATTGTTGGCCCTCATGGTCGAATTGCATGGTTAATTCCTTAAAATCCATGAGAATGGGACCCAAAGTCCTTAGCCAGTCTGCACTCAACACAATGTCACAACTGCCCATGTCGATAGTGAACATATGACATTTCAGGTGGTAGTCACCAATTTGGAGACACATATTTTCACAACACCCTCCACATTTCATGGACCTTCCATTGGCAATCATGATTTGGAAATTATTAACTGTATGAACATAGCAATTAGTTTCTTGGGCAATGCAACGATGAATAAAATTATGGGTGCTTCCACTATCAACAAGAATGATGAACTTCCTATGCTTGATGTAGCCAATTATCTTGAGGGTTTGGGGAGAAGAGAAGCTAGTGAGAGCATTTAGGGAAAAGACCGGTTTGACTTCAGTAGGGTCTGAGGGAGGGGTTATGTCAGTGGGTTCAGGTGACACAGACACAAGGGGAGCTTCAACTTCCTCTTTCAAAACATCCTCCGAGATGGCCATAAAAATATTTTGTTTCTTACACTTGTGTCCTGGAAAATATTTTTCATCACAATTATAACAAAGGCCTTTAAGTTGGCATTCAGCCATTTCGGCCCTGGTCAATTTTTGGATCTTTAGTGGAGTAGAAGGAGTAGGATTTATTGGTTTAGTGTGAGGAATAAAGGGGGGTTTCCATTTTTGAGAACATACAACCTGTTGTGCTTCCTTATCTCTTTTAGTAGCCTCCACCCAACTCTAAGGTCGATCCATGAGGACATGGGAACGAATCGCATCCTTGAGGCCACTGATAAAAAATTCTCAGAAAAAAGCATCAGACATGCCCTCTGTACGAAAAGCTAGTCGCTCAAAAGAAGCTATAAAGTATTCCACTATGCCAAATTGTTTCAACTCTTTCAAATGGCCTAAATGGTTGGTGTCAGTGTCAAAGAGTTCATAAAGCTCTGCCACAAAGTGTGTCCAAGAAACATACCTTTGACGAGCAATTTTTCTCCATTGCCACCATTGCCAACGTTCTTTATCTAGATGGAGAAAACAATACTGGAGTTTGGCTAACTCATATGTAATGTCGTACAAAGAGAAATAATGTTCCATTTGAGTTACCCAAATAGTGGGATCTGAACCATCAAATTTGGTCACATCCACACGCGGAAGGCATAGGCCACGCTGAAAGTGATGGGGCTTAAAATTATGGGAATGAGAGGAAGTTTCAACTTTGGTATACAAAGGTGGGTCAGATAAAGGGGGATCTACAAGGATATGCAGCTTGGTACAGATCATCAAAGTGACAGATTCAAGTTGGTTAGTAATGTCTTGTTTGAGGTTTTCTTTGAGTTCCTCGATTGAGGTGGCGAAGGAGGAATGCGTGTTTTTATTGATGGTGGAAATATTGGCACTGATCTGTCTCACTTATTGTTGGGTCTCTGTGAAATTAGATTGCAAGGTATTGAAAGAGCTTCCAAGTCTTGGCTATGGGTATGGGCCATGATGACGAGGGAACAAAAAAGGGGTGGGTGGGGTCAAAAAAATTACTGAAAAATGATAGGTATGAATTTGATAAGTGAGAAGAGATAAATCCAATGGAATAGGTCTCAAATAATGGTGGAATGATGTTTTTTTTCTTTTTTTCTTTTTTACATCTGCGAAGTTATACTCTAGTTTGAAGAATACTACAATGATGAAATTCCCAAATGCTTAACCAGGAAGAAATGTGTAGTGATTTGGAAATTCGAACATAGTTGCACAACAATAGATCTTCTCTGTTTTGTTTTTTCTTTTTGTCCCCAAGAGTTAGGTATTCAAGGGTTATACAGACAAGGGTTTTCCCTGTGCTATAGATCTATGATATATGTGCGGGGTCCAACAATAGTACTTGGCCCAATATCTCACGGCACCAACTAAGGAGGCTAGACCATACCCTTAGTCATACTACTCAACTACCCAGGTAGTAGAGAGTATCTTCTCGAGTTTTTTTCTCAGTGGCACTATAGCAGTTAGGCGGTCGATTGGTTTATCTAAAGAGAGCTTCAGGAAATCTAGGCCGATCTGTATACAGGTGTTGTTTGATGCGCTACCACTCGAAGGGGTACCAACAGGGGTTACAAGGGTGGCCAACAGATGTGCGCTTAAGTACCACTTGTATTTCCTATGTGTATGAATCCCCGACCATGGTTTTATGCACATAACGACAAATCTCTGTAGCTTAAATACATCAGAATACATCTCTACCCTAAAAAAAAAAATTAACCCACAATTTTTTGCCGAGGAAAGTGCTCTGATACCACTTGTGATATTCCAAATATAAAAAGTATGCAGAACAGAAATAAAGTGCTAGAAATGGCAGATGAACAACAATATAACCAAAACAACACCACAATAATACCAAAATGATACCAGAATAACACCAGAAAGAGCACTTTGATTACTGAGACAAATGTTCACTTGCCTCTTCGAGGGGGGAACCTTCGGCAGAGCAGAGATCTATTACAATAATATCCAAGACAAAAGTTCTCATACCCTCGACTCCTATTTATACTAAATATGTCTATCAAAAGAACTATCTAGAGGAATATCCTTCTAGAAGCAAAAACTTCTATTAGTTCTTCTTATATTCAACTTATTCTTTCTTATTGCTAGGCCTTATTAATATTGACCTTTATTACATCATAATATATTATTCTACCTAAGTGAGGGGTTAGGTCCCTAACATTACACCTTACAACTTCTTTGCATGGAAGGAGAATATGATCATGCATCTTTGAAGCAGAGGACTATATAGGTTAACCATGAACACAGAGACATAATCAACATCAGCCATAGAAAAATCCAAGTATCTAAATTGAATGGATGAAGCATTCAGAACAATTTGCAGTCTCATTTCTCCTAATATCCTCTTTCACATATCTTCCTGTAAAAACCCCAATGAAGCTTGGACCACCATTGAAGGGATTTTTGGAAAATAGGATGAGATGAGGGGACACATGCTCGAGGTGGAATTTCTCACATTGGATCTGTTGGAGCCGCCCTTGTTTTTTTTAACCCATCACAATTTTCATTGTTGATACTTGAAATTTAAAGATGGCCTTATTTTCCCCCCGAGATTTTGAAAACTATGCAACCTTGTCACATGAGCAACAATGATTTTCTACTCTCGAAACAAGTCTACTTTCATAAGAACATTCGCTCTTTTGGCTCTACTTAAGGATCTCGCAAGTCGGATACTATAATCCATCAGTTCACACGTCCCGAGTCACGAAAGGGCGAAGTCGTTTTAAATTTTCACTCAAGACAGTAACCAAGGTAGAATCTTTTAACTCATGATTAGACGTCGTCGGGGTTTCGCGCCTCGGCGTTCACCAAGTCCGAATTTTTATTTTTACAGCCCCGAGAGCCGAGAACACGAAGTTCTATTCGGATAACCCATGTCAAGGATCAAAGGAAAAAAGCTAACTATGATAAATGTTGTTCTCGACATTTCGCCACTCGGCAGTAACTTTTTCAAAAGTAACAGCCTCTAATCCTCGACTCACGAAGGCACGAGGTAATTATAACATGATTAATTAATCGATTAATCCAATATTTTCTTCCCCTTAATCGAGTTTTAATTATCACCATCTCGCGGTTTCGCGACTCGGCATACTAATCTCCTAAAATTTTATCTTTGAAGTTCCAAGTTGCGATACGACAAATAAAATGATTATAAAATTAATTATGCCTCAAATCGCGATTACCTTTAATTAAACCAAACCCGGTCCTCGTGATCTCGGGAGTTGGAAACTCAAAATGTTAACAGAAAATTTACGAGATAACGAATAGCGAGAAATTTATTAACATGGACAGATTTGGATCAATTAAGTTTAATCAAGACTTATCCTGAGTTTCGATTCTTGTACAATTCTCGAAGGAGCATTTTCACTCCATACGCCAATTGACTTTTAAACCGCCAAAATTTATGACATTAAGGGGAAAATAGGGTAAATCTATGTGTAAGATCAGATTTTAACGACAGAAATTTGTTTCTAATTTCGAATTGACAGGCTTGTTTTGAAAGGTACCGTTTTTTCAAATATATGCAAGTGTTGCGTTTCATTATGCATTTTTCATAGCACGCAGAGCTCATCAATTCCGAGTAAACTAAATTCTGTATGTATACGCAGTTCTATCGCAGAAGAGATAAAACACAAGCTTCAGCTATGGCTCCGCGGAAAGAAGCAAAGGCGAATGTTGAGGTCACAGGACAAGGCTCGAATAACGTCTCCGATACTTCACCTCGAAGTGTTGATTCGGTCCCAAACTGGGCATTTGTTTCAGACATTCTACAGTCACAATTGGTAGATTATTCAGACGACTCCGACGAAAATGAAAAAGATGATCTCAACACCAAATATAAGATAGTCATCCAATCCGGTATGCATAGAGTAGCATCCAGACCACGATTGCTCCCATATTATGACATGATCCGATGGGCGTTAGATCACGTAGACATACCGACCAGGACTATCATGAACGAGCAACAGGTCACTGTTGGGACTTTTAGGCCAGAGCATATGAAAACCATGTATAAGCTCCCGACGACATTTGACTATACATACGATGCCGAGTTCCTGGAGGAATTGAAATAAAAGGAGTGCATCCAGTATGATAAAACCATGCCAGGTTTGATAAAGGATTGGGTTTCACGTGCCGCGAAGTTCAGGGTTAATGACCAAGGTGTTTATTCAATCGCCTCTTTGGAACCACAGTATAAATATGTGGCCATAATGACATGTAGGTTATATGGGAGAGAGGACACATCACATTTTATCCTTGCATGGGTGCCTCTAATGTTTCGGGCCGCAAAAGGTTTCTCTTTTAATTGGGCAAAGATACTTTCAGATAGTTTGGCCAACCGGGTCACAGAGTACCGGGAGCAGAAAGAAAATGGGAGGCCATCCTCATTTTTCATGTCTGCATACATTATGGATATGATATGTTCCATGANTTAAGCAGTTCTTGAACCATTTTCTCAATTTCATTTTTTTGGGAAAATGGGTGACGATAGGGACGGATATTGGGAGGAAGGCTTCCTGGGACAAGGGGAATGGAATGATCATGAAAAAACAGGAAGGAGGGAGTCCCTGGGGAGTGGAAACAACCACTTGATGTTTAGAGAGGATGGATTGGAGGTCCTGCGACACAGAGGGTGTCTCAGTTGCTTATATGGCATGGAGTTGGGAAATAATGCAAGAATGACCTTTTTTTAGCATATTTTCCATGAAATGGGAACTAATGATCTCAGGGGAACTGACGATGATGCCTTGGAACTTATATTGTTGGCCCTCATGGTCGAATTGCATGGTTAATTCCTTAAAATCCATGAGAATGGGACCCAAAGTCCTTAGCCAGTCTGCACTCAACACAATGTCACAACTGCCCATGTCGATAGTGAACATATGACATTTCAGGTGGTAGTCACCAATTTGGAGACACATATTTTCACAACACCCTCCACATTTCATGGACCTTCCATTGGCAATCATGATTTGGAAATTATTAACTGTATGAACATAGCAATTAGTTTCTTGGGCAATGCAACGATGAATAAAATTATGGGTGCTTCCACTATCAACAAGAATGATGAACTTCCTATGCTTGATGTAGCCAATTATCTTGAGGGTTTGGGGAGAAGAGAAGCTAGTGAGAGCATTTAGGGAAAAGACCGGTTTGACTTCAGTAGGGTCTGAGGGAGGGGTTATGTCAGTGGGTTCAGGTGACACAGACACAAGGGGAGCTTCAACTTCCTCTTTCAAAACATCCTCCGAGATGGCCATAAAAATATTTTGTTTCTTACACTTGTGTCCTGGAAAATATTTTTCATCACAATTATAACAAAGGCCTTTAAGTTGGCATTCAGCCATTTCGGCCCTGGTCAATTTTTGGATCTTTAGTGGAGTAGAAGGAGTAGGATTTATTGGTTTAGTGTGAGGAATAAAGGGGGGTTTCCATTTTTGAGAACATACAACCTGTTGTGCTTCCTTATCTCTTTTAGTAGCCTCCACCCAACTCTAAGGTCGATCCATGAGGACATGGGAACGAATCGCATCCTTGAGGCCACTGATAAAAAATTCTCAGAAAAAAGCATCAGACATGCCCTCTGTACGAAAAGCTAGTCGCTCAAAAGAAGCTATAAAGTATTCCACTATGCCAAATTGTTTCAACTCTTTCAAATGGCCTAAATGGTTGGTGTCAGTGTCAAAGAGTTCATAAAGCTCTGCCACAAAGTGTGTCCAAGAAACATACCTTTGACGAGCAATTTTTCTCCATTGCCACCATTGCCAACGTTCTTTATCTAGATGGAGAAAACAATACTGGAGTTTGGCTAACTCATATGTAATGTCGTACAAAGAGAAATAATGTTCCATTTGAGTTACCCAAATAGTGGGATCTGAACCATCAAATTTGGTCACATCCACACGCGGAAGGCATAGGCCACGCTGAAAGTGATGGGGCTTAAAATTATGGGAATGAGAGGAAGTTTCAACTTTGGTATACAAAGGTGGGTCAGATAAAGGGGGATCTACAAGGATATGCAGCTTGGTACAGATCATCAAAGTGACAGATTCAAGTTGGTTAGTAATGTCTTGTTTGAGGTTTTCTTTGAGTTCCTCGATTGAGGTGGCGAAGGAGGAATGCGTGTTTTTATTGATGGTGGAAATATTGGCACTGATCTGTCTCACTTATTGTTGGGTCTCTGTGAAATTAGATTGCAAGGTATTGAAAGAGCTTCCAAGTCTTGGCTATGGGTATGGGCCATGATGACGAGGGAACAAAAAAGGGGTGGGTGGGGTCAAAAAAATTACTGAAAAATGATAGGTATGAATTTGATAAGTGAGAAGAGATAAATCCAATGGAATAGGTCTCAAATAATGGTGGAATGATGTTTTTTTTCTTTTTTTCTTTTTTACATCTGCGAAGTTATACTCTAGTTTGAAGAATACTACAATGATGAAATTCCCAAATGCTTAACCAGGAAGAAATGTGTAGTGATTTGGAAATTCGAACATAGTTGCACAACAATAGATCTTCTCTGTTTTGTTTTTTGTTTTTGTCCCCAAGAGTTAGGTATTCAAGGGTTATACAGACAAGGGTTTTCCCTGTGCTATAGATCTATGATATATGTGCGGGGTCCAACAGTAGTACTTGGCCCAATATCTCACGGCACCAACTAAGGAGGATAGACCATACCCTTAGTCATACTACTCGACTACCCAGGTAGTAGAGAGTATCTTCTCGAGTTTTTTTCTCAGTGGCACTATAGCAATTAGGCGGTCGATTGGTTTATCTAAAGAGAGCTTCAGGAAATCTAGGCCGATCTGTATACAGGTGTTGTTTGATGCACTACCACTCGAAGGGGTACCAACAGGGGTTACAAGGGTGGCCAACATATGTGCGCTTAAGTACCACTTGTATTTCCTATGTGTATGAATCCCCGACCATGGTTTTATGCACATAACGACAAATCTCTGTAGCTTAAATACATCAGAATACATCTCTACCCTGGAAAAAAAAATTAACCCACAATTTTTTGCCGAGGAAAGTGCTCTGATACCACTTGTGATATTC
The DNA here is from genome assembly GCA_000966675.3 of Picea glauca. Taxonomy (NCBI): domain Eukaryota; kingdom Viridiplantae; phylum Streptophyta; class Pinopsida; order Pinales; family Pinaceae; genus Picea; species Picea glauca. Next base: position 1,103,933 of record JZKD02S2440883.1, read on the forward strand.
CAAATATAAAAAGTATGCAGAACAGAAATAAAGTGCTAGAAATGGAAGATGAACAACAATATAACCAAAACAACACCACAATAATACCAAAATGATACCAGAATAACACCAGAAAGAGCACTTTGATTACTGAGACAAATGTTCACTTGCCTCTTTGAGGGGGGAACCTTCGGCAGAGCAGAGATCTATTACAATAATATCCAAGACAAAAGTTCTCATACCCTCGACTCCTATTTATACTAAATATGTCTATCAAAAGAACTATCTAGAGGAATATCCTTCTAGAAGCAAAAACTTCTATTAGTTCTTCTTATATTCAACTTATTCTTTCTTATTGCTAGGCCTTATTAATATTGACCTTTATTACATCATAATATATTATTCTACCTAAGTGAGGGGTTAGGTCCCTAACATTACACCTTACAACTTCTTTGCATGGAAGGAGAATATGATCATGCATCTTTGAAGCAGAGGACTATATAGGTTAACCATGAACACAGAGACATAATCAACATCAGCCATAGAAAAATCCAAGTATCTAAATTGAATGGATGAAGCATTCAGAACAATTTGCAGTCTCATTTCTCCTAATATCCTCTTTCACATATCTTCCTGTAAAAACCCCAATGAAGCTTGGACCACCATTGAAGGGATTTTTGGAAAATAGGATGAGATGAGGGGACACATGCTCGAGGTGGAATTTCTCACATTGGATCTGTTGGAGCCGCCCTTGTTTTTTTTAACCCATCACAATTTTCATTGTTGATACTTGAAATTTAAAGATGGCCTTATTTTCCCCCCGAGATTTTGAAAACTATGCAACCTTGTCACATGAGCAACAATGATTTTCTACTCTCGAAACAAGTCTACTTTCATAAGAACATTCGCTCTTTTGGCTCTACTTAAGGATCTCGCAAGTCGGATACTATAATCCATCAGTTCACACGTCCCGAGTCACGAAAGGGCGAAGTCGTTTTAAATTTTCACTCAAGACAGTAACCAAGGTAGAATCTTTTAACTCATGATTAGACGTCGTCGGGGTTTCGCGCCTCGGCGTTCACCAAGTCCGAATTTTTATTTTTACAGCCCCGAGAGCCGAGAACACGAAGTTCTATTCGGATAACCCATGTCAAGGATCAAAGGAAAAAAGCTAACTATGATAAATGTTGTTCTCGACATTTCGCCACTCGGCAGTAACTTTTTCAAAAGTAACAGCCTCTAATCCTCGACTCACGAAGGCACGAGGTAATTATAACATGATTAATTAATCGATTAATCCAATATTTTCTTCCCCTTAATCGAGTTTTAATTATCACCATCTCGCGGTTTCGCGACTCGGCATACTAATCTCCTAAAATTTTATCTTTGAAGTTCCAAGTTGCGATACGACAAATAAAATGATTATAAAATTAATTATGCCTCAAATCGCGATTACCTTTAATTAAACCAAACCCGGTCCTCGTGATCTCGGGAGTTGGAAACTCAAAATGTTAACAGAAAATTTACGAGATAACGAATAGCGAGAAATTTATTAACATGGACAGATTTGGATCAATTAAGTTTAATCAAGACTTATCCTGAGTTTCGATTCTTGTACAATTCTCGAAGGAGCATTTTCACTCCATACGCCAATTGACTTTTAAACCGCCAAAATTTATGACATTAAGGGGAAAATAGGGTAAATCTATGTGTAAGATCAGATTTTAACGACAGAAATTTGTTTCTAATTTCGAATTGACAGGCTTGTTTTGAAAGGTACCGTTTTTTCAAATATATGCAAGTGTTGCGTTTCATTATGCATTTTTCATAGCACGCAGAGCTCATCAATTCCGAGTAAACTAAATTCTGTATGTATACGCAGTTCTATCGCAGAAGAGATAAAACACAAGCTTCAGCTATGGCTCCGCGGAAAGAAGCAAAGGCGAATGTTGAGGTCACAGGACAAGGCTCGAATAACGTCTCCGATACTTCACCTCGAAGTGTTGATTCGGTCCCAAACTGGGCATTTGTTTCAGACATTCTACAGTCACAATTGGTAGATTATTCAGACGACTCCGACGAAAATGAAAAAGATGATCTCAACACCAAATATAAGATAGTCATCCAATCCGGTATGCATAGAGTAGCATCCAGACCACGATTGCTCCCATATTATGACATGATCCGATGGGCGTTAGATCACGTAGACATACCGACCAGGACTATCATGAACGAGCAACAGGTCACTGTTGGGACTTTTAGGCCAGAGCATATGAAAACCATGTATAAGCTCCCGACGACATTTGACTATACATACGATGCCGAGTTCCTGGAGGAATTGAAATAAAAGGAGTGCATCCAGTATGATAAAACCATGCCAGGTTTGATAAAGGATTGGGTTTCACGTGCCGCGAAGTTCAGGGTTAATGACCAAGGTGTTTATTCAATCGCCTCTTTGGAACCACAGTATAAATATGTGGCCATAATGACATGTAGGTTATATGGGAGAGAGGACACATCACATTTTATCCTTGCATGGGTGCCTCTAATGTTTCGGGCCGCAAAAGGTTTCTCTTTTAATTGGGCAAAGATACTTTCAGATAGTTTGGCCAACCGGGTCACAGAGTACCGGGAGCAGAAAGAAAATGGGAGGCCATCCTCATTTTTCATGTCTGCATACATTATGGATATGATATGTTCCATGAAACCTTTCCCATTGATGAGGTGGGGTTGGACTCCAGCCCAAGAGAAACCCATACATGTATATCATGACAAACTATGGGAGAATAAAGAAGAAAAGTTCACATATGAAATTTTTAACTAGGTGATAGTGCCCCTGCATATCGCCATTTTTGGGCACCCACCACCTCGTATCTCAGACAACATTGCAACAAATCTGAGTGGCATAGCGGATTGGTACGTGGAGGCAGAGTTTTCGTATTTCAGAGTTTTCGGGGCTTCTGTTCCGCCTCTTGCGTTGCCATTGCTCACTCCCGATAAGATGACTTGTCGAGAGGTCGCCCAATAGATGGTAATTGGCGGGGTGAGTAAAGAACTCAAAGGGTACTCAAAGAAGGTATGGCCTTCTTTTCCCATTCAGCTGAATTCTTATTCTTTGTTAGATTTCGGGCATGCCAAAGCCGAGGCTGCAGCCCTGGAAGACCTAAGTTTGGTCTCCATCGAATATAAGAAACATGATCCACAGAGGGTTGTGAGCAACCATTTGGCTAATTATGGGCTCAAGAGATTTGAGCATGAAATTTCACCCTTAGACGATGTTTTTCGAGGGGTGAGGTCTTATGAAGAAGTGCTAGCCCGGATCCAATCCTTAGCACCCGAAGACACAACATCTGTATTGAGATTCCAGGAACATAGACGAAGCTGTCTCCCCGCTATGTTGGGAGGTTCGGGTGTTTTTGAGACGAAACAGAAGGATGCTGAAGTTTCTGAAGACAGAATTCCTGACCTTGGAAAACACCAGGAGGGGAAACAAATGAGGAATCCTGAAGTAGAGGTAAAGACTCCGGACCCACCAAGGAAACAAAATCCGGAGGCTGAAGTAAAAACTCCGGACCCGCCAAGGAAACAAAAGCCGGAGACTGAAACAAAGACTCTAGGAACACCAAAGAAGCAGAATCCTGTTGATACTCCAAGAGAATTGGAAAAACAAATCGGAGAACCCATCACCTCGGTCACACCCTTGCAGTCGGCACAGGGAAATGTCAGCGAGGGATGGATATTTAATGAAGAACTGAGGCCCATAAGAGTAGAAGAACTCCCTCCAAATGATTTCTGTGATAGTGAAAAGAGAGTTCTATCAAGAAGGAGGGTCTACTACGAAAAAATTTAAAATCATGACCGATGGAAAAGATAAGAAAAGTGACCAACTCCCCACTGAAATTGCAGGAACGCTGGGAGCGTATGCTTCGGCAAATCAATTCTCAGTTGGGCTTTTGAAGAACCAACTAAAAATGAAGAATCACCTAATCAGGACCCTCGAGGATAGCATGGAAATAGAACAGGCTAGTGTGGCCGACAAAAACGAAATAGAGGTGCTCAAGGCCAAGCTTGAGCAAGCACAGTTAGTGGTCCGAGATGGTCAAGCGCAGGTGAGCCAACAGAGAATTCTGATTGAACAGTTGCAGGCTTGGGTAGAAATCGCCGAGAGAAGAGCGATAGACATCAGGATATTTAAATCCCAAGCCAGCGAGATTCAGAGCAAAATCTTTTCGGCACAACAGAATTTGCTTGCCAGGATAGGAGAGATCCAGGAAAATTGTCTGTTGGTAAATCAGGTTTCTGAGAACCTAACTACCAGAGAAAGGGATGCAGGAGCGGCTTGGGTCGCCTTCTAGGAGGTGGTGATAGCTACGAATAACAGAGTTTTGGCATGTGCTACCGGGCTCGCCATCCTAGAACAAACCAGAGGTAACATACTGTTGAAGGATTGGGAGCACAACATTGCCCTAGGCAAGGAGCAATCTCAAAAGGTAATCAATTCTTTGGAAGAAGCTTTTAATTCCATAGACGGTGATATTTTGGGTATGGACAGTGGAGGCGATGCAGAAGCATTGATGCAAATGAATGTGGAACAGATCTCACTTGATATGAAAGAGAAAGATGAGAGAGATTCGGTCGATATCTCTCGGATAGATATGGTAGAAATGGCCCAAGTTGATAAGCACATGATCAAACCCAACATGCAGCTAAGTGTCCTCGACATCATCGATGCACAAATGGAGGACAAGCTACAAAAGTTAGCCCGAGAATGTTACTTTGTCAAGGCCAGCTGTCAAGTAGAGCCTTCATGGTTCGTATCTCAGCTTGTGGAAATATGTATTGCCTGCACTGAGTCTGCGCGAAGACAAGAACCTGGCACTAAGTGAAGACAAAGTAGGGGAAATTGAGCGATTGCTCTTCCCTCTGTCATAAATGAAAATTTGCGACTATTGAGATTCTAAATGCTTTGTAAAAATTGTATAAATATACCCTAGAGAGAAATAAACAGGGATGGACCCTTTTTGAGATTTTGTAAGAGAGTTTTACACTGAGATTTAATACAAGAAGATCTGAGATTTTCAATTCCGTCACTACTGTATTACAAGTTTGCTTTCTTGTTCCTCATTTTCAATTTCAATTCATTTTCATAATTGATGTGCTTCGTTATACTTTAGTACGACCACTACTATAACGAATAAATTCGAGTTTTCGGTAATTGTTTAATGTCTTTCCTCTGCACCAGCTATCAACGGTGTAAGACCAATCTGCAGTTTCGGAATTCTACATGTATTTTTTGTTACATCGATTATTTTCTTACATATTTTCTTCTCCCGTTTACTTTGTGAGATTTTCCCCTGGTAGGAACCTAACACTGTAAATGACTTAATGTTTCTCTCCCATCCTGCCCCTTTTATTAAAATATAATACAGTTACGAGAACGAGCCTTAGATTCACATTCGTATTTTAATTCTGCAATAGTAAGTTCTCTTTTACAAGACTAAACTGAGACAACACTTAATCTCTCTTAAAAAAATTCCTACCTGTGCAGTTCCCCCATGACAGTTCCTGTACCAACTCAACCTAACGTTGAACCCAGGTTACTGAACCAAACACACATCGCCTTAAACCTCTTCAACACTATCCTTAAAATAGGAACTAACTGGACCGAACTTGAACAATCATGGGCTGCCATTGAAAGAGACATAACTATTCAGGAACAGTTCGAAGCCAGACAACCCCAACGAAGAAATCTCCCTTAGTTTCTTTCTCCAAAGGTTGATGCTCTCCCTTCTCCAAATCCTAACCACTTTCGGATGCCTTGACACTGTGCTTTTGAGCCTTAGGTACAGACTCAGGAACAACATCTTTTTGGCGCCGTTGCCGGGGACGAAGTTACGAAATTTTTTTTTCCCTGGGAAAATGACATTGTTTTTCGTTGAAAGTGTTACCCTTTGATAGTGAACAAAGAGTACACACCTTTTAAGGATTTTTATCTTTCACTTAGAGACTCCATGAAGAAATAAGATGGCATTCATTCGAAGGAATACTAGACAAAACCGAGATGGTGAGCAAATTACTCCCGTTGTCGATCCCGAAAAAATTATAAAGGCGAGAGGCTCTTTTAAGCCTACAACTACCGTTTACCAACTTGAAATCCCATCACCGAAGGCTGAGAATATTTACGAACCCTCAACTTCACTCAGTCATCACGTAACTTATCCTTCCTCACCAGACTTTCCTCTTCGCAAAGAAAATAAAGATTCCCTTTTCATTTTTCAAAACCCACTGTATAACTCCCCACAGACAACGATGGAAGCTTTCGGAGGAGGAGGTGGAGGGTTTATAGGAGGATGCAGAGGTTTTATAGGAGGAGGAGGGGAAGGAGGGGGAGGAGTCCCTCTAGGAGGAGGTGGAGGTGTCCCTCTACGAGGAGGTGGAGGCCAAGGGCCTGCCCCCCCTCCCAGAGTTTTTAAAAAAGTTGTAGCTAGATACGCTCCTTTAGTATTTCCCATCTCCCTACACGATCTTCCAGAAAACTACATTAAGAATTTACCAAAATTCACCGAGGAGGGAGATATGACCGCTACTGAACATATTAATTTCTTTGACCAATTCACAGATATCTTCGGTATCGAGCATGAAGATGTATATTAGAGAATCCTTGTCCAAACCTTTGAAGGTCAGGTCCGAACTTGGTTTCGGAGCCTACCCGTAGCCTCTATCCCATCATATGATTCTTTGGAAGATGCTTTCCTCAGACAATGGGGCGAGAGAAAATACCATCTCTATTATCTAACCGAATTTGGGTCTTTGTAGAAAAAGAACTCAGAAATAGTCATGGAATTCATTCTGAGATTCAACAAATTGTACAATAAAATCCCAGCTGAAGTCAAACTATCTCAACCCGCGGCCAAAGTGACCTTCGCCGGAGCTTTCGAGCCGGATTTCACACTACTTTTGTGAGAGCGAAGGGGAGCCACCTTAAACCGTATGCAGGACGATGCGGTAGAGATAGAATCTAATATGATGGCTTCAGGTAAAATTAAGGCTAGAGTAGAGACTGGAAACTAAGAGACCAAGCGCTTTAGAGAACAAGTTGGCCCTTCAGGGTCCAATAGATCCTCAGACGAGAGGGTGGATGATATGGCTAGAGTGATTAAAGAGTTGTCAAATAAAATAACCCAGATGGAACTCGAACATGCCAAGGCTGACTCTTACCCCAAAAAATATTTCAGGAAAAATCAAAACCCTCCTAATCAACAAGGACAAATAAAAAAGGAGGATCAAAAAATACAAGCTCCTTTGAAGAATGAAAATTTTATAGGAGCCAATGATTTCCAAGACTTCGAGGATTCAGATAATGATGTCACAAACTTTGGTGATGACTGTAGTCAACCATATCTGACCCGCGAAGACTACGAAAAGCCTCTCAATACGTCGAAGCCATAAAATGAGAGTGAGGAGAGTGATCACAATGAGATCTGTGAATCTAAGTCAGAAACGGAGATAATGATGGCTGATTTTCAACCAAAGTACAATCT
>JZKD02S2440884.1:19824-31372 GCA_000966675.3 Picea glauca
ATTTGTATATTTACAAAACCAAAAAACAAATAGCAGGAAGAAATTGAGGAAACAATAAAAACAATAATGGAAACACATAATGATAGCAATATTTGACGAAGGAAGTGTTAGCACTTTGTAAATTTCCAAGAGGATGAAAAAGAAGGAATCCACAAAGGTAACTTTATCCAACCGCTTTTAAAGCTGGGATCTAGCCCTTCCATCTTCAGAGAGGGATCTCTCTATATGATTTAGCTTTGTTTTTAGTTTAGATATTAGGCTAGGTAAAGGCACAAGTATGTTTTGTTGTAATAGTGGTTTATAAATTGGTTGAGACAGTCTACTCATCCATTGGGCTATGGGGTCTGTGTTTAATCAAATAACAGATACAACCAAAAATGTCGAAAAAGAACTTCACAGGGCGAGATAATACATTCACTGGATCTTTTAGTAATTAAATGGTGGAGAGAGGAAAAGATAAGAAAAATAACTTCAACTAACAAGCAGTTAAGAATTTATTAATTGAAGGTATTAGAATATAAACATTAAAATCCTTAGAATCGGAAACAGGGTATCCAAGATAAATCCTGCAACTTTACGCTATTCACAAATATTAGTTCCAGAAAACAATATGATTACAGAGAAGGAAAAACATTTAACTTAGAAAATCAACATCACCAGTGAACATACACAAGAATCCTGTAAAATGCCTCTTCTTTATTAATGGCGGATATCCTCAAAAATAATACAGTTTGATAGCAATAGGGTGTGCCAATCAACAACCCCCAATACTTCGAGAGTTGAAGTATTTATAATTCAAATTACAAACGTTCCTGTCATAACTAATAAGGACGTGCTCATTCTATTTTTAGTCTAACTACTTTAACTAATCAAAAACTGTTTGATGGCTTAGTACAACTGCATACGGAAATTTCTGGGGTAGGCCATTGACAAGGTGCCTTCGCAACCTCTTCTGACTGGACAGGTGACTGGATAGTGACAGCTCCTCAGCTAATCGAGTAGATCACAAAGTTCTTCCCATCTGAGATGATTTGGCACTGTGACTTTAAGTAGTCTCCGATACACTTCATCCATGTCTGTATATTTAGCAAATGTAGGCTTGACGATGAATATGTATTTAATCTCATGTTGGATACTAATATCCAACTGCAGGGCATCCATGAATGCTTTGCCTGTGATGCTCCCTTGTATCCCTGCAAACTTGGAATTGTCCTTAGACACTTCAGCCAATCTCTTTTTGTAGTCAAGGAGTGTCATTAGTTTGTCATTAATGACTTTCAGACCAGGGAGGCCTTTATTTTGGAGAGCATCAATCTTATTGAAGAAATTCTGCACTCCTTGATCCATGACTTGGACCTTTTCCTCAAGTTGAAGCATTAGACCTCTCTTGGTTAGAACCCTTTTTAACTCAAGTATAGTTTCTGTCCTGTCCTCGATCTTTCATTCTTCTAGTTCCTCTCTGGTCTTGGAATTCAGGAACCTGATGATTTCATTTTCTTGTGCTGGCATGTCTCCCAGCTCAATTCTGATTTTCTCCACAGCCTGTTTGCTCCTCTCGAGCAACTCATTTTGTTCAAACATGATTTGAACCATTGGCCAGATTTCATTTATGGACTTGGAAACATCTGTCCACGCAATCTCTTTGACCTCAGCCAAAGTCTTCCCTGCCATTGTCTTCTTTTGGAGTTGTTGTAACTCCTTCATGATTTGCTCATTCACCTGCTTTTCTTTGGATAGGCTTGTCTCAAAAGAAGTCTTGAGCTCTTGGACGTTCTCCACTTCTTTCTTAAGCCTGTTGATTTCTGACTCTTGTAGGTTCATCCTCTCCATGGACTTGGCTAGGTCTGTTGTTCCTTCTGGTAGTGGCACTGATGTTGCAGATGGAATGGTTGTCACTATTGTTGTGCTCAAACCTACAATTGGGATAGCACTCAATGGAATGCCTTCCATTGGCTTCCCTTGATCTTTCTCCTTTAGCAGTATCTCCATCTCAGCCTCCATCTCTTTTAGCTGAGCATTCTGCTCCATGAGTAACTTTAACATCTCATCCTTTTCACCTTCCTTTTCTGTTATCTCCTTGGCCTGAGAGTCCTCTGTGGGCAGGAGCTTCAGCTGTTTTCTTAAGGACGCGATGTCAGTGTTTTTCTTTTTTATCATCTCTTCAGCAGCCTTGACGTTCGTAGGGTCATAACCAATTTTGATGACCATCTCCTCCAACGTCTTGATTCTGTTGTCTTTCGCGAAAGAAGATATTTTCTCCAGCTTGAGTTGGGTCTGAGCATTGTTCAAAGACACTTGAAACTTGGCTGCAGAAGCTGTAGCGTGGGGCAATGTGTGGAAAACCATCTCCCCTGTTTGTTTATGCAGATCCTTCTGATCTACTGGATGCACATCTTTCGCTTGGAACTCGAAAGTGGCCCTCTTGTAATCTAAAATAACCTTGGGATCCGGTACCTGTGCTTGGAGGTAGGCCATGTGCATCCTACCCTTTTGAGTGTCAAAGGCTTACAGAAGCCTATGCTGAGCTGTAGATGACTACTTCTGGAACTGGGCATAAGTGCTACTAGTGAGGGTCTGGTTTTTCTTTTTGATCAAATCATACTTTTCAAAAATGCCCAACTTGGGCCCAATCCTGCTCCGCTAAGTATATAAGGGAGAATCTGTAGGTTTCTTTGGTATTTCTATTGTGATTTCTTTATATTGGCTCGAACCGAAAGGTAGAGTGACTGGCTTGACCCCTATGGTGGTCTCTGTGGTAGCTGGGACTTCTTGTTCTATTGTCGCACCGGGCGTTGAAACTGTCTTTGGTCTTTTAGTGTGCATCTTAAACTCCTCTGATGACACCTTTGTTACAGGAGGAGATGACTCCTGTCGGGGCCTCTTCTCCTTGGGAACCTGAGGTGTGGTATTGGGTGGCACACTTGTCGAGGGCACCTGGTGTTCCGCTTCAACTTGATGTTCCACGTCCATCAAAGTGTTGGGCTCCCATACTGTCTGATTTGCAAATTTCTCAATCTCTGGCTTAGGCTCATGAGCATACGGGACACTCTTATTGTTCACTCTCATTTCCGAAATGATCCCACAGGGATCGTAGTGCCAGGTGAAACTTGTAAATAATTTCATCTTCTTTAACATTTTGTCCGCTTCTTCCCCTGCGCTTCGACTATTGCAGATGAAAAAACCAATCTGCCCCTTGATTCTCAATTGCTGCTTCTTTTTCAGGGAAACAAAGTGAATGTCATCTGAATTCATTATTTGCCTAATATATTCTAATGCAAATATCCTTACCGATATGTATAGAGGTAGCTTGTAAGGCGCCAATTCACACCCGAAAACTCTGATTTCAGTGTGGTTCTGATATAAGTACCAATCTCTTGTCTTTGCATTGTCCGAGAGATACAAAACTCTTTGGACCTCATCGTTTATGCGTGGCTCAGGCCTGCCACTCAACATGCTAACCACCGGATGGTAAAACTGATCAATGAAAGCTTTGAATTCGTATTCAACAGAGTTACGCTTCAGAAGAGAAGTCCATGTAGTGACTGGCTGGGGCCTTCCGTCCGCATCCATTTTTTGCATGGAGAAACTGAATTTGTCGTCTTGGAAGTAAATGAACATGTACGCCAGAATGGAAGAATATCTAAACATACCCTCTGTGCCGAAATTCACGAATTGTTCATGAATATTATCGGCCAAGAAGGTGTTGTAGTCGAATTGCGTTGTGGGCTTTTCATCATTTGAGAAAATGGACAGAAAACCCAAGATGGGTTCGTCTACCCATTGGTCAAAATAGTAACCAAGCATGGCACAGAGGGAAGAAATGATTTGATTTCCTTTGGTAGAGAAAAGGGAAGAAGGGTAAGGGGGATTGGTGGAAGGGAGTTGAGCAGAAGGGGGAAGGAAAAGCTTGAATATCTGAGCTCTCTGTGGAAAGGTCATTTTCTGATATAACTCAGTGAGGATTTCTAAATTGAAGGGGGACGTAGATTTGGCACGGGGAATTTGCATCATCTGGTCAATATCTTCAGGAGTGATGAAGAAGAGGACATCTCCAGACGAAGAGACGATGTCCTTCTCGTCAGGGATGTAATGGGCTTGGCATTTCAACGTGAATTCAGGGAAGTGGTGGATCTGGGGAAACATGTACAGGGGCAAATTGGACTCTCAGAGTCCAATTTCGTCTCTTTGGTCCAGGAACACGTCCCGGAGCCATGTCTGGAGATCTGAAAAATCAAAGTCGCATATGGTATCAACAATCAGTCTGTCTTTATCAACCAATGGGATTTTGTCGAGGTCGACGGGAGGCGGAAGGAAAGGGTTCTCTTCTCCTTCCACTGTTCTTGGCTTTGACGCCATCTTAGCAACAGTACCTGCAATAAACAATATGTTAGTGGGGTCTACTGGTTGTGGAGGAAGGCGACGGGAGAGCAATGGAGGAATAATAGGTAAGTTTTCTAGTGCGATGGATGATTCTGGCGTGAGGGATGAATAATGAATGAAAAAGGCATAACGGTAGGTTTATTCAAAACTGGGGTCGATTGGATGTGGGGAAACGGTCAGCATGACAATGGGCATATTATCCAGTTACTAATGGACAATGGGGCACTTGGGGTGATATGGCAGGTGAAGGTGACCAAAGTATACGGACGACTGATGTGGAGGTTGGTGATTGGAGGTAAAAGTCGCCAAAGGAGGTTGTTCATGATTGAAGGGGGTTATGGTACTGACAACAAGGACTGACAGAAGTTATGGGAAGTGACACAACCCCGGGAGCAAGTGGAGCAAGTGAACTCAGTGGAGGATGACGTCCAGGGGCGACGAGATGTCAGGCAACATGTGGGGGATGGGACTTCTGGACCAAAAGGACACTGCCACATGTAACAAGGGGCCCGCCGAAAGGAATATTCATTCTGGACCCCCCCCTTTGGTTAAAAGTAGAACACCAGGGGGGGTCCGAAATCCATTGTGAGCCATAGATCTGTGCGCTTTTTTTCTGGCCGCATATCTTAGCGCGCTCCTTAACACCAATTCCGGACCCCCCCCCTCCATTAAAGGCAGAATGGAGGGGGGGGTCTGGAATTCAATGTGAACCGTAGATTTAAGCACTCTGTTATGGGCTGTCTAGATGTGCGCCCAAGTTATTACCAATTATGGACCCCCCCCCCCTCCGTTAAAGGTAGAACGGACGAGGGGGTCCAGAATCCAATGTGGGTCGTGGATTCACGCGCTCTTTTCTGGACCGTCCAGATCTATGTAAATATTATCACTGATTTCGGACCCCCCCCCTTGATTAAAAGAAGAACACTAGGGGGGGTATGGAATTCTCTGTGAGCTGTTGATCAGAGCGTCGTGATCTGGACCCTTGGAAAGTGAATGTAACATAAATCATGAGCGGAGAAATATGAGCTCGAGGAAAAACTTAGGATAAAGCATGTTATGGGTTTTTCTTCAAATTTCAAAGGGATATCACCATGGGGTTTCAAACAAACTATCTTTAGGCATTTGGGACATGGGGTAACATCTTTATTAATATGTTTTCATGGGGGGTGAAACAAATGAAAAACTAACCTACATGCTAATCCTATCTCCCTAGGACAATTAACCCAGATTAAACTGTTGGGTTAAGAAATTACTCTACCTAAGGGCTATCTAACCAGGATTAGACAGTCTGGTCAGATTTATTCACTAATCTAACCTGAGGGCTATCTAATCAGGATTAGACAGTTTGGTCAGATTTATTCACTAATCTATGAACATCAAATTTAAAAAGAACTTGGCCATGCTTGAAAGGTATGGCCAAGTTACTGTTGTTGCAAGGGGCTTTTCTTTCAATTCTTTTATGCCCTCTTTTCTTTTTCTTTTCTTTTTTCTTTCTTTTTTCTTTCTTTTTCTTTTCTTTTTCTTTTTCTTTTCTTTTTTCCTTTTGTAAAATGAAAAATCAGTTGCCAATAAAAACACTAGATACAGATAATATCCATAATATCCAAGTCATAAGTTGATTCCCATAATTTATGGGGTGATAACAGCGGCTCCACCTGGGGATGGTACTTGAACTGTTAAGTGACAAGAATCCAGTTTCCTATCACTCTGAGCATATCTTTCTAGTAGACTTCATTGGTCTTATTCTAAAGAAAATTTTGAAAAACAGTGATCAACAGCTTAGGGCCTTCTCTTCGGGCTTCAACCAACTAACCAATGTTCCTCACTAAGAAAATGCAAGTAGAGACTGAAAATTAAAACTGTATGTACAATGGATAGTGAGTTCTTCAAATCTCTTACTGAGGTGGGACATAATGTTTCAGCATTCTGCCATTCACAGGTGCTCCTGGCAGATCTGACCCATCGACATTGTTTAGCAAGAACGCATTGTTTCCTCTGAAAGCTTGGATCATGTAGGGCCCTGTCCACAAATTGTCAAATTTCCCATGCTTTCCCTTGTCCTCGTTCCTGGCATCCCATCTCAAAACCAGGTCTCCCAGTTAGAAATCATCCTCCTTGGTTCATCTGTCAAAGATCTTCTTGATGTTCTCTTGGATGACCTGTGTTTTGTTGAAAACATCCTCTCTAGTCTATTGCAAATGAATCATCTGATTGATTTGTCTCTGGGAGTCATTTGGCTCAGCTTGTATCTCATGAAGTAACTTCATGACAGGGACTCCCAAAGAAGTTGGGAAAATAGCCTCGGTACCATAGACCAGCTTGTATGGTGACATACCAATTGACCTTTTGGTGGTCATTCTATCTGCCCATAAAGCAAAAAAAAGCTTATCATGCCATGACTTTTTGTTCTCCTGCAATGTTTTCTTGATGATATTTACCAAAGTTTTGTTTGAGGACTCCGCCAACCCATTCCCCTGAGGGTAGTAGGCTGTGGAATGCCCCAAGCCAATGTGGTAACGGTTGCAGAAATCTATGAGCTTCTTCGACCGAAAGGCAGCTGCATTGTCAGTAATGATTTTTGTAGGACAACCAAAACGAGACAAAATATTCTTTTCAAGAAATTTGATAATAACAGAGTCAGTTGCTTGCCTGCTTGGTACAACCTCGATCCATTTGGTAAAATAATCAGTGGCAGTAAGAATCCACCTATGTTGGCCTGAAGACGGAGGGTGTATTTCTCCAATGAAGTCAAGTGCCCATTGCTGGAAAGGAGCCTCAACTAAAATTGGTTTAAGAGGAAGAGGAAGGAGTTTCCTTTTACCCTCAAATAGTTGACACTGGTGACAGGCTGTTACTTTTTGATGTACATCTGCAAAGAGGGTGGGCCAGTAAAATCCAGCTCTGGGTATTTTGTTGGCTGTAACCTTCCAATTCAAATGGCCACCACATTCTCCTGCATGAAACTCCTGCAACACTTTATCAGCTTCATCTTTCAGTAAACAATTTAAAAGAATGCCTGCAGGGTCTTTCCAATATAAATTTCCTTCTAGAATACAGAATTTCAATGCCTTCAACTTTAAAAATCTAGCTTTAGTCTTAGTTAAACTAGGGGGAGCTTGTAAATTTTGTAAAAAAAATATAAGGTATGCATGCCATGGAGGGTTGAGAAATACTTCTCTAACGTTTGGAGTCGCCATATCACCTTGTTCATCTGCCACATCTAGAAAATTAATGTCAAGAGCCTGGAAGTTAGATTCAGCCATCAGTTTGGCAAGGCCCTGGCCTTTGATCAGTTTTGTGGGCTTAATATCTATGTCATATTCTAGAATAAATGCAATCCACTTTCCCCTTCTTCCATCGGGGTTGTCCTGTGTCAAGATATCCTTGACTTCCGCGTTCGGAACATAAGCAATGGTGTGTGAATGGAGGATGTAGACCCTGAAGTCCTTTATGGATTTTACCAAAGCAAAAGCTTGTTTCTCCATGATATTGTAGTTCAGGGCAGCATCTCTTAATGATTTGCTGAAGAAAGCTATGGGTTGTTCGTACCCTTCACTGTTCTTCTGCAGTAATACCGTTGCTATAGTATGTTCAGAGGTGAAAGAAAAAAGATAGAAGTCTTTAGTGAAATCAGGACTGATCAAAACTGGGGCCTCTGTGAGTGCTCGTTTGACTTGTTCGAAGGATTGTCTAGACTCAGAGTCCCATTTAATTTTTACATCTTTTTTAAGCATGTTTGTTATGTTTCTGAGGAGTTCGGCCAGATTGGGAATGAATATTCGTAGAAAGTTAATTTGTTCGATAAAAGACTGTAGTTCCTTGAGGTTTCTTGGGTGTTCTACTTTTAGTATGGCCTCTATTCTGCTGGGATCAATCCTGATTCCATCTTTAGAGATGATATGTCCCAGCAGTTTTCCTTCTTCTAATCCAAAAAGACATTTCTTAGGATTTAAAGAAATCCCAAACCTCCTACATTTCTCAAAAACTCGTCTAAGGTGCCGCAAGTGTTCGTCATCAGTTTTGGAAAACACAGTCACATCATCTAAATAAACAACAATGAACTTACCTTCTTCTTCCACGAAGGCAATATCCATTGCCCTCTGAAACGTGGCTCTTGCGTTCATCAGACCAAAAGGCATCTTCACATACATGAAAGTGCCCCATGGTGTGGTAAAAGCAGTTTTATCTTGATCATCCGGGTGAACTAGGACCTGGTTGTAGCCTGAGAAACCATCTAACAGAGAAATCCTACTAGACCCGACCACCTTTTGCAGGAGATGGTCCATTTTCGGTAATGGGTAATTATCTTTCAGGGATACTTTGTTCAGATTTCGGAAATCAATACAGAGCCTGATTTCCCCGGTTTTCTTCCATGTAGGGACTAAATTAGAGACCCACTTAGAGAAACGTAGCGACACTATGATCTTGGCATCATACATTTTCTTGATTTCTTTTTCTATCAGGGGAAGCAACTTGGGATTTATCCTCCTAAGTATCTACCTAAATGTTTTTTGATCTTCCTTTATGGGAATCCTGTGTTCTATGATGCTGGTGTCATATGCTTTCAAATCTTCATAGCCCCAGGCAAAAACATCAGCATATTCTTTGAACAGTTCAATGTATTTGAGTTTTTGTTCTGGGGGTAAGGATTTGGACAGTTTGACCATCCTAGGTTTCTCTTCAGTCCATATGTTACATTCTTCTACCTCTTGTCTGTGTGCTTCAATTTTGGGTTTCTTAGCTACATCGCCACTATCAAACAAGTCTTCTAAAGGAACAAGACCTCTAGGAAAAATATTGCTTTTCAACTATAAAACGTCAGCATCTGATTCATCATCCCCTAATTCGTCTGATTCTACGATATTTACACTATCACTTTCAAAATTCAAACTATTTACATTTTCGTCTTCATTATCTAAATCTATATTAGTACATTCAAAATCGTTTTTACATTGCAGAAAATCATCAATCTGATCATCGTTTCCAAATACTTGCCAGTACCTGATCTTGTCTGGGACTGTAGGTCTGCATTTCACTTCAACAGTATATGGGCTAGTCGCGCGGAAGGGGATCTTACAGGTGGCTGCTGACGTAGCTAATCCATCAGCCAGGATATTCTGCCCTCTCGGAATTACCTGCAAGTCAACTTCAGTAAAACACCTCAAGGCATCAAGGACAACATTCCTGTAGGCTCTAAGGCATGGATGTTTGGCAGAGTACCCACCTTTGATTTGCTTGATGATTAATTCAGAATCACCCCTCACCATTATCTGCTTGGCACCAACCCTTTTCAATAGTTTCAGGCCGAGCATAAGAGCTTCATACTCGGCAACATTGTTAGTGCACTGGAAATTTAACTTGTAGGAATGGTTTTCTGAGTACCTATTTCTGTGATTATGCAGCCAGACTCCAGCTCCTACTCCTTCTTTACTCACAGCTCCATCAAAATCCATACTCCAGAAGTCAGCGGGTAACTCTTTAGTTATCACGTTCTTCATTTTTGCTACCTCAAGGCTCTCTGGGCCTTCATCTTGACCAGATAGGTTTTCCATCAGTTGAGTGTCTTACTCTTCCGTATCACCATCATTGTACAAGATGAAGGAATCTAGATCAGAATGTGCAGAGTAAAGGGGGTAATTGTGAGGTTTCTCTTGGCTACTAACCATGTACTTCATCATTGTTTCCCTATATAACCTCCTCTGTTGCCCAAACAATGGGATAGTGGCGTAAGACATATCCAGCTGCAGAGTTCCTTTCAACTTAGCTCCCCAAGAGTGGGATAGCAACATTCCATATTTAGGTGAGATTTCTGCAACAACCACGTCCATTACCATTCGTTTTGAGGGGATCTGAACCTGGGTGATGCAGAGGTCCTTAATTAGACCAATACATTTGACTTTGCTAGAGTCAAATGAGTGTAGATATTTGTAAGGCCTAGTGACCGCCAATCCCAGTTTTTCCATGACTGCTTTAGGCATCCGATTGTGTGAGGCACCTGAATCCAGCATGGACTTATGTAATATCAAGTCGTGTATGTTCAAACTGATGTAAAAGGGGGCTACATCACTGGTATCATCTCGACCATTTACGTGGCTCTTGGGTTCATCAGACCAAAAGGCATCTTCATATACATGAAAGTGCCCCATGGTGTGGTAAAAACGGTTTTATCTTGATCATCCGGGTGAACTAGGACCTGGTTGTAGCCTGAGCAACCATCTAATAGAGATATCCTACTGGACCCGACCACCTTTTGCAGGAGATGGTCCATTTTCGGTAATGGGTAATTATCTTTCAGGGATACTTTGTTCAGATTTCGGAAATCAATACAGATCCTGATTTCCCCGGTTTTCTTCCATGTTGGGACTAAATTAGAGACCCACTTAGAGAAACGTAGCGGCACTATGCTCTTGGCATCATACATTTTCTTGATTTCTTTTTATATCAAGGGAAGCAACTTGGGATTTATCCTCCTAAGTATCTGCCTAAATGGTTTTTGATCTTCCTTTATGGGAATCCTGTGTTGTATGATGCTGGTGTCATATGCTTTCAAATATTCATAGCCCCAGGCAAAAACATCATCATATTCTTTGAACAGTTCAATGTATTTGAGTTTTTGTTCTGGGGGTAAGGATTTGGATAGTTTGACCATCCTAGGTTTCTCTTCGGTCCCTATGTTACATTCTTCTACCACTTGTTCGTGTGCTTCAATTTTGGGTTTCTTAGCTACATCGTCACTGTCAAACAAGTCTTCTAAAGGAACAAGACCTCTAGGAAAAATATTGCTTTTCAAATGTAAAACGTCAGCATCTGATTCATCATCCCCTAATTCGTCTGATTCTACGATATTTACACTATCAATTTCAAAATTCAAACTATTTACATTTTCCTCTTCATTATCTAAATCTATATTAGTACATTCAAAATCGTTTTTACATTGCAGAAAATCATCAATCTGATCATCGTTTCCAAATACTTGCCAGTACCTGATATTGTCTGGGACTGTAGTTCTGCATTTCACTTCAACAGTTTATGGGCGAGTCACGCGGAAGGGTATCTTACAGGTGGCTACTGACGTAGCTAATCCATCAGCCAGGATATTCTGCCCTCTTGGCATTACCTGCAAGTTAACTTCAGTAAAACACCTCAAGGCATCAAGAACAACATTCCT
>JZKD02S2440884.1:52608-70153 GCA_000966675.3 Picea glauca
ACGAAATGGACTACATCGCGCTTCATGCCTACCCAGAAGAAGAGTTTACTTATATCTGCGTACATCTTCTTCACACCCGGATGCGCACAATAAAGTGCTCTATGGGCTTCCTTCAGAATGATGCTTTGAATATCCCCATTCTCAGGGATGTACATCCTTCCTCGATATCTTAACAGTCCGTCTATTTCCAGACTATATCCTTCATACTTTGGATCTAACTGCCTCCCTCTCTGGAGGTTTGAAGTAACCTTTAAATATCAACTGTCTTCTTGGAGTTGTGTCAACACATGTTCCCTCAGATTGACCTTTAAGGTTACCAAGGAGAATATACATGGTCTCCTACTCAAGGCATCTGCAACCACATTTTCCTTTCCCTTGATGTACGAAATACCAAAATCGTACTCACTCATAAACTCACTCCATCGCCTTTTCCTGACATTCAGATCTCTTTGAGTGAAGAGATGTTTTAAACTTTGATGGTCCGTTTTGAGCTCAAAGTTTTGCCCCACAAGATAGTGCCTCCAAATTTTCAGAGCTAGCATTACAGCTGCCAACTCTAAATCATGAGTCGCATATAGCTCTTCATGTTTCTTCAACTTCCTTGACACATAAGCTATCACTCCTCCATCCTGCATTAGCACAACCCCCAACCCTTGCTTCGAGGCATCCGTGCAGACTGTGAAGTCCTTTTCCATATTCGACACTCGTAGAATTGGTGCACTAGTTAGTAAACTCTTAAGCTCAATGAATGCACTATCACATTCTTCTGGACATTCATACCTAACCCCCTTGCATTGAAAAGTGGTGATGGGTTTTGCTATTTTTGAGAATCCTTCCACAAATCTTCGGCAATAAACTACTAGCCCCATGAAGCTTCTCACCTCATGGGAATTTGTCGGATCTGGCCACTCCATAATGGCCTTTACCTTTTCTGGGTCCACAGAGATTCCTTCGCCAGAAATGATATGACCTAAATAGTGAATCTCTTTCTAGAGGAAGGAACACTTCGACAGCTTCTCATACAGTTTGTTCTCTCTAAGGCAGGACAAAACTACTCACAAGTGTTCCTCATGTTCTCTTTCGTTCTTGGAATAGATGAGGATGCCATCTAGAAAGACTTGTACAAATCGATCTAAGTACTTCCGGAATACGCCATTCATGAGGCTCATGAATACTGTTGGTGCATTGGTCAAAACGAAAGGTATTACGACAAACTCGTAATGTCCAAACTGAGTTCGAAAGGCAGTTTTTGGGATATCGCCTTCCTTAATCCTTAACTAATGATACCCTGATCGCAAATCGATCTTATATAATACCACTTCTCCTTTCATCTGATCAAAGAGGTCATCTATTTGTGGCATTGGGTACCTATTTTTCACTATAGCACGGTTCAAGTCCCTGTAGTCTATACACAATCATAGGGATCCATCCTTCTTCTTTACAAAAATTACTGGTGCGCCCCAAGGTGAGACACTGGGCCTTATTATCCCTAAGTCTAACAACTCCTTCAACTGCATTTGCAATTCACAAAGTTCCGGTGCTATCATCTGATACAGAGTCTTGGATATTGGTTTTGCACCAGGTTTTAGCTCGATAGTAAAATCAAGTTCCCTCTCAGGAGGTAAGCCTGGTAACTCGTTCGGAAAAACATCCTTAAATTTTGACAATACCGGGTACTGATCCAATGAAAGTCCCTTCCTTCCATTCACTGCTTCCACTACATAAAGTTGACACCCTTGCCTCAAGAATCGCTTAACCTTCATAGTTGATATAAAGCGTAATGACACTTTTCTCTGTACACCCTGGATCTCTACTGACCTTCCTTCATCGTCGACACAAAGCACCCTCTTTGCGAAACAATCTACCATGGCTCGGTGAGATGCTAACCAATCCATTCCAATGATTAGGTCATATGCCCCGAGAGCAGTGACGTATACCTTCAACCTGGTAGTACACACTCCCAGGTCTACTATACAATTATCAACACTAGGTCCTACCACTTATTTTTCCCCCGAAGCCATCTCGACCTGTTTAAAGTCATCGTGTTCGTAGGCTGCCAACCCACTCTTTTCTAATGCATATGGGGAAATGAAACTATCTGTAGCACCAGAATCAAATAAAATCTTAACATTGATATGATTTAGCATACCTGATGACTCCACCATCGTGGATTGATGTTCGGCCTGGCGATTATTAACCGTTGCATAAATCTGGTGGCTGCTACTTTCTCTCCCCATCGGTGCCTTTCCTTCTCTATGCATGAACCCTGATTGTAACTCTGGGAAGTCATGCTGATAATGGGGTCCTCCGCACCCCCAACAGGTAACACAATATTGAACCTGTGCACTTTTATGTGACTGTCTTTGAAATGAGTTCCTTCCCCTGGAACCCCTGCCCCTACTAGTTGTTCCCTGAGATGGCCATGGACCTGTCTGCGTCGTTGGCGATGAACGATATGCTTCACTCGCTGCCATTGAAATCCCTGTGGCTACTATCCTTGGCGTGACTCTGTTACCATATGGAAGTGGCCTTGAGCCCCCTCCCCTGGTAAATGTCCTCTGGGCCTTCCCTACGAATCCGGGACGATGTGGAAATGTCAGTCTTGTACCCCCGGTTAAGTTCATGTGTTCCTCTACATAACGTGAATTTTTCACCACTTCCTCTACTGAAGATAGTTTCCACATCCGCATCATAGCTCTTATCTTAGGGTTCAACCCATAGATGAAGCATTCTGCATGTTGTCAGTCATTATCCATATACGAAACATATTTGACCAATTCCATAAATCTAATCTCATATTCTTCTACAGTTTTGTTTCCCTGTACTAAGGCATGAAATGCCCCTACCTATTGTTCCTCATAATAATCTAGCAAATATTTCCTTTGGAACCTCTCCTCGAAAAGTTCCCAAGATACTGTGTCTGGGGTAAGATGCAGTTGTCTTTCCAGGTTGCCCCACCAGTTTAAGTCATTGCCTCTTATCTGAAAAATTGTGATCTTTGCCTTTGAGTTTGACGCATAGTCCCTTAAGGCAAAACACCTTGTCATGCCTTCCAACCATCCTTCCGTGCGTTCACTGGCGCGACCCCCGGCAAACTCCGAAAGTTTGATCTTCTGCAATTCTTGTGTGATGTCTTCGGGTGGAGGTCCTCCCCCTGAATCCATTGACACTTTTGGATTACCCTTTCCAGACATTGGGGGTTCCACTTCGGTCCCTGCTGGTTGTCGCCCCTTTAAAGTCTCATTAATGGCCTCCAACAAGCGCAGTATGAGAGCTAGTTCGGGCGCTGGTGGTGGTGGCGCTGGTGGTGTTGGCGGTGCTTGCGACGACACTCCCCTACCTCGACTCCCTCTAGTCCTAACCATCTTGTATTATTTAACCTGCATCAACCAAAGTTGTTAGGGTGAGTTCAAGGATGTTTCAAATTGGTGCTACTCAAACTAGAAACAGGGTTAGGTGTAAGTTTTCTTTACTTGTCTGTAAACAAACATTACTTTATTTAAGGGATTGGCCAGGTTAGGATTAGGATTAAGTGTCTAAGATTGATTTCCTTTCCCCTAAAAAAAAAACTATTGGTTCCCTTGCCATGTAGCTACGCTAGCCTTGTGCCATACTTGCCAATTCATGTGCTTACTCTCCTAGTGCATATGCTGCCTCCTTCTCGCTTGTCCTAGTCTAATTCCTTTTAACTTTTCTCTTACAACTAAATATCATCTGATGCTTGAATCGTGAGCCTTTTCCTTGGCGCCTAGTGTTGGCGTTGTCGAATGTTGCATTGAGATTTAGCGTTGACCTTGACTGGTGGAATGGAGTGGAGGGACTTGGCGCTTGGCTCGATGAGTTGTGTGTACGGTCCCGTGAGCCTAAGTCTTGGACAATCGGAGTTTATACTTCAGGATACAAAGATCAACAATGCTAAATAAGTCTTTACCTTGATTTCGGGTGCATTCACTAATTATGATTCAACTCGGTTAGCTGGCTCCAGATCAATAGGCCAGGTAATAAGCCAGTTAGTCTTAATCTTCATACTATATCTTCCTAATAATAATACCACTCTAATCCCTACAGTGTTACCATTAATCTAATTAAGTATAAGAATTTATTTGTAAAGACTTATGAGGGCGCGTTGGTGTTAGTGTTCTTCTTTAGGCTTGGGCTTGGTGGGTGGTCGTGGGTTCAAAACCCATGGACCCCAAAACATTTCAAATTCTTTTTATAACTCTCTCTCTCTCTCTATATATATATATATATATATATTATTATTATTATATCCTTTTTTTTTTATAAATAACATTTTTTTTTTCAATCGAATTTAAATTAATTAATTTAAATTTTAAATTCCTAAATTAAAATAAGGTCCAATTCATTTAATTTATTTTAAATTAAATCTAACATAATTTAAACAATAAAAATAATAAAAACAAAATTAAAACAAAATAAATAAAATAAATATTACTTAAAATTAAAAAAAAAACATAAATAAATAAATAAATAAAAATTCCATACGACATCGTGGGTCCTCGCATGAGGCCCACGTGCCCTAAACCCTAATTGCACTCTTCCCCAGGTCTCTATCCCTTAACCCTAATTGTCCTGCTGCCTGTCTCATTTTACGAACGCGCCCTTGGGCCTCTCCTTCTCTGCAACTGTTGCGGAGTTATGGTAATGGTTGGAGGCTCCCTTCTCGTGTCTTGGCAAAGGCTTGCAGGCTACAACTATGCCCTCATGAGCTCCTAATTCTTGGTCCGGTACCTGGTGCACCAGTTCTCTGTCTCAGCTGACTTGTGCAGTGGAAGAGTTTTCTTTCTCGTGGGTTTGGGGTTTGGGCTCTGGCATGCTTGGCACTTTAGGTGCTAGGATTTTTATTTGCATGTTGTGGGTCTGTGTTGGTGATGGATTTGTACTACTGTCCTCCTGTGGGAAAACCTACGAATTGTCTTGTGTGCCGTAGCTTGTATGTTTTTTTTATTTTTTATTTTGGTTTATATAAAAAAACAATTGTTTTATCTTTGTGCAGGGCGTGGCTCCCTAGCTAGGCACTGGTGTTCGGGCTGTGTGGTGCACGCGGTCTTGTCCTGTGTTGTGCACAGGTTGTGCTCCTCCTCGACAACTTCACAGTAAACCTCATTCTTTTGTGTGTCTACGTTGGTGCACTTGCCAAGCAGAAAGTAAGAATTGGGGAACTTGGATAGCGCAGGTTGAATTCTGCTTACTGGCTCTGCCACCGACCGAAATTCCAGAGTCCCAACGCATGTGGAAGCCAACAAAGGAGTGAAAACCATGTGATTATGTGGCAATATGTAGAAAACATCGTACAGATTCGTATTCAGCCCTTTCATCAGACGACAACCTGCCAAGCCTGTACCAAGGACTACGACCCGAGCCTTATCGCCTGGTTTAGTCGGTTCCAAACTAGGTAAACACTCCACTTTATCTTGTACATCACACTCCTTGTGCTCCATAGAAGCTCTCTCTGAACCATAGTAGCTCTGCTGAGATGTAGAAATCCACCGACTATAATTATTATTTAGCCGACTCTATGTTCTTGTAAAAGTCCATAAATTGCTCTTCGCAGACTCAGAAATACACAACACAGATAACAAGCACGCGGAATGGGCTGACTGGAGTATCCTTCTTGATAGAGGTAGCCACACCATTGAAATGTTTAGTTTACAATCCTTAAATTTTGCAAAGGTTTAGAATCAAGCCATGGGTGGCCTCTCAAGCGAGAAGTATCAAAAACCCAAAAGCACGGTGGGCGGATATCAGTCCCAACGATCACCATGTTCTGTCCATTTGGCTTGGGGCCCATATCTATCCCTTCCAGTTTGGATTGATCAGGCGATCGACCCCTTTCCCCGTGTATCTGTCAACTACTAAGTTGGGCAGCCCCCCCCCCTGTGGTATGTGAGTGGTCTATTATGTGAGGTGTAGAGGTAAAGGAGGGTTGGAGAGCCAGTGCTTTTTTTTTTTTTTTCTAATGCCTCGAAAAGCTAATCCATCCGGTGAGGCAGGCTTTGTGAAAAAATTAAAGTCGTTAGTGGAAGCTCCAAAACCCAATCATAGGTTGCATTCTCCAGTAAGAGTACTTTTCTAGTAAATCCTACACCAACTCCGGTCCAGATTCATTCTAGCAAACGGATTGGCAGTGCCACTCACCTTAAATATAGAAGTTCTGTTGCATTGTGTTTGGGTAGATAAGCTACGATATGAAGTAGGACAGGATTCAATGGATTTTTAACAAGCACTCTGATTTTTAGCAACAACTGCAAGAAATAAAACAGTAGGTCTCAGAAATCAAGCCGGAACAGAGCTCTCGTGTATTTTTTTTTTCAAATAACGGCTCAAAAGAAGTCGGTTGAGTGTTTTTCTTGCAAGAGGAAGGATCTTTTGCCATTCTGCTGCACAAATATCTAGTAGAGCCGGCACATATGTGGTAATGCTTTTTTTTTTTTACAAAAATTAGGTTAAATGTATAAGTATATATATTACTCCATTTATATGCGCATATTTTTTTTTTTTACAGTTTACATAAACGTCTTTTACATAATGCTTATTAAGTATCTAATATATAATGCTTATGTAAATATCTAATTAATTTTTGTTTTTAGTTTAAATAAATGTCTTTTACATAAAAAAATTTATATATATATATCTATATTGTTTGTTTAATTGAGCCAAGTGCCAAAATTTATTTAACACTTTAAATACGTATAATATTAAACCAATTTCGTTTTCCAGGCATATTGTTTATATATTATATATAGATTTGTGTATATGCTAAAATCAAAATGTATACTTGGCTTGCAGGTTAGGTGGAGGTGGTGCTGGAACTTGGAGCTGGAACTTAGCCCTCAGGCCCAGATTTATCTAATTTTATCTAATTTCTGGGTGGGTACAATTCCATTTCTAAATTGGGTAGGCGGGTAGGTAGGTAGGTAGGCCCTTGGTTCTAGATTTTGAACTAGGGCTCTGATACCATATGTAGTGCCTGTAAATACTAATTTTGATATAATTCATTTCAATCACACATAATTTAATCACCAGCATATAAGCAATATTCAACAGAGATTAACATTTAACTACATCATAAAAAAAAAAATTTAGCACTTTCATAACAAATTACCTGCTTCTAATGCTAATTTTTGCCGATATGATTGTCCCTTCCCTGCTGCCTTGTTGTTCCCTTGCTGCTGCCTGATGCGCTGATCAACTCTGCCCAAACCATGTTTTCTCCCTGCCAGCTAGGAGCAGCCTATCCGGCTTCCTAGCTCCAGGATACCATATGGATATCCTGGCCCCCGTGCCCAAAACCCCCAACAAACTGGTGCCCCCCGTAATGATCCTCCCTTGACTGCAGAACTCAAACTCAGAACCAGAAAATCCAAAAGAACCCTGAAACCAGAACTTTCTCCCCCTCCAAAATGCTTGCTCCTCCCCCCCAAAATATCCTCCTTCTTCCGTAAGACTCCTTCTGTCATATCCCTCCTTCACCGACCCTTTCCTCCTCATAAATTTCCTTATCCATACATTCATTATCTTATCCACATAGTTAATGTCTTACCCTATTATTTAATGTTTCTTATCCTTATATTTAATGTTTCTTATCCCCCCATATATGTAAATCATTTAGCTAAACAATTAAATTTATTAACCCTCTTAAATTTATTACCCTGGTCATTCAATGCGATAGGTGATTAATTTAATTAATTAATTAATCAATATTATACCAATTAATTAATTAATATTATTATGCCAATCTTTGTTTAGTTAAAACCATGTTAGGACAATTAATCACCTAATTAATTTTTCTTAATAATCCCTAAGCATATTTTCAACTAGGGTTGTTACAGTTAATCCCTGTCCAAGCCCTAGACCTTGATTCTTTCCTGGATTCTCCTTATTGGGTAGCGGATTACCTTCACTTCCAGTTTCCTCGAGGTTTGAAGCCCCAAGGCTGTCAAACCTACCTTCCTCAGAAGACTGTCCTCAAACCTTTTCATATTGGTTTATACCAGGTCCTCTCTTGGTCTTACCTCTCACCAAAATCCACACCATAATTCCACTCAAATTCCTGATTGTGAATCCTTTTCATATTGCTGCCTGAATCCTCTTAGTTATATGTTGCATGCATGATCGTCTAATGTAAATATCTTTTCTTCGACATGATCAACTCCTTCTCCTCATGATATGAGCATATACACCCTTTGAGATGTGTATATTGACTGGATTAACCTGTCACGTGCACTTGGTTGGAGTCGATGTCCTGTTTCTACTTATCATAACTTGCAAAGTTAGATCGTCACAGGAATCATCATTCTTTCACCTTCTCCACTTTCACTTTGTCGCAACTTAATTGCCACATCCTTGGTCACCATATGCCTCACTCCTCTCCATGATGCTTGTTTTTTCGAATCCTACCATGTGCGCGTTTTTCTAAATTGTGGCCTCTAGGTGTGGAACCTTGACCGACGGAACCTTGAGGGGTCGTGGAACTTGGAATCGTGCAATTTCAACTTAATTTTCTAATTTGTGATTTGATTTGATTTAATTTAATTTTTATTTTTCTTTATTTTTGTAAATATTTATATATATATATTATTTTATTTTAATTAATTTTTTCTTTTTTTTGTAAATTATTTATTTTTATTTTCCCATGGTTTTCCATTAATATTATTTCAAGTATTTTATTTTACCTAAGGAAAAATGTATTCACGTTAAATATTTTACATGGGGTAAACTCTTGTTTTTATAGGGATAAAGTAATTTGCATTAAATACAAAAACCATTTAATTAAGACCTCTGGTGTAATATACATTTGTATGTATATTCATTTTAATTATCTTCATTTTAATTTTTTAATTTCCTTTTTTTCATTTTGTAATTCTAATTTATTTTTCCTTTTTACTCAAACCTAACCTGTACATACATTTTTTACCTTTTTATTTCCCCCCCTCACACACTAGAAACCTCACGTACTGTCCCAGGTCCTATTGTTTATAATTCCCTATATTTTAGGAAGGATTCCCTATTTTCAAGGATTTTTTGTTGGATTACTAAGAGGGGGGTGAATCAATAATAAATATTTTTAATATTTTTTAACCACAGTTCATAGGTGTTGTTTTATTTTTATGATCAATTTACCAATATCATTCAAAAAGTGCATAATAAATAAACCATGAACAATGAGCAATCACACATATACACAGTACACCAGTATTTTTATGTGGAAATCCAATGTGGGAGAAAACCATAGAATGATTTGCCTTAGATGTCTTTAAGAATTACATTCATTGGAAGCACCAACTTCCGTTGGTTTCCAGTTGCACATGGAAGGAGGTTCAAACCCCCTATATTTTTAGGCTACAACCTAAGGAAAGCTCCAACTCCCCAATTTTCTATCTACAACAAGAAGGAGGTTACAACCCCCTTGTTACGAGGAAAATCTCTCTATGTCTAGGGTGAACAACAACAGACTGGTATGACTATAGAAATCAACTCAATTCCAACATATTCTATATAAACTAATGTGCAAGAGAGATAAGAAAGAGGCCTACCTTGTCCAAATATTTGATGATGTCCACCGTTGAGCACTTCGACCCAAAGCTTTATACCTGCAACAAGTTCTCAACAAACAAGCAGAGCAAGCATATAGTGATAATATAAAAGGTTATCACATTAGATAGCATAATCCATCAATATACATAACAAATACACCCATGGATGATAATACATATATTTGTGAGATATCAATTGGACGAGGAAGGAGTATTTCTATTAATAAATGAACAACAAAAGTGAAAATATTACAAACTTCCGTGTCGGCATGGTTCATAACCAAGAAATCGAGTTCCTTCCAACTGGGCCTCCACCACATCAATCCTCCACCAAAGGCAAGCTCATATAAGGGAGACAAAGAGGTTCTGCATCAATAAGGGAAGATCTTGGGGGTTGAACACTGTGTTCAGACTTAAAGGACAAAGGGATGTAGACTCAATATGAAGTAAATAATTTCTCCAGAGTAACTTTTCTCTCAAAGTTGAATTCTCTCTCCTTTTCCATAGCTCGGAATTGGCTTCTTTATAGCCTTCAAAATGTAACTGAAGGGTGGATTCAGAATGTTTCCATTAAATGGAAGGCCAAGGATCAAATATTTCCTATCGTGACATGGAAACACGAAATTTAATTTTGATTTTTTGGCACAAATCGCGATGTACGCGGGTTGTAGTGGAGGAGCCAACATATACGCTTATTGTATAGCTTGCAAGGTGCGTACAAGTCAAAAAATATTTATTTTTGTCTTTGGATTTATCAATCAGGGAAAGTAAGTCTTCATGGGGGAATGGAATAGGGCCCTCTCTGCAAGATTGCATAGGGTGAGAAAAATCTTTCTCTAACACCCCTATGTTCTCTGAATACAATCGAATGGTGTCTACAACCACCTATCCTTTCCTCGTCCTATTGCCCTGGAATATAAATGTCAAATAGATTAAGAAACCATTGCCACACTGTCACTGTGAGATATACCATTGTAAACTTCTACCAATCTATGTCGACAACCTGTAACAACCTATACCAATAACCTATGATCAACCTATACCTCTAACTGACATGTACCAACAAAACTAATAGGTATGTGACCTGCATATGCTACAACTCACATATGTATGCGACCTATATATATTGTAGCCTATGTATGTACATGGCCTGTCTATACTGCAACCTACGTACACCTTCAGAAAGATAGGTTTTTCACCTTTTTGAAACTCAGACACTTTGTTGTCTCTGTCACATCCACCTGTAACCTGTCACTATGTCCAATTTGTAATTGTTCCCTGTCCATACATCATCATACATATCCTTTAACCAAATGCATATATGTCTCTCTAGTCATGTGTCATACATGTGTATACAATCTTGATCAATTTTAATAACCCTCACATGTACTAGACATTAAACCCTCACTGATATGCAACCTCAAAATACACCAACAACTTCACCAACACATCACAACCAAAACCCTCAACCATGTACCAATAAATACAAAATATGCCTCAACACTCAACCCAACAAGATGTAACAATAATGAATACCAAACATACCACTGTTGTATTTCTATAGATCTAGCTCATATAATAAGAGCCATACAACCAACAACCTCTCTAGGGAAAATCCTCAAACTCCCATAACCATATCTCATGTAGACAATAATATCCAACTACACATAAAAATAAGACATACCTTTTGAACATGTAGATAGATTTGTTGTACCTGATCCCTGTAGGCCTTCCTGACAGCTTGCTTTCAGACTCTAGAGACCTGACATATTCATCTCCTATGTCTTTCATGGATTTTCCCAAATATACACGACCTCTTCTTCTTCATCCTACGTATGTACGTGCCCAGTTCTCTTTCAGCCCACGTATGTATGCACCTTCCTCCACTGCGTCCCATGTACACCTAAAAAATAAGGTTTTTCAATAATTCCGCAATTCTGAAACTTTCACCATCAACCCTCCTTTGCTACCCCATACTTGTGTAACTTTAGATGTATCAAAGAGTACCTGCAATAATTTTTTCACAAATGATAGATATTGAATGTGCTCATTAGGTGCTAATAGAAGACCCTTTCTCTCTTATTTATACTCTCCAAGTATCTTCCTCAAGGAGTTACCTTCTAACTAACTTTACCCAACTTCCTTCTTTTAAGGCTAACCCACTTCTAACCACTTGTCTACTTACAACCACTTTATCCACAAATAGTAAACTCTCTAGCTCTAGTTGCAACTAAATTATTTTTAGTTATTTTCTTATTGCAACAACTTAACCCATGATTAACTCCTAGTTTCACCCACTTTGACTATTCAACTTCTTCTTGGATTTTCTAGAGTAATTTGACTTGTTTTTACCTTCTAGGGGCTTCTAGATAACTCATGAGGGTTCTCCAGTTTCACAAGGCCATAACTCGTTAACTGTGAGGAGTTATGTGACGTTCCACATATCACCGGAAATGGCATGCCATGTACTATCCATCTACAATAGTCTTACCTACAAATATACTGTTATTCATACCATTATACATAAAACAAACTTGAGTCCCTTAACCATACTACTGGTCTACCATACTTTCTTCAAGGGTTGACATCAATGACAACCAACCCAAATAATCAACAATCTCCCCCTTTGGCATTGATGGAAACACTATGATGCAACAATAAATTCATATTTCTCATGCTCCCCCTGGAATCATTCCTCTGTGCTCTCTCTCCAAGCATCTAACTCTCTACCCATGTATCTGATAAATATATCCCCCTTTGACATCAATGGAAAAGGTAACTTCCTATCGGGGCTACTCCCCCTAATTGAATTGTTCTTGTGGTTGCTCCCCCTTACCGAACTCTCCCTAAACTGAATTGTCCTCTTTATGGTGCTTCCTCGTGTATATATAAGACATATGAGAATAACATTAAAAATTCATTGAGGGTAGAAACTATGCCAAGTTTCTGACGAAGATACTTAAAGATTTCCCTTGGAAGTAGTTTTGTAAATATGTCTGCAATCTGCTCTTTGGTCCCAACATACTCAACTCAAATGTTCTTCTCTGCAACTTGTTCTTCTAGAAAATGATATTTTATTGGAATGTGCTTTGTTTTGGAGTGCATCACTGGATTCTTTGAAATAATGATGACGCTTGTATTGTCACAATATATCAGAATGGGCTCATCATACTCAACCTGTATATCTGTCAAAGTTTGTTTCATCCATATAATTTGTGTACAACATTCTATTGTTGCAATATACTCTTCTTCGACTGTAGACAATCATATTGATGATTTTTTCTTGCTTAGCCAAGATACCAAAAAATCACCCAAGTAGAACGCTACTCCACTTGTAATTCTCTAGTCATTAATGCGACCTGCCCAATCTTCATCAATGTAGGAAATAAGAGATATATCATTTCCTTTTGGATATCATAATCCAAACTCTTATGTACCCTTGAGATATTTGAATATCCATTTTACTGCTAGAACATGTGATTCCTTTGGTGTTGCTTGAAATCATACCACATATCCAACTTCCTACATTACATTTGGTCTTGATGATGTCACATAACGTAAGTTTCTAGTAATTGACATGTACTTCCTCTTATCTGTATTCTTTGAATCATAACCTTTACTTAACCTGCAACTAGTTTGCATAGGAGTATTGACTGGTTTGCAATTTTCAATTCCGAACCTCTTTAGCATTTCTTTGATATACTTGGTTTGAGAAATAAAAAAGCCTTGGTTTCTTTGACATATATGAAGACCCAAAAAGAAGGATAATTCTCCAAGTAATGACATTTAAAATTCATTATTCATATCCTTTTCAAATTTATGTCTCATCCTGTCATCATCACTTCCAAAGATAATATCATCAACATAACAAAATACTATCTTGAGTTACCTTGATGTAGAGGTTGTTGTTTGCATTTCCTTTCCTGAACCCTTGCTACTATAAATATCTGTCCAGTCTAGAATACCATGATCTCAGGAAATGTTTGAGACCATACAAGGCCTTCTTCAACCTGAAAACATAATTTTCATTCTCTGACAACTGAAATCCTTTTGGTTGCTCAATGTAGACTTCTTCTTCTAGTTCTCCATTTAGAAAGTATGATTTCATGTCCATATGATACACTTTAATATTCTTGGAGCATGCATAAGCTAGGATCATTATGATTTCTTCCATTCTAGAAACTGGGGCAAACATCTCTTCAAAGTTGATACTTTCAACCTGTGTGTATCCTTTACATACCAGTCTAGATTTGTTCCTGGTAACCTGTCCATATTATTTCAATTTTTTTATGACAACCCACTTTGTTCCGATCACATTCTTGTACCTTGGCCTTGGAACCAATTCCAAAGTATCATTCTTCTCTATTTTATCCAACTCTTCATCCATTTCTTTTATCCATAATTCATTTTTATTGGCTTCTTCATAACTCCTTGGCTCAATCGAAGATAAGAGTGCTAGATGCAGTTGTTCTGGTGAACTAATTCTTCTTCTAGTCTCAACTCCTGCATCTTTGTTCGCGATAATCTGATCTGATGGATTATTATTCTATATTCATTTTCTAGGTGTCTTTGGAGGTACTTGAAGATCTTGGTGTTCTTGTTCTTCTACTTATATATCCTCTTATTCATATTCCCCTTCTGCTACTTCTTCTTCCTTTGC
Organism: Picea glauca; assembly: GCA_000966675.3. Taxonomy (NCBI): domain Eukaryota; kingdom Viridiplantae; phylum Streptophyta; class Pinopsida; order Pinales; family Pinaceae; genus Picea; species Picea glauca. The sequence continues at coordinate 66,826 of JZKD02S2440884.1, forward strand.
TTTTTCTTTGTGAACCTGTTCCATTGATTCCTTTTCTTCTTCCTTTATTTTTTGTTCACCTATCTCATCAAGTGACACATTGATGCTTTCCATAAATTTTTTGATCCTCATATTTAAAAATTTGTATGCTTTCCTTGTGCTCAAATACCCAACAAGTAAGCCTTCTTCCACATGAGAAACAAACTTTCCCATTCTGCCATCTTCTCTCTTGATGTAGCATTTTCTTCCAAAAACTCTAAAGTGCTTCACATTTGTCGGTCTTCCTTTCCATAGCTTGTATGAAGTTTTATCACTATTGTTTCTGAGCATTACTCTATTTTGAATATAAAATTTCTTTATGCACTGCATGTTCCCAAAAGACATATGTCAACTTGGAATCCATTAACATAGTCTGAGCCATTTCCTGTATTGTCACGTTCTTCCTTTCAACAACTCCATTTTGTTGTGGTGTCCTGGAAACAAAGAATTGTCTCTTTATCCCATGTTTACTACATAAGTCCATAAACTCATTTGAACTAAATTGTTGGTTATTACTCCATCTTCCAACTTCTTAGGCTGACCCAGGTTCATATCTAAACAAGCTTCCAACAAAGCCCTCTAAAACTATCGGCCCTCTTGGTAAACCAAAATGAAACACAACACACAGAGTGTACTTCACAGTCTCACCCAAGATATTTATATGGGTGACTACAATGCTCAAGTGCTTGCAATCTGGGAATGAGTGGGGATATGGGATTGTGCTTTGTGATCTTCATTTATTTCATTGATTCTTGATCTATATTAAACACTCTGTCGTTCTTTACTCATGCATGTAAATCAACAGTTCTAACTATCACATCAATATGCTCATCTAATATTTAATCATTAACAAAAAATACATAAACCATAAGAAATTTACATAAAACAACATCTACTGTGTTTCACCCCCTCCTGGGCTACATCCACAAATATTTGGCATCTTAGGCTCTTTTATTATGGTTTTGTAATATGTGGCGCCTTGCGCACTATGATCTTTGATCTTACAATCTCAACATGCTCCACGATCCTTGAGAGGCTGACTAGATCGCACCAAGCTCCTCATCCTATGATCTAACCTTAGGGATTGAGTTGCTTGACTCTCCTATAGCTCAACAACTTACAGAATTGGTTTCATATCTTACAATAGTTTTTTCCTTTAAACATTACAAAACTCTACCACATTTCTCTCTCTTTATCTCTCTATACCTAGACCTCCTAGGTACTTATTTATACTTATTCTTAGCTTCTCATCCATTACAATATCTCACAAAAACCCTAACCCTAATGTGGCTAGGTTTCCCTACATGCAAGTTGGTTGCATTTATTCGTGTGCATGACTACACCTCTTGCATGACACTGAATTGAAGTTTGAATAGTGCCTTGGTTGGTATCCTTTCAAGTACCAACTCTATTTGCGCCATATCCTTCAATGGTGGTTGGGCTATTATTTCATCCATATCCAACATGTTGGGTGTAACTGTGAAGGTCGGGCTCACCTGCGCTATAGTTTGGATGGAATCCTTCTCATTCTATGTAGCTCTTGCCTATGCTTTTGTTCCTGCTAGGATTGAATTTGTCCCTTTTCCAGGTCTGTGCGCTCCTCTGATCTTTTCTAGGACCTGCCTTATATAAGCTAGCTCGTCCTAAATTTTGTCTCTCTCGTGTTGGGCATCTTCAAACTCCTAAGATGCAAGTTCCTTCACTTTTTCAATGACGAGGTTGACGTCGTCCTCAGTGATCGTATATTCTAGTGGATACCTATGTTCCTTTTTCTTCTTGTGTGGACCCCCTATTTTTATGATTGGCCGCTTGGGCTGTGCTTGTTAGCACCGTGATTTTTGTAGTTAGAGTTAGTCCTAGATGAGTCATAGTCAGTGCATCAAATTTTATAAGGTTAGTGACCAAATAAATAGTAGTTCGAAATCATCTTGTAACGACTATGGACATAAGTTTCTTAAAGGGGTGTAAGATTCACCACATTGAAATCGTAAAGGTCCACTTCCCTAAGTCTCAAGTCATGTCAAAAAGGTGGGAATTATGTACCAAAAATTTATTCAAGTGGTTGGGATAAAGGTCACATCGAAAGATGTTATGGGCATCATTCCCTAATAATGAATTCAGAAAAGTAAACAATCATGGAAATTCTATCATTTCTACTTTGAATACTTCAAAATTGTACCTGTTGCACGAGTTTGTTGTGCAAATATTCAAGCTGCTTTCTAACTTCTTGCCACCATGGATTTACTATCCATTTCCATGATTTCATTATGTATCCATTCAAGCATAAATATGGGTCACCCTTCATGCTTCTCCTTCACTTTCAGAGTTTTTGCATCATCTGTAGTTTTTTTAGCAAGATCTAGAGCCCTTCGTTGCGTAAAAGTTATTTGCTGCCAGTCGTTACGTAAGTCTGTTGTGTTGATTTTGCTGCGTCTCCTTTGTTGTTTTCAACCATTGCCTAAAGTCTTTTGGAGCTCACTGAAAACCATATTTTTGGATGAATTGTTTCTTCTCACAGTCAACCTTCTTCCTTATGAATTTCCTACTACCGTGCTGAGCTTCCCCACTGCATAAAAAAAATTCGTCGCACTTTACTACCGCACCGAGCTTCCCCAGTGTGACGGAATTTTCCATCGCGCTTTACTGTCGCACCAGGAATTTTTGCAGCTGATTTTGTTTGCTGTGAAAAGATCCTTGTTGCTACCTTTTCTTGCAGTCTCTGCAAAGTTTGTCATTCTTATTTTCCACACAGAGAGGGTATTACAATTCATTACTGCACACGTGAAATTATTATACACCAACATCATGGTAGTTTCCCAAAACATAATAAAGAAGGAGAGAAGTGGCAGGGCCGTGAGGTTTGAACATGAGGATCTGGAGTTAATAAATGAATACCCAACGATCAAGTCATATTTTGAACAAGTCATATGTATGTGTTTCTGCGAAAGGATCCAAGGATACAATGCGAAACTAGCTGAGCATTTCACCCTCAAGTTTACTGGGGTCAACACGACAATTGTGCGAATCACTTTCCAAGTGATGGAGGAAACTTTGTCAGTTTTGCGAAGATCCCTCCATGTGGAGAAAAATGGTTTAAAGACACAACTTTAGACATTTCATGTTATATGGATTTCATCCAACCCAAATTTTAAAATCGAAAAATTAGAGCCGACATTCCAAGCTAGTATCTCCTGGATGTTGATTAAGGTTGGTTGTCATTGATGTCAACCCTTGAAGAAAGACCCATAGCACAAAGTTTTGGGTAATGGAACCAATAGTGTTTGATGTAAATATGACTCATTATTTTTTT
>JZKD02S2440884.1:93988-105242 GCA_000966675.3 Picea glauca
ATGGAAAAAGGTAACTCTCTTCTTTGGGGCTGCTCCCCCTGAACATGTGGCACTCAATAATACTTCATCCTTATTTTTGGTCTTTGGGACATTTTCTTCCTTGGAATCCTTTTCTTTGGCTTGTATCTTCTCTCTCTTCTTCATGTCTAGGATGTATACGTTGTTTGGTCTTTTTGTTGCAGTTGCAACCAATCTTCCTGAGTTATTGTCTCTGGTTTTACATTTTCAGGAGTCAAATGTAAGAGTGTATCCTTGATCACACATTTTACTAACACTGAGGATATTATGCTTCATATATTCAACCAATAGGACTTTTCCTACTTTTACATTTTCACTTCCAAGCTTTACAATTCCTTTTCCAAGTATTTTAGTAGATGAGTCATCTCCAAATGTAACATTTCCACCCTTTTTCTTCAAGCTGACAAATTTGCTTTGATCTCCAGTCATATGAGATGAGCACCTCTATGAACCATTCATCTTCTTCTTTGCATTCTTTAGCGACCAATGTTATTTGACAATTTTCATTTTGTGGAATTGCTTTCCTTTTCCATGTTGTAGTTGGTATACAGACGTTTGGCATATGATTATCTTCCTTCGTCTCTCTGCAATCTCGTGCTTTATGACCAAGATTATTGCACTTGTAACATACAAAATTTTGATCCATTAATGGGTCAAATGGATTATAATTTATGTTGATAGGTCTACGAACATTTCCATATATACTATTTTCACCATTCATGTAGCTTGCATAGTTATTCCTTTCGTTGATTCTACAATTGATTCCCTTATGTCCAAAATTTCCACAAGTATAACAATGTCGAAGAAATAAATTTTGATACCTAGGAGTAAGTGATCTTCTTTGTGGTGTGGTCCATCTGGGTTCACAATCTATTCTTTTGTAGTTTCCTTCATAATGATTTCTTTGATACCTTATGGGAGAGGATCTTCTTGATGTCTCATTCCTTCTGAATTCTAGTCTTGTTGTTCAACTTGTTATGGAGTGTTGGTTTCATCATTTTCATCTTCCTTCTCTTGTTTTGTCGTCTTGAAACTGTCATTGTATCCTAGTCTTGTCTTGTCATTTGGAGATCTTTGATTGCTAAGGATCTCATCTAATTTTTCAGTGCCTTTTTCGAACTTCTTCAACTTTTGTGTTGTCAATAGTAACTCCCCTTTTGTGTGATCCAATTCTTCTTTCAATTACGCATAATCTTCTAATTGTGACTTTAATCTATTAATGGTCTTTTCAAGCTTGTAATTCTCTTCTTCACAACTACTCAATTCACCTTTTAGTATTATGTTTGTGTTTCTAAGCTTGCTATTTTCATTTTCAACATGCTTCAACTTTTCAAGATTCTCATCTTCTTGTTCACTTTCTGCATTGTCTTTGTATCCCCAAAAGGAATCAAGTTTGGTTTCTTCATCTGAATCTTATTCACAAATGATTTCTTCTTCTTTAGAATTCTTGTGATCATCATCCTGGGTTTCTTGGGTTATGAAGAGGACTTCTCCTCCATCATTATCTTCTTCATCACTCTTATCTGAGGAGATGTCATCATCCTTGGAGTAGAAGCTCTTTTTATTGTTGAGATTTCTCTTTTTATAGTAGCAGTTTTCAACAATATGTCCTATTCTACCACAGTTAAAGCATTTGAAAGGAGAATTACCTTTGTATCTTCCACTTCCCTTCTGAAACCTTCTTACAAAATTTGTTATTTCTTCATCAAGGTCATTATCCTTGTCTTTTGTCTTCTTTATGGATTTGAAGGATGATTCATTGTTTGGCGGGTCACTTTCTGTACCTGTTCTCATTTCATATGCTATAAGAGACCCATGTAATTCATCCATTGTCATTTTGGTCAAGTCCCTAGTTTCTTCAATGGAGAAGACCTTAGCATCATAATTCAAGAGAAGTGATCTCAACACTTTTTGTACAACCAACGATTCATCGAGCTCTTCACCTAATCCTCTAATAGCATTAACAACTTCATCAACTCTAAGAAGATTGGTTGCAATATATTCCCTTTCATTCATCTTCAAATTTTCAAATTCCGCTCTATGTCGTTGAAGCTTGACCTGCTTAAGTTTTGGATCACCTTCGTAGATACTCTTGAGTTTGTCCCATACCTCTTTAGTAGTGTTGCAGCCCATCAATTTGCTAGCAATGGTTGGTGCCAATACTGCTAGAATAACATGTCTGGCTTTTGAATTACAACTCATAAGCTTCTTCTCATTTGGATCTGTTGGAGAATTATTTGGGATTACATAGCCATTTGCAATTGAGTACCAAATGTCTACTCCCAAATCCGTTAGGTAAGTTTTCACTCTATCACTCCAGTATGCATAATTTCTTCCATCAAATTTTTGAATCCCATTTGAAATGTGCTCATGGTCATCCATCTCTGCTCAGGATTTGCCTCCCAGTGGTTAAACTGTTCTGAAGGAAACCTGCTCTGATACCAATTGTTGATACTTAGAACACATCACCAAAACACTTCATCCTCCCTTGAAATCTAGCCTTCTTTACTTCTGATTTCCTCTAAAATTCGCCTTGTGTATCAAATGAATGTATAATGATATTTATTTATACCATTTATGTCACTTCCTTTTAACGTTAGGGTCGACCTGACAATTTATTATTTTGTAATTATTTTCTTTAATTATCTTCAAGGCCTACATGTACTTCCTTCTTCAATTCATTTTGTCATCTTCAAAAATTCATTTCTCCTCAACCATGAGGATCCACTTGACGTGCCACATACCACTAGAAACAACATGATGTATACTATCCATCCATGGGTCTTGTATCTACATGTGCATTTTCCTTCATGTCCAAATACCTTCATCAATCTTGCGGTCCAAAACCCATGACTAGGGTTGACATCAATGATAACAACCAATCTTCCAACATCTGTAGCACCTTGTGCACTATAGTCTCTGATAGTACAATCATAACAGGCTCCATGATCCTTGTGAGGTTGACTAGATCACACCAGAATCCTCATCCTGGGATCTAACCCTCAGGATCGAGTTTCTTGACTCTCCTACAACTCAAAAACTTACAAAAATGGTTTTATATCTTACAATAGTTTCCTCCTTCGAACATTACAAAACTATGCCACATTTCTCTCTCTTGGTCTCTCTCAAACTAGACCTCCTAAGTACTTATTTATACTTATTCTTAGCTCCTCAACCATTAAAATATCTTACAAAAAACCTAACCCTAATGTGGTTAGGTTTCCCTGCATGCATGCCTTTCATTTTTTCCTCACACATGTTGCTTTTCCTTCCAGCTGTACTTTTCTCATTCTGGATTTTTCCCTAAAAATAACATCTCCTCAAAACAGGCTTGCGACCAACATAAAATCTCCATTTTTTGATCTCAAATATTTGATTTTCAATTCTGTTTTATTTTCAACCATATCCTTATATATTTTTAATTTCTCAAATGCCTCTAACTTCTTCCTGATAAAAAAAATTGTAGCCATTCTTGTATAATCATCAACTAATATCATAAAATATTGCTCCCCTTTTAAACCCTTTGGTCTAGTTGGTCCAACTAGATCAATATGCACAATTTCCAATGGTCTTGTTATGGATTATTTATTTTATTTGAACTTGGTCTTTGTTTTCTTTCCTTATTGACTATTATTGCATAATGTGTTGGTTGGATTTGTGATCTGGGGAATTTCTTTGACTACTTCCTTTTTGTAGACTTTGACAAGGTTATCAAAGTTTATATGAACCATTCTTTTTTTCCATAGCCAAACTTCATCTTCCTTTCCCAGACAACACTTTTCATTTTCAAATTCACTTAATCCATATATGTTTCTTGAATTTCTTACAAGTTTTGCAACTACTCTTCCTGATACTTATTTTCTTATATCACACTTCTATGAATCAAACACAAGTTTGTGACCTTGGTAACACTTTTGACTTACACTCAAAAGATTGTGTTTCATATCTTCCACTAGTAGAACATTTTCTACCTTGGTATCCTTATTTCGAATTATGATTGTACCTCTTCCAATAATTCTAGATGAGTCGTCGTTTCCAAAGGAGACTAATCCATATCTTTCCTTTCTCAAGGTTAGAAACATGTCTGCATCACCTGTCATGTGATTTGAGTAGCCGTTGTCAGCGTACCAACCATGTTTCTTGTTTTTAACTTGTAGAGAGAGTGTGCATTCTTCATTGTTATATTTATTCTGCTTTCTTATCCATATTCTTTGCGGAGGTTCCTATCCTTGATTGTTGTTATTTTTTTATGATTCTCTAGGAGAGTCTGGCATTCTATAATATTTGGCCATGTGTCCAAAGTTGTTTCACTTGTAGCATTCCACTTCAGTGCTCAAGGATTCAAACCTCTTGTAGCTTCTTCTCTGTGTTTCACTAGGCCTTCTTGGATAACCATTTTATGCATTACTTTCATAGTTGTTTTTTGTTTTTGTTGTTTTCTCTGCAATTTACAACCTTATGTCCAAAATTGTTACATGAATAACATAAACCAAAGAAGATACTTTGATACTTGGGTGTTGAAGATATTTTGAAAGGAGTTAATCTTCTGAATCCTTCTTCTTCTTAAGACCCTTTTCGTTCTGACTGATGCTAATTCTGGAATCTGAATCTTTTGGGTGGCAGACCATCTCTTTGATAAAAACTCTTGTATTCTTCCTTCTTAGGAGATCCTCTGACTGTCTCCGTGTAGCTTCTTGATTTTGATTATTGATATATAGTTTTGGATCTTGATCCTTTTTCTGTCTGATTGTATCCAAGTCTGGACTTGTCATGATTTGGCCTCTGACTACTAATAATCTTGTCCAACACTTTGGATTTGTTCTACATGTTTTTCTCTTGAAAGTATTTTCTCAATGCGACAATCTTTGATTCCAAACCACTAATGATCCTGTCTTTTTCTTCCAATTGTTCTTTGAGTGCTTCTTCAATTCTTTTGTCTTCTTCAACTTGGATTTTTAATTTAGTGATCATCTTCTCTAGTTCTTCAGAGTTGGAATTTTGAGTTTCCTCTTTTCTTTTTAGTTTTTCCTGTAGTGACTTGTTTTTCTTCTTTTCCCTTATTATAACTTCTATGGCACTCATCAATTCTTCTCTGTAGTCAACTTATACCTCTTCATATTATTCTTTGGTTCCTTCTTCATCGGGGTCTTCTAATTCCATGAATATAACCCTTTCTGTCTCACTTTCACTGACTTCATCTTCGTCTGATGAGGTGTTGTCTTATTTGGTGCAAAAACTTTTCTTGAAAATTTTATTTTTGGTTCTTTTGTCTTTGTATATTTGTTTTCTATTTGAATCATCTTCTTCACTTATTTTATTTTTCTTATGGGCACATTTGTTAGAAAAATGACCAATACCATCACAATTAAAACAAATCAATGGAAGCTTACCTCTATATTTTCCGTCGGTTCCCTTTTTCAGTCTTTTGAGAAAGTTGGCTACTTCTTCATCGTCTTCTGAGATGTCACTACTGCTACTATCTAAATTTTCCTTTTTCTTTCCCTTTTGATTTGACTTCTTAGATGCTTTGAATGTTGATTCTTTTGTAACATGATTCTCCTATTCAGTTCTCATTTCATAGGATGTGAAAATTCCATGTAGCTCATCCATGCTTATCGAATCCAGATATGTTATTTCTTCTAGTGATGAGATCTTAGGATCAAATCTCATTGGAAGAGATCTTATCAGTCTTTGAACAATTATAGATTCATCAACTTATTATCCCAATCCTCTAATTGAATTTTGTCTCTATTTCATAAACATTTTGAAGTTTGTCCCAAATCTCCTTGCCTAATATGCAATGCATAACTTTAACATATATCGAAACAACCAGACCATTCATGATATCATTTTTGGCTTTCGAATTATTTAGATTGAGATTCATTCCATTTTGATCTGTTGGAGGAATGGAAGGTTCTTTATATCTATTTACTATTGATTTTCAAATCTCGAATGTATGTGCATGTACATATGTTTTCATCCTTCTACACTAGAATGCATAGTTTTATCCATCGAAATGTGGTATTCGATTTTTATACATATTGTTTCTCTCCATGATCTACCTTCCAGTGGTTAAACTTATTCCTAAAGGAACTTTCTCTGATACCAATTGTTGGATTACTGAGAGGGGGGTGAATCAATGATAGGGATATTTAATCCTTTTTAACCACAATTAATAAGTGTTGTTTTATATTTATGATCAATTTACCAATATAATTCAACAAGTGGAGGATAAATAAACCATGAACAATAAACAATCACACACATACACAGTATACTAGTATTTTTATGTGGAAAACCAATGCAGGAGAAAACCATGAAATATTTTTTCTTATATGTATTTAATAATTGCATTCATTGGAAACACCAACTTCCATTGTTTTCTAGTTGCAACTGGAAGGAGGCTCCAACCCCCTATATTTTTAGGTTACAACTTGAGGGAAGCTCCAAATCCCCAATTCTATGGCTCCAACCAAAAGGAGGCTACAACCCCCTATGTTCATTGTCTACAACCACCTATCCTTTCCCCGTCCTTCTGCCCTAAAATATAACTTCCAAATAGATGAAGAAACCACTACCACACTATCACTATGTGATATTCAACTGTAAACTTGTACGAATGTGTACCAACAACCTGTACCAATAACCTATGATCAAACTGTACCTGTAACCATCCTGTACCAACAAAAATATCAAGTAGTTATCCTGTATATGATGCAACTCACGTATGTACATGACCTGTTTATACTGCATCCCACATATGTGGATGACTTTTCTATACTATATCCTGTGCACACCTTCAAAAAGATAGGGTTTTCACCTTTCTGAAACTTAGACACTTTGTTGCCTCTGTCGCAACTACCTGTAACATGTTACTATGTCCAATATGTAGCTATGCCCTATGCATACATCATCATACATATCCCTTAACCAAATGCATCTATGTCTCTCTAGTCATGTGCCATACATGTGTATACAATCTTGATCAAGTGTAATAATTGTCACATGGACTAGACATCAAACACTCACTTATATGCAACCTCAAAATACACCAACAAACTCACCAACACATCACAACTAGAACCCTCAACCATGTACCAATAAATACAAGATATGCCTCAAAAATCAACCCAACAAGATGTAACAATAATAAATACCAAACATACCAATGTTGTATTTCTGTAGATCTAGCTCATACAATAAGGGTCGTACAATCAAATACCTCTCTAGGGATAATCCTCAAACTCCCATAACCATATCTCATGTAGACAACAATATCGAACTACACATAAAAATAAGAAGTACCTTTTGAACCTGTAGATAGATTTGTTGTACCTGATCATTGCAGACCTTCCTGGGAGCTTGATTTTAGACTCTAGAGATTTGGCTTCTTCATCTCCTCAAGATTTCATGTATTTTCCCAACCGTATGCAACCTATTCTTCTTCAGATTGCATATGTACGCTCCTTTTTCTCCTTCAACCTGTGTATGTATGTGCCTTCCTCCAATACATCCCACGTACACCTCAAAAATTAGGGCTTTCCAGTAATTCTACAATTTTGAAACTTTCACCATCAACCCTTCTTTGCTACCTCAGACTTGTGTAACTTTAGATGTAACAAAGAGTACCTAAAATAAAATTTTCAAAAATGATAGATATTCAATGTTCTCATTAGGTGCTAATACAAGACCCTTTCTCTCTTATTTATACTCTCCAAGTAGCTTCCTCAGGGAGTTACCATCTAACTAAATTTACCCAACTTCCTTCTTTTAGGGCTAATCCACTTCTAACCACTTGTCCACTTACAACTACTTTATCCACAAATAGTAAACTCTCCACCTCTAGTTGCAACTAAATTATTTTTAATTATTTTCTTATTGCAACAACTTAACCCATGATTAACTCTTAGTTTCACTCACTTTGAGTAGTCAACTTCTTCTAAGAGTTTCTAGAGTAATTTGACTTCTTTGACCTTCTAGGGGCTTCTAGATAAATCTTGAGAGTTCTCGAGCTTCACAAGGCCATAACTCTCTAACCGTGAGGAGTGATGTGGCGTTCCACATATCACCGAAAATGTCATTCCATGTACTATCCAGCTAGAATAGTCTTACCTGCAAATATACTGACATTCATACGATTATACATCAAACAAATTTGAGTCCCTTAACCATACTTTGGGGCTACCAGAATTTGCTACTGGAATTGCTTCAAGGGTTGACATCAATGAAAACCGACCCAAATAATCAACATTTCCTATTTTTTAGGAATTTCTTCCTAGCCTCCCCAAATACCATGAGAACCATAATATCCTCGTTAAAGTTTTAATTATTCCCAAATTCCTTGAAATTATTAGAAATATATATTATAATTTTCTTTAATAGCATGGGAGAGCTCACGAGTTAATTATTTTGTCTAAACTTCACCTCCCTACAAAAACAAACTCGACAATGATACTCAGACCACGCATCATGTAATGCTATTTCACAAAAAAATATTATTATAAGAATATTTATTGGGAAATGTGTAAAAGACGGGTTAAAATAATTCTCGTAGGGAGTGTGAGCCAATATAAGTCTCGACGTCATCATCGAGATTTTACTAAGGCTTAGTGCCTCTCATACCTCAATTCCTGATGACGAACTCTCTTACCCCAACACCGTTAAACATATAACATGTGTTGAAGGTTTTATTATATATATATATTTATAATGAGAATATTATAATGTTATTTATGAGAGTAGAGTGGACTCATTGGCAATTGAGTTGAAATGATCGTCGGTGAAATGTGGAGGGGGTGAAGTGATCGATGACATGGAGTTGGGAGTGGGCCCCACCCATCATCATTGACAAAGTGAATAGAGTGGGTGAGCTCACTGAAAAATCATGACAACAATTGAAGGGGGAAATGCATTATAATTTATTTATTATTTTCTTATTTTTTGTTTTTATTTTGTTTATTTAATTTCTTATTTTAATTTTTTAATTTTATTTGTTTTATTTTTTTATTTCTTTCTTTATTGAATTTTATTTTTAATTTTTCATGGATAACTAGTTTCTTGTAGAATAGATAAATAAGCAATATGAATTGGCCTGATGGTTAAAAATGTATGTTTCTTCCTCGAAGGTCACAGGTTCAAATCTAGAGGGGTTTGGGGTAATTATCATTAATTTTTAACCTTAGTAATTTTAGTTTTTCATTAATTGTGGGTAATTAGTTTAGTTAATTTTAATTTTCTTTGATAACATAGGATTAGGGGTAGATTTTTGTTTTTAACTTTGTAAATAATTGTAGAATAATGTAAATGATTTTGTTATTTTTACTTTTGATTTTTTATTTTATTTTTAATTACTTTCCTAATTCTAAAAAAGAGAAAATTAGCTAAAATTGAACTAATAGCCATATGTCTCATGTCCGCCCAGATTCTCATTCAAACTATATGTAGGTACTGAACCATTTAAATCATTGTTTGACGAACTTTCTGATGCAAGTAAGACTCATTTTTGCAGGTTCAATTTCAATGGTCAAGATTAACCCACAGGCTTGATCGACGATTGTTGAGCGATGATATTTAAATGGGCATAATGTTTGCCATGGGTGTTGGAATTGGATCCATGATACTTCGTCAGAAAGGTATTGGATAGAGAAATGCAATGGTAGATATCTCCAGGACAGACAAGTTACTAAAGACATTAGAAAAAAATAGACCACAGATTCAGGGAAAGAAATGGACATACAAACTTCATGAAGCCATATATGGGGCTACAAGAAACAAAACCAGTCCTAGGATAACTTGATGGAAATATGGAGAAGAGAAGAACAATATGGCATATGAAATGATAGCACATTGAGAGAAGAAATGGTCTAAAAATGAAAAACACATAAGGAACCTGAATTCAGATGAAGAATCAGCTATGCAGACCTCAAAAATATATATCTCAAGCTACATGAAACAAAATCAAGCCAACAATAGCTCAATGGAAAGATGAGACAAAGGAGAAGAAGTCATAATGATCTCGTACAACAAGCCATGGCCAGAAATTCCCATAATGACTTAAGAAATTCCAAAAACGAAGAAAATAGGAAAAGTGAATAATATTTTTAAATACATATCATTTGTAAAATACCATAGGGAAAATGTAACCACCCATGGATCTGTTTATCTTCCATTTGTAAATCCCACATCTACATTTTTGAAAACGTAAAAATAAATTGGGAGAAAATGAAGTGAACAACCATGAGAGATGAAGAGTCTCTCTTGTTTTATAAAAGAAAGATAGTTGAATATAATAAGGGAATTTTCCCCTTTGTAATGAAAGATGATACTATTACTTACAATTTAATAAAGAGAATAAGGAATTTTGAAGTCATAATTGTTTTGGAAATTCTTGGGGGAATTTTCTACACTTGTATTTGTGTTTTAAGTTTTATGGATATTGATCATGTGAACTATTTTTGTGATTAATATCTAGAATTCTTATGTTGTTGTGATTTCTAATAGATCAGAGAGGGATTTTTTTTTTGGAAGAAGCCCATGTATCCTTCCACCACTCCACTCCCCCTTTCTTTCCTTGTGATGAAAAAGAGGCCTCTTTTGTAAATTCAAGTTTAGTTTTTTCTGTAGTTGAAAAAGAGGATAATTTTTGTGTTGATAATGGGACACTTCGGGTCACATTGATGGTAATGTCATGGTCTCATTATCCTATATCATATTCTCCACCACTAGGAACGAAAGAGGAAGCTATGGGGAAATACATGAATTTTGATCATTTTATCAATAAAGAAAATATGGACACACTTAAAAAGAATTCTTCCTCACACATGGAAAATTTGGAATTAATTTATGTTGATTTGGATTGTCTTGATGTTATAAATTCTTCTAGTTTAACCGAGATATATCAAGAATGTTTTCCTACTACTGATGGATCATTTATTGAAATTTCTTGTTTTAATGATTCTTGTGACATGCTCCTCTCCTCTAAACATAAGTATGTTATCAAGTATATTTCATATTCTCATATTGTGCAGGAACAAGACAACCACAATTATATTTTCATTCAAGGAGAAACGAACATACAAAACATACCTCTTTTATCACAACTGCGAATACCCAGATATGCAGGGTTGTTGTCATTGATGTCAACCCTAGTCATGGGTTTTGGACCAGAATATTGATGAAGTTATTTGGACATGAAGGAAAATGAAAATGAAGATACAACACCCATGGATGGATAGTA
>JZKD02S2440884.1:109822-122283 GCA_000966675.3 Picea glauca
ATTCCCACGACAACATCTACAGGAAGCATCCATTGAGTCCTGAAGAAAATATAATGATTTCATATGAAATGAATGGCGAGGGGTTGATTTTGGACCATGGCTACCTCCTTCGATTTTGTATTCCAGTGAAGAGTTCGATGGTGAAAGTGCCTAAAGTTCCAAGCTTCCGATAACCAGATTGGGTTAGAGCTAACTCTACCAAGAACAAGATAGGGTACAAGGAAGGTGTTTCGTTATGCATTGGGTATGGTGTTTGCATTAGAATATGATCATAAGTATCAAACAAATGATCTTGTTACTTTGTGGATGAACAAGTTGGCCCTTACGATTATCCTGAAGAAATGTATAACTACTATAGTCTCTCGTTTTTCCAACCAGATAAAAACCCTACTCATAAAGACAAAGGTGGGGTTTTTCCATAATCACGGTTAAACATAAGGGTGGAAATCTCCTTAAAGTGGAACTTCAAGGGATCAAACTTTTGGAAACTTTTCCATAGGTCGAAGAGAAGTTTATTCAAGCCAATTGGGGTCCTTTATTATACTCATTCAAGGGGTATCATACTAAAATTTCAATGTTGTTTGCAAAGAACTTGGATGGACATTAGACCAAGCTTGGATATAAAATTATACAAGTTTCTGAGCTTTCAATTTTCATTGCATTCAAATTACCTGTTGACGGAGAAAGGTGGTTTAATAAAAACAAAAATTCTACAAAGATTTGCAACCAATTTGTTATAGAAGAAGCACATAAACAAAGTATAATCTCTTTGGAGTCTGAGTTGCCAAAACTTAGTCCTAAGATAACACCATATTCAGTTTCACCCTTGCATGCTGAGGAAGACATAGTACCTGGTGCAGAGATTAACTGGTTTAAAAGAACTCCCAGAAAAAAAACAAGTTGTTTATTGATTTAAATAGTCCTGTTGTTGAAGAAAATTCATTAGAAGGAAGAGTAGAGACAGGGGAGACATCATCAGTCAAGAAGTTTTATAAAGAGGGCAAGATCATACAGTTTCACCTGCACTGCAGAAATGCAATTGTTCTCGCAACATTTTAATTTATGAAAATTTTGAAGATATTTCAAATAATTTTGCAAGATCACTCTATGGAGGTTTTGAAGATTATGATATCACAAGTGCTAGAACAAGTTCAAAAACATGAATAATATTCCTCATATTTTATCTCAGGAAATCATTTTTGTCTCATTTTGTTGTAATCTTTGAGGTCAAAGATCTGATTCATAAAAAGTGGATCTTGACCAAGAAATTAGTTTCTCTTTCTACTATTTGATGTAATTAGTTTATAATCTCTATCTTAGGCAGATATCGATGGATAATCGCAATTGCACCTATATTTTAGATATCTGTGATCTAATTCTGTAAATACCTTATTTCTATAAAAGGATAGAACAAAGAAGAGGTCAGGGAGAGGGGGTTCGAGTGGTGAAAAACAAATATACTTTGTCTCTGATTGTAAAGCTTGGGACCTATTACATTTTACACTTAATGGAAAGGATATATGATTCTTAGACTATCTCTTCATGTCTTTTATTCTTTCTTGTATTAATTAAATGCATGTGTATATTTTCAAAGCATTTGATATATATTATTTATGTTTGAAATCCAGTAAAGATTTTGTTTTTTCTTGCTCACGACAAGATTTGTGTTTAAGTACTTCATTCTTGTTTCTGAATGATATTTAGGATCAATAATTTTCTATGTGGGTTAACAAATTGATAACTTGCAGTTTTCTTTCCTTTCATGCTAAACTTCCTTATATATTGAATACCATTGACTAAGTAAGTGTGATTGGAACTTGATTTTGTAACTATAAACTCTTATTATCCTTTCCTTTCCCTACTTGAGCTATAAACCAATCCAAAATAAACCTACAATCATAAACCATTGCAATAACTGAGGTGCCCTAGATTTCCCTTAGCAATCAAGGAAAACTTTAGGGACTAACATCTTTTGGCACCGTTGTCGGGGATGAAGGGCCAAAAACCTTTTCCTTGGGAGAAAGACATGTTTAGATCCTATTCTTGATGGTGAACATAGAGTGGACATCATTTGACTACAGATCATTCACATGGAGACTGCATGAAGGAAAAATCCACTCGAGACTCCACTAATTCAGGATGACGAAGGTCATGGAAGCCATTTTATCTCAAAGATTTGATCAATTCAATTTCTCATTTGTTCTTGGTTATCCAAATACTATACCTCATATAAATAAATGACAAGGTCAGCTTCCCAAGTTTAAAGAAGGTGAGGATGATAATCCTATTGAATATTTATTGGAATTTCATGCACACATGCATCAATTGAACATTCAACATGAGGATGTGTTGATGAAGCTATTTATGTATTCACTAGAAGGAGATGCTCGTGAGTGATATATATATCTCTACTTCCTTCTAGTATATCTTCACTGAAAGAGTTTCATGCAACATTTAGTAATCATTGTAAAATATTGTTTTCAACTGACCTGCTTTTTGAAAATTGTTGTGAGGAATTTGAAGTGTACATTCAACATGCAGTAGGCTTTCCTTCTGATTATAAGGATGTAAGAGATGTTTATGTTGAAAAAATAAAGGAAGAATCATATGACTACTCCTCTAGTCCTTTGATCTTGAAAGCATATTTCAATGCTAGCAACAATGTTGTAGATGCATTTTTCTTTATAATAGATATTTCTAAAAATGATTTCTATGATGATATTGTTGCTCCAAATGTTGATAAAGATCAATCTGTCAATATTCAATTATTATTGTCAGAGTATTAAGTTAAGAGGGTTTCTAAAGTTCAAGTTTTTGAAATTTTTAAAGATCAACCTACCTTTGATGAGCACCCAGATGAAGA
This sequence comes from Picea glauca, assembly GCA_000966675.3. Taxonomy (NCBI): domain Eukaryota; kingdom Viridiplantae; phylum Streptophyta; class Pinopsida; order Pinales; family Pinaceae; genus Picea; species Picea glauca. The sequence goes on from JZKD02S2440884.1 coordinate 112,686, forward strand.
AGAGCATATTCCTACATCAATTTCTGTTGATTTGAGGAGAAATCAACCAATGTATGACAACTATTTTTGGGAAGGTAATGAAGAAGATGATGAGAATCTTCAAGAACAATTCATCCTATATTTTTTCTCATCAAATGATGATCAACATATTGAAGAAATAAGTGAGCCTTTGGTTGTTATTTTTGAGTCAGAGATAGAATGCTCACAACTAAAATCATGTTCCTTAAATAAAGAAAAAAATATGCAGCAAACATTCACCTGTGAAGATCCAATTGAAGGATATATTTCAGATTGTTGGAGTTACTTCACACACACCTAGGATTTCTATTTCCTAAGGTTTTTATTTGTTTATTAGTCATAATTAGTCATTATCCAGTCTCATATATTTTAGGAGAGAATATTCCACCTGGAGAATATTCTCTTTCAGTTGACACTTCAGTTTGACTAGTTGAGTTGAGTTTAGATGTTGCATTGGGATCATCACCATGATAATTCAACCTTTCCTTGGTATCATCACCAGATTGATGCATTAGCCTTGATTCCATGAGTTAACTCCTCACTACTATTTTTTCAGTTAGCTAACTAAAGACTAGTTGACTAGTTAACTCAACTAGGTGGCAGTTCAATCCTGTAACTGTCTGAGAGACTAGAATAGGTGGAAGTTCACTCCCGTAACTAATGGTGTGTGTCCATATCACTCTATAAAACCACTATGGCGACTTGGTTTACCTCAAGTCAAACTCATTGAGTTATACAGAGTATATCATGTGTAAATTATTCATTATTCACAACGGTTAATGAAAATTCTTCCACTCTTTCTCTCCTTCTTCTTTGTTTTCCAATTCTCTCTGCAAATGTGTGTATTATTGTTTAGCTAGATATGTTATGTGTAGGTTCAACACATTTACATGGTATCAGAGCCGAAAAACTGCTAAGAAAAATCTACACCAAATTTTTTTGCAGGTACAAAAGGTTGAAGACAACGGAAAGATAGAATTCCAAAAAGAATTCATTCTTACACCTTACAACTATTTTGCATGGAAGGAGAAAATATCCATACATAGTTGATCCAGAGGGTTGTATAGGTTAACCATGAATACGGATACAGAGCCGACATCATCCATAGAAAAATCCAAGTACTTAAATCACATGGATGAGGCACTCAAAATAATTTGCAGTCTTATTTCCCCTGATCTCCTTTTTCATATATCTTCTTGTAAGAATCCCAATGAAGCCTAGATCATCTTGGAAGGGATATTTGTAAAATAGGATGAGATGAGGGGACACATGATGGAGGTGGATCTTCTCACATTGGATAAAAAAATCTTCGAGAATATCCAAGATTTCTTTACAAAATTCAAGGATTTACTGTCGCAACTCAAAGCTTGCGGGGTTGATAAATTGAAGGAGGAGAAACAAATGGTTCTCACCATTCTCTCCAAGCTTGGTCATGAATTCTCAGTATTCGTATCTACATTCCATACTGTCAGATTCTCCTTTGGAGCCACCTGGAAGATGCCTTCTCTTGAGGACTTTATCGAATCCCTGACACAAAAGCAAACCAAGCTCATCAACATGAGCGCAATCAAAGTGTAACAACCCTAATTAAATAATTGCTTAAAGTTTATCAAGTATAATTAATTAAATAATTAATTGTCCTAATGTGTATTAGTTAAATAACAATTATTTATTAATAATATTAATTAATTAATTAATTAACTCATTTAATGTTTGGGTAACGAATTAAAGGCTTAATAATTTTTAATTTATTTAATAGAAAACTTAATGTATGAAGGGATAAGGCATTGAATGGAGGGATAAGGTATTGAATGGAGGGATAAGGTGGGTGGAATTGAATGAAGGGAGGAGGTGGTGAATGGGAAGGAGGATATGAGGGGGCAAAGGCATTTAGGAGAAGGACTTTTGGAAATTTGGGGAAAGAAAGCATTATTTGAGATTAGGGACTGTATTTTCTGGTTGGTATTTTTCTGGTTTGGAGTTTGTGTGGATTGTTACAGGGGAGCATCGGTTGCTGGGAGTTTTGGGCTTGGGGCCAGGAATCCTCACGAAATCCTGGAGCTAGGGAGCCGGATAGGCTATGTTCCTAGTTGGCAGGGAGGAAAGATTCGGTTTTGGACAGAGTTTGGGCAGAGCAGCAGTGAGGACAGTCGGAGATTGGAGAAATAGCATCAATCAGAGGTATGTATTTTCACGATTATGCTGTGTTAGGTGGTTATCATTAAGTTGCTGAATATGCTATGTTATGTGGTTGTTATGTGATTTATTATCATGTTGTTCATAAATTTAATTTTCTGTTGAATAATAAATGGTTATATGCTAATGATTAAATTGTACAGGATAACATTTCTCTATTCTCTATTTTAACTTGTGTTTTATAAGGCTCTACGGGAAGAGACCTTACACATGGTATCAGAGGCTAGTTTCAAAAACTGAAACCTAAGGCCTTACCACCCACATAATTGTGCAAACTATTTCCTGAAACAACTCCCATCCTACAACCTAAAACCCTTGAATCAACTTAAGATAGAAATAAACAAAAATGACCTATAACCCTAAGTAGACTACCCAGAATGAACATGAGAGTGTGCATGCTTCCCAGGAGAATTGAAGGAGGGTATTTGCATTAGAAAAAGAGATACTCTCCCTGGTTCTAGCCACCTATAAGAATGACTCTTCACCTGCATAGGCTAAGAATTAATGAGAGTTACAGTCTGTAATATTGTAAAACAATCAAGGGTATTTATTGAAACTCTCACTACGTTTATTGCATATTAAATAGGGTGTAGTTTAACAACTTTAATGCTATCTACTAAATAAAGAAGAGAGGACATTCAATGTAAACATTACTAATATCTTCCTTAACTTGACCTGAGCCCAGGAAGCAAGCAGACTAAATTATTTTCCATTTATTTCTAGAACTTGGTTGGGAACTGTGTAGCCAACTCTGATCTAAAAGTTACACCAACTCCTAAATGGATGTAAGGGTGCATTTTTATAGTTAAATAGTCTCAGTCAATTCTTACAAACAACCAACAAGCTAATTTAAGGCATTTATACAAACATTGTGTAATTTAATGGCAAAAGCTACAAAAATGAATCCTTAAAAAAAAGAAAAACATTACCCATATCTAAAGCATACAAATAATAATAATAATAATAATAATAATAATAAAGTATGGGTCGAGGCCCATCTCCTATTATTCTAGCATTCACTCTAAAGTCGAGGCCACATGGGAAATCAAACACACATGGCGCCATAAGGAAAGTATACAGTCAAGACAGTGCACTTAATTCAAACCCAAAACCTAGTGCCCAAGCGCAAAGCCACATGGAGTAGGAGCCCATGCGGGCAAGGTGAAGTGCTCTGCACATTCACAGGTGTGCTACGCACCAACATCAAGCACCCACGAGTTTTATCATGCACAAGTATGGAATATACCATGAAATCCCACGAAGAGAGACTTCTTGTACAACGCGTCAAAGTGACTCTGATTTATGGAACAATAGACCAGCACAATGATTCCTATCACCCACTGCAGAATAAGTTGCAGCCCCAAGTCCAAGATGTACAAACCATGACTACCAGGAAAAGAGAAGATACCATAAGTTTGAAAAATCCCTTGTAGATTTTCCTACTAATGCAATTATTAAGCCACCAACAATGATGATCAAAGCCATCGATCTTCGATTACCTGGAAGGGTATAACCATTAGATTTGGAGATCATATGCAAAAAAACTATTTGAACTCGAACTCAAGAAATTCGTTTCACTAATATAAATATAGAGATAGAGATATATCTATCTATATATTAGTTTTTGTGTCCTTATCTGCCTCAGAAAAGAGATCCCAGTTATTTGGGCAAACTAATGAAAGTATTGCTTGTTCATCTAATGAAATATTGCTTAATAAATAACACATTTGTAACATACTTGATCTAACATACAATAAGCGTATACATCAGATATTCCCATTACTTACTGTAATCTCCAGCATAATTGGAGTACAAAAAAAATGTCGACCTGGTTCTTAGAGTGCGAACAAGAATGAGCTTATTGACCCACTCAACCACACCGCATAGCATAGCCACAACTTCACCATTCATGTCGGCAGTCCCATGGCCTTTGATAATTCTCTCCTCTTGGTAGCCGGGAATGGTGTCTCTCACATTGACATAGACGGAAGAAAGAAATATTGGCCTCTGGGGCCAATCTTTAAATCTACTACATGTTCAAACACCCGAGATCAAGGGCCAAGGAAAGACCAAGTGTCGAAATCCTGAGCACTTATTGTGCCTTTCATACATCGAGGCCAATGTCCAAACATACAACAAAATCACCCAGGGCAAAGTCAAAAGGCAGTGCCCATTCACAAGACGTCGGATAGATAGATTAAGGTATGCATAGTGTGCTAAACGTGTCAAACAAGTCGCAGGAAGGGCACAGAACAAGAACGCCAAGCATCGAGGCAGAGACATTGGGGTTTCGAGCGCATTGCTCACCTCAACGAGTCGAACAAGCCACGCAAAAACCAAGTCAAGCCAAAGCGTAGCGTCTAAGCTCTAAACCAAGCCAAGCACCTACACCAGCACATATCAAAAGTTAGCAACAAGTCAAGCCAAAGCATAGCGTCTAAGCTCTAAACCAAGCCACCAAGGAGAGGTCCAAAATGTGGTCAACACGTCCCACAGTCTAGCCACACATACAAGCTAGCCACACCAGAGCCGAGTCCAATTGCACTAGGCTACGAGGGTATGAACCCACAAGGGAACAAAAAAAAGTGCATTGCACGTGAATACTAGCGCAAGACTCTAGGAAGGAAGAGCCCGCGAGGGGCTTGTTATCTGCTAAATGCACCATGCACAACATATTATACACAGGGTTGGGGGCTCATGGGTTTTGAACCTGTGATCCTATCACTCTTTGAACAATTATAGATTCATCAACTTATTATCCCAATCCTCTAATTGAATTTTGTCTCTATTTCATAAACATTTTGAAGTTTGTCCCAAATCTCCTTTGCTAATATGCAATGCATAACTTTAACATATACCGAGACAACCAGACCATTCAGGATATCATTTTTGGCTTTTGAATGATTTAGATTGAGATTCATTCCATTTTCATATGTTGGAGGAATGGAAGGTTCTTTATATCTATTTACTATTGATTTTCAAATCTCGAATCTATGTGCATGTACATATGTTTTCATCCTTCTACACTAGAATGCATAGTTTTATCCATCGAAATGTGGTATTCCATTTTTATACATATTGTTTCTCTCCATGATCTACCTTCCAGTGGTTAAACTTATTCCTGAAGGAACTTTCTCTGATACCAATTGTTGGATTACTGAGAGGGGGGTGAATCAATGATAGGGATATTTAATCCTTTTTAACCACAATTAATAAGTGTTGTTTTATATTTATGATCAATTTACCAATATAATTCAACAAGTGGAGGATAAATAAACCATGAACAATAAACAATCACACACATACACAGTATACTAGTATTTTTATGTGGAAAACCAATGCAGGAGAAAACCATGAAATATTTTTTCTTATATGTATTTAATAATTGCATTCATTGGAAACACCAACTTCCATTGTTTTCTAGTTGCAACTGGAAGGAGGCTCCAACCCCCTATATTTTTAGGTTACAACTTGAGGGAAGCTCCAAATCCCCAATTCTATGGCTCCAACCAAAAGGAGGCTACAACCCCCTATGTTCATTGTCTACAACCACCTATCCTTTCCCCGTCCTTCTGCCCTAAAATATAACTTCCAAATAGATGAAGAAACCACTACCACACTATCACTATGTGATATTCAACTGTAAACTTGTACGAATGTGTACCAACAACCTGTACCAATAACCTATGATCAAACTGTACCTGTAACCATCCTGTACCAACAAAAATATCAAGTAGTTATCCTGTATATGATGCAACTCACGTATGTACATGACCTGTTTATACTGCATCCCACATATGTGGATGACTTTTCTATACTATATCCTGTGCACACCTTCAAAAAGATAGGGTTTTCACCTTTCTGAAACTTAGACACTTTGTTGCCTCTGTCGCAACTACCTGTAACATGTTACTATGTCCAATATGTAGCTATGCCCTATGCATACATCATCATACATATCCCTTAACCAAATGCATCTATGTCTCTCTAGTCATGTGCCATACATGTGTATACAATCTTGATCAAGTGTAATAATTGTCACATGGACTAGACATCAAACACTCACTTATATGCAACCTCAAAATACACCAACAAACTCACCAACACATCACAACTAGAACCCTCAACCATGTACCAATAAATACAAGATATGCCTCAAAAATCAACCCAACAAGATGTAACAATAATAAATACCAAACATACCAATGTTGTATTTCTGTAGATCTAGCTCATACAATAAGGGTCGTACAATCAACTACCTCTCTAGGGATAATCCTCAAACTCCCATAACCATATCTCATGTAGACAACAATATCGAACTACACATAAAAATAGGAAGTACCTTTTGAACCTGTAGATAGATTTGATGTACCTGATCATTGCAGACCTTCCTGGGAGCTTGATTTTAGACTCTAGAGATTTGGCTTCTTCATCTCCTCAAGCTTTCATGTATTTTCCCAACCGTACGCAACCTCTTCTTCTTCAGATTGCATATGTACGCTCCTTGTTCTCCTTCAACCTGTGTATGTATGTTCCTTCCTCCAATACATCCCACATACACCTCAAAAACTAGGGTTTTCCATTAATTCTACAATTTTGAAACTTTCACCATCAACCCTTCTTTGCTACCTCAGACTTGTGTAACTTTAGATGTAACAAAGAGTACCTAAAATAAACTTTTCAAAAATGATAGATATTCAATGTTCTCATTAGGTGCTAATAGGAGACCCTTTCTCTCTTATTTATACTCTCCAAGTAGCTTCCTCAGGGAGTTACCATCTAACTAAATTTACCCAAATTCCTTCTTTTAGGGCTAATCCACTTCTAACCACTTGTCCACTTACAACCACTTTATCCACAAATAGTAAACTCTCCACCTCTAGTTGCACCTAAATTATTTTTAATTATTTTCTTATTGCAACAACTTAACCCATGATTAACTCCTAGTTTCACTCACTTTGAGTAGTCAACTTCTTCTAGGAGTTTCTAGAGTAATTTGACTTCTTTGATCTTCTAGGAGCTTCTAGATAACTCTTGAGGGTTCTCGAGCTTCACAAGGCCATAACTCTCTAACCGTGAGGAGTGATGTGGCGTTCGACATATCACCGAAAATGTCATTCCATGTACTATCCACCTAAAATAGTCTTACCTGCAAATATATTGATATTCATACCATTATACATCAAACAAACTTGAGTCCCTTAACCATACTGTTGGGGCTACCAAAATTTGCTACTGGAATTGCTTCAAGGGTTGACATAAATGAAAACCTACCCAAATAATCAACATTTCCTATTTTTTAGGAATTTCTTCCTAGCCTCCCCAAATACCATGAGAACCATAATATCCTCGTTAAATTTTTTATTATTCCCAAATTCCTTGAAATTATTAGAAATATATATTATAATTTTCTTTAATGGCATGGGAGGGCTCACGAGTTAATTATTTTGTCTAAACTTCACCTCCCTACAAAAACAAACTCGACAATGATACTCAGACCATGCATCATGTAATGTTATTTCACAAAAAAATATTATTATAAGAATATTTATTGGAAAATGTGTAAAAGGTGGGTTAATATAATTCTTGTAGGGAGTGTGAGCCAATATAAGTCTCGACGTCATCATCAAGATTTTACTAAGGCTTACTGCCTCTCATACCTCAATTCCTGATGACGAACTCTCTTACCCCAACACCGATAAACATATAACATGTGTTGAAGGTTTTATTTAATATATATATATATATATATATATATATATATATATATATATGTGTGGGAGAATGAGAATATTATAATGTTATTTATGAGAATAGAGTGGACTCATTGGCAATTGAGTTGAAATGATCATCGGTGAAATGTGGAGGGGGTGAAGTGATCGACAACGTGGAGTTGGGAATGGGCCCCACCCATCATCATTGACAAAGTGAATAGAGTGGGTGAGCTCACTAAAAAATCACGACGACAATTGAAGGGGGAAATGCATTATAATTTATTTATTATTTTCTTATTTTTTGTTTTTATTTTGTTTATTTAATTTTTTATTTTAATTTTTTTATTTTATTTGTTTAATTTTTTATTTCTTTCTTTATTGAATTTTATTTTTAATTTTTCATGGATAACTAGTTTCTTGTAGAATAGATAAATAAGCAATATGAATTGGCCTAATGGTTAAAAATGTATGTTTCTTCCTCGAAGGTCACAAGTTCAAATCTAGAGGGGGTTGGGGTAATTATCATTAATTTTTAACCTTAGTAATTTTAGCTTTTCATTAATTGTGGGTAATTAATTTAGTTAATTTTAATTTTCTTTGATAACATAGGATTAGGGGTAGATTTTTGTTTTTAACTGTGTAAATAATTGTAGAATAATCTAAATGATTTTGTAGAATAATCCTATTAACATAAAACAATTTGCGCCCAACTAGTGTAATAATTGTTTAAGATTCCAAAGATGTGCCTTAAAGGAGCATCCAAGTGCCTTTGAGATTCCCACGACAACATCTACAGGAAGCATCCATTGAGTCCTGAAGAAAATATAATGATTTCATATGAAATGAATGGCGAGGGGTTGATTTTGGACCATGGCTACCTCCTTCGATTTTGTATTCCAGTGAAGAGTTCGATGGTGAAAGTGCCTAAAGTTCCAAGCTTCCGATAACCAGATTGGGTTAGAGCTAACTCTACCAAGAACAAGATAGGGTACAAGGAAGGTGTTTCGTTATGCATTGGGTATGGTGTTTGCATTAGAATATGATCATAAGTATCAAACAAATGATCTTGTTACTTTGTGGATGAACAAGTTGGCCCTTACGATTATCCTGAAGAAATGTATAACTACTATAGTCTCTCGTTTTTCCAACCAGATAAAAACCCTACTCATAAAGACAAAGGTGGGGTTTTTCCATAATCACGGTTAAACATAAGGGTGGAAATCTCCTTAAAGTGGAACTTCAAGGGATCAAACTTTTGGAAACTTTTCCATAGGTCGAAGAGAAGTTTATTCAAGCCAATTGGGGTCCTTTATTATACTCATTCAAGGGGTATCATACTAAAATTTCAATGTTGTTTGCAAAGAACTTGGATGGACATTAGACCAAGCTTGGATATAAAATTATACAAGTTTCTGAGCTTTCAATTTTCATTGCATTCAAATTACCTGTTGACGGAGAAAGGTGGTTTAATAAAAACAAAAATTCTACAAAGATTTGCAACCAATTTGTTATAGAAGAAGCACATAAACAAAGTATAATCTCTTTGGAGTCTGAGTTGCCAAAACTTAGTCCTAAGATAACACCATATTCAGTTTCACCCTTGCATGCTGAGGAAGACATAGTACCTGGTGCAGAGATTAACTGGTTTAAAAGAACTCCCAGAAAAAAAA
>JZKD02S2440884.1:131421-153235 GCA_000966675.3 Picea glauca
AGGTAGGTGAGATAGAGAAATTAGAGAGTATGGTGCAATTCTAGCGTAGCTACCAGGTGAGGGACTCAGTAGTTTCCTTAGGCAAAGAAATCAATCTTAGACACTTAACCCTAACCTAGCCACCTCCCCTAAAGAGAGTAACATCTGTTTACAGACAAGTAAAAAAAACTTACGCCTAACCATGCTTTCTAGTTTAAGTTGTGCAAATGTGAAATGTCCTTGAACTCACCTTGACAGCTTTGGTTGATGTAGATTAAATTATACAAGATGGTTAGGACTCGAGAAAATCAAGGCAGAGGGGCATTGTCGCAGGGACTGCCAGCGCCGCCACCACCATCGCCTGAACTAGCTCTCATACTGCGCTCTTTGGAGGCCATAAATGAGACTTTAAAGGGGTGTCAACCAACAGGGATCGAAGTGGAGCCCCCACCATATAGAACGGGTAATCCAAAAGCATCAAGGGATTCAGGGGGAGGAACTCCACCCGAAGACATCACTAGAGAACTGCAGAAGATCAAACTTATAGATTTTGTTGGGGGTCGTGCCAGTGAACGTGCAGAAGCATGGTTGGAAGGCATGACAAGGTGTTTTTCCTTAAGAGACTGTGCATCCACTTCAAAGGCAAAGATAGTGATTTTTCAGTTAAGAGACAATGCCTTGAACTGGTGGGGCAACCTGGAAAGGCAACTGCATCTTACCCCAGACACCGTATTTTGGGAACTTTTTGAGGAGAGGTTCCAAAGGAAATATCTACCAGCTTACTATGAGGAACAATAGGTGGTAGAATTTCATGTTCTAGTACAGGGAAACAAGACCATAGAAGAATATGAGATTAGGTTTATGGAATTGGTCAAATATGTTTCATACATGGATAATGACCAACGACAAGTAGAACACTTTGTCTATGGGCTAAACCCTAATACAAGGGCTATGGTTCGGATGTGGAAACCATCCTTAGTAGCAGAAGCTATGGAAAATGCATGTTATGTGGAGGAACACATGAACTTAACCGAAGGTATGAGACCGACCTTTCTGCATCGTCCTGGATTCGTGGGGAAGGCCCCTAGGACATTTCCTAGGGGAGGGGGCTCAAGGCCACCTCCATATGGTAATAGATTTGCACCAAGGACATTATCCATAGGGATTTCAATGGAAGCAAGTGCAACATCCCGCTCATCACCAATGACGCAGGTAGGTCCACGGTCGTCTCAGGGAGTAGCTAGTAGGGGTAGGGTTCCAGGGGAAGGAATTCATTTAAAAGACAGTCATAGAACAATGCGCAGGTTCAATCTCGTGTTACCTGTTGGGGATGTGGAGGACCCCATTACCAGCGTGACTTCCTAGAGTTACAATCAAGATTTGTGAATAGAGAAGGAAAGGCCCCGATGGGAAGAGCAAGTGACAGCCACCAGATTTATGTAGCAGTTAATAATCACCAGGAAGAACATCAATCCAAAGTGGTGGAGTCATCAGGTACGCTAAATCATATCAATGTTAAGATTTTATTTGATTTTGGTGCTATAGATAGTCTCATTTCACCATCTGCATTAGAAAAGAGTGGTTTGGTAGCCTACGAGTATGATGACTTTAAACAAGTCGAGATGGCCTCGGAGGAAAAACAAGCGGTAGGACCTTGTGTTGATAATTTTATAGTAGACCTGGGAGTGTGTACTACCAGGTTGAAGCTTTACGTTACTGCTCTCAGGGAATATGACCTAATCATTGGAATGGATTGGTTAGAAGCCCATCAAGCTATGGTAGATTGTTTCGCAAAAAGGGTGCTTTGTGTTGACGACGAAGGAAGGCCAGTAGAGATCCAGGGTGTACGGAGAAATGTGTCTCTATGCTTTATATCAACTATGAAGGTTAAGTGGTGCATGAGGAAAGGGTGTCAGTTGTATGTAGTGGAAGTAGTGAATGAAAGGAAGGGACCATCCTTGGATCAGTACCCGGTATTGTCAGAATTTAAGGATGTTTTTCCGAACAAGTTACCAGGGTTACCTCCTGAGAGGGAGATTGATTTTAATATTGAGCTAAAACCTGGTGCATAACCAATTTCCAAGACTCTATATCGGATGACAGCGACATAACTTTGTGATTTGCAAATGTAGTTGAAAGAGTTACTGGACTTAGGGCTAATAAGGCCCAGTGTCTCACCTTGGGGTGCACCAGTAATTTTTGTAAAGAAGAAAGATGGTTCCTTACGACTGTGTATAGATTATAGTGACTTGAACCATTCTACAGTGAAAAATAGGTACCCAATTCCATGAATAGATGACCTCTTCGATCAGATGAAAGGAGCAGCGGTATTCTCAAAGATTGATTTACGATCAGGGTATCACCAGTTAAGGATTAAGGAAGGTGATATTCCTAAAACTGCCTTTCGAACTTGGTTTGGGCATTACGAGTTTGTTGTAGTACCTTTTGGATTGACCAATGCGCCAGTAGTATTCATGAGCCTCATGAACGACATATTCTGAAAGTACTTAGACCGTTTTGTACAAGTCTTTCTAGATGACATCCTCATCTATTCCAAGAACGAAAGAGAACATGAGGAACACTTGCGAGTGGTTTTGTCCTACCTTAGAGAGAAAAAATTGTATGGAAAGTTGTCGAAGTGTTCCTTCTTACAGAGAGAAATCCACTATTTAGGTCATATCATTTCCAGTGAAGGAATCTTTGTGGACCCAGAAAAGGTAAAGGCCATTATGGAATGGCCAGTGCCGAAAAATGCCCATGAGGTAAGAAGCTTCATGGGGCTAGCAGCTTATTATCGGAGATTTGTGGAAGGGTTCTCTAAGATAGCGAAACCCATCACCACCTTGCAACGCAAGGGGGTTAGGTATGAATGGACAAAAGAATGTGATAGTCCATTCATCAAACTTAAAAGGTTACTAATTAGTGCGCCAATTCTACGAGTGCCAGATATGAAAAAGGACTTCACAGTCTGCATGGATTCCTCAAAGCAAGGGTTGGGGTCTGTGCTAATGCAGGATGGAGGAGTGACAGCTTATGCATCAATGAATTTGAAGAAACACAAAGAGATTTATGCTACTCATGATTTAGAGTTGGCAGCTGTAATGCTAGCTCTGAAACTTTGGAGGAACTATCTTGTGGGGCGAAACTTTGAGCTCAAAACAACCCATCAAAGTTTAAAACATATATTCACTCAAAGGGATCTGAATGCCAGGCAAAGGCGATGGAGTGAGTTTAAGAGTGAGTACAATTTTGGTATTTCATACATCAAGGGAAAGGAAAATGTGGTCGCAGATGCCTTGAGTAGGAGACCACGTGTCTTCTCCTTGGTACCCTTAAAGGTCAATCTGAGGGAACGTGTGTTGATGCAACTCCAAGGAGACAGTTGGTATTTAAAGGTTACTTCAAACCTCCAGAGTGGGAGGAAATTAAATCCAAATTATGAAGGATATAGTCTGGAAGCAGATGGACTATTGAGATATCGGGGAAGGATGTACATCCCTGAAGATGGGGATATTTGAAGCATCATACTGAAGGAAGCCCATAGAGCACTTTATTGTGCACATATAGGGGTGAAGAAAATGTACGCAGACATGAGGAAGCTCTTCTTCTGGGTAGGCATGAAGCATGATGTAGTCCATTTCATTGCCAAATGCCTAGAGTGTCAATAAGTGAAAGATGACCACCATCACCCGACAGGCCTCCTACAACCACATGATGTTCCTATGTCCAAGTGGGAAGTCATCTCTATGGATTTTGTTGTAGGGTTTCCGCTCACATCTCATAGACACAATGAAATTCTTGTGATAGTTGATAAGTTAACCAAGAGTGCTCATTTTATTTTAGTTAGAGACACTTACAATGTCACTGATGTGGCACATGTGTTTGTAAGTGAGTTCATCTGTTTGCATGAGATACCTAAGAAGATCATTTTAGATAGGGACTCCAGATTCAGTTCTAGGTTTTGGACAAGTTTGCAGTCAGTGTTGGGGACTCAGTTGAACTTAAGCATAACTTATCATCCTGAAATAGATGGGCAGACTGGGAGAGTAAATCAAGTCATGGAAGACATGCTTAGGATGTATGTCATGGATAATCAAACCCATTGGGAGAAGTACCTACCTTTGGTAGAGTTCGCCTACAATAACATTTTTCATAGCTCCATCAGAATGCCACCCTACAAAGCTCTGTATGGAAGGCCATGTAGAACACCATTGAGTTGGGAAAGGTTAGAAGACCGAATAACAGTTGGGCCAGAATTGATTCAAGAGATGGAGGAACAGGTGATTCAGATTAGGTAGAGACTAAAGGAAGCACAGGATAGGAAAAAAAGTTATGCGGATGCACACAGGACTGACCGAAGTTACAAAGTGGGAGACCAGGTTTTCATTCGTATCAGGCCTAATAAGAGTACCATATGGTTTGGGAAGGGGAAAAATTTGTTACCTTGATTTATAGGACCGTTCAGAATCCAAGAGAAAATTGGACCTGTTGCCTATCGTCTCATACTGCCACCCCACCTACATAAAACTCATAATGTTTTTCATGTATTTGTTCTACGTCATTATGTTGCTGATGAATCACATAAACTAAATCGGAAGGAATTGCAGGTATCGGATGCGGAAACCCTCATGGTAGAACTGTTACACATATTGGACTGTAGAGTCTGACAACTCAGGAACCGTCTAGTAGACCAAGTTAAGGTCCAGTGGGACAAGTATAGTCTAGGATTCGCTACTTGGGAGGATGCCAAGACACTACGACGAGATTATCCCTCACTTTTTTTGACCACCTCGAGAATATGTTTCTCGAAGGTTGGGTGTATGTAACACCACCTTTTGACTTAGACAACCAGGATTACCCGAGGCCTAAACACCTTTATTTTCTATTCACAGTGAAACTATTAAATGATACACTTTAACTTTTAAGACATATGAACCTTTATGAATGTTTAAATGCATTTGGATAATGATGGATATGATGCAATATATTGTGAGAATGTAAAATTTAATGAATGTTTAAATGTATTTGGATAATGATGGATATGATGCAATATATTGTGAGAATGTAAAATTTTATGAATGTTTAAATGTATTTGGATAATGTTGGATATGATGCAATCTATTATGTGGATGATAATTCTATGAATGGGTAACGTTAATTGAATTATGGGATATTATGAGATCTATTCTAACTTGAAAACTTTGATGTTAAAGTTGTTGGTACAAGGATACCTAATTGAGATCATAGTTGTATGTAATTACATGATAATAATGCATAGATATGTATGAGTTTATGTTACAGACTAATCTGCAGGTTATGGGCTATGAAATAGCCAAGGGATAATGATGATGAAAGTGGATGTCATGACCATTGGTCGAGAAACAATATGGTATGAATCTTTGTATGTGAAATTATATTGGTTTGGATGCATTACTATGATATGTGGACCAGTGCAGGATTTAAGGTGGTGAGACTGCCCAAAACTGAATAGACGATGACAAAACTCCCAGCAACATGGTGCCACTGTATATTCCATTCTAGGGTGTGGACCCTAGTTATGATTAGGAGGGGTGAAGGCATTTCGCATCGTGTATCCTCTGAAACCTAGAGTCATGGGAGGACGGTGTTAGCTCACGCTCCCCTAGACATGTGATGATGACTATCAATTGCCTGCTGGGGAAGCTTGGTCAAGATAGTGACACTTTCTAGTAGAGGAAGGATAGGAATGGAACATGGAAGTAAGTTAGGGAGGAAGGATGAGTAGAAATAGTTGAGAGTGTATGGAGATTTGTCTTATGGTGGAATTTATTGTTTTTCCTTCTGAAAAGAAAATGGATATATATGAATATTCATAATTATGTAACTAAACTACAATTTTCTAAATAACATTGTTGAGATAGATAATTGTAATTAAAGGATTTCACAAACATTTGATTGGTTTATTGTCTTTTATAAAATGAATAGTCTTGTTGAATGGATTGGATGCATATGGAAATTACTATAGAGATGATAGTTATTGTTATTAGTACATGAACAAGACTTGTATGTACTAGCTACACATGCATTTCTTGCACACGTATACTAGTATGTATGAGTTTTCTTAGCTTACTTACTAATAATGTCGGTTATTTGTTATGAATGTGTGAACCATGTTTCTTTTCCCTTGTATCATAAAATACTTTAACTTCGAGATGAAGTTTCCTGAAGGGTGGGTGTATGTAACAACCCTAGTTAAATAATTGGTTAAGGTTTATCAAGTATAATTAATTAAATAATTAACTGTCCTAATGTGTATTAGTTAAATAATGGTTATTTATTAATAATATTAATTAATTAATTAATTAACTCATTTAATGTTTGGGTAATGAATTAAAGGCTTAATATTTTTTAATTTATTTAATAGAAAACTTAACGTATGAAGGGATAAGGCATTGCATGGAGGGATAAGGCATTGAATGGAGGGATAAGGTGGGTGGAATTGAATGAAGGGAGGAGGTGGTGAATGGGAAGGAGGATATGAGGGGCTAGAGGCATTTGGGAGAAGGAATTTTGGAAATTTGAGGAAATAAAGCATTATTTGAGATTAGGGACTGTATTTTCTGGTTGGTATTTTTCTGGTTTGGAGTTTGGGTGGATTGTTACA
Organism: Picea glauca; assembly: GCA_000966675.3. Classification (NCBI taxonomy): domain Eukaryota; kingdom Viridiplantae; phylum Streptophyta; class Pinopsida; order Pinales; family Pinaceae; genus Picea; species Picea glauca. Next base: position 138,044 of record JZKD02S2440884.1, read on the forward strand.
GGGGAGCATCGGTTGCTGGGAGTTTTAGGCTTGGGGGCCAGGAATCCTCATGGAATCCTAGAGCTAGGGAGACGGATAAGCTCTGTTCCTAGTTGGCAGGGAGGAAATATTCAGTTTTGGGCAGAGCAGTAGCGAGGACAGATGGAGATTGGAGAAATAGCATCAGTCAGAGGTATGTATTTTCATGATTACACTGTGTTAGGTGGTTATCATTAAGCTGTTGAATATGCTGTGTTATGTGATTTATTATCATGCTATTCATAAATTTAATTTCTGCTGAATAATAAATGGTTATATGTTGATGATTAAATTGTATAGGATAACATTTCTCTATTCTCCATTTTAACTTGTGTTTTATAAGGCTCTGTGGGAAGAGACCTTACACAAAGGCCCAAGGGCGCATACACTCACTGTGCATGATGGCAGCCACAAACATTAGAAATCTAAAGATAAATATAAGTGGAAATCTCATGCACATACGAAGAAGGAAGGGTGCACAAAACCCTTCACCGATGCCTCCGGATCCAAGGGAGAAAAGGGAAGAAAAGGAGAGAAATGGACATACAGTCACAAAGGATTCCATTCGGAATCAGCATGCATGAAAAAAAAAATAGATCTGATGTCTCAGATACTTCAACAAAACAACCTTGGAGATCACATCCCCGAGGGTGCAAAGAAGAAGAAGCCAAAAGATCCAAATTCCAAGAAAGGAAATTCTAGCCATGCCTTGATTTCCATCAACTCCTCTCCCAATGCTTAGATCATAGATTCAGGAGAATCACATCACATGGTTACCTCATAAGTAGTATATTATTCTTTGGATGCATGCAAATTTCCTCCTATTTTGATGGGGGACAATTCTTCTGTCGAAGTCACCGGCAAAGGAAGGATTGAACTCACCAATGGAAGCTTCGAGAATGTGCTACATGTTCCCAAGATTTCTGTCAACCTTCTCTCTGTGTATCAGATGGAAAATTCCAGCACCGAAAAGAGACTCATATTTACACCAAATTCCATGGACATATACAACATGCAAACCAACTCCAGGGTTGCTACCGGCGAGGTAAATCATCAGTCTAGATTGTATACATTTTTTGAATTCATTGAACCTAATTCTGCTTTACTGCTTACTCATGTTGATGAAAGTAGTAGGATATGACATGAAAGGTTTGGACATTTGAATTTCAGATACATGCAATAGCTTAGCAAGCACAAATTAGTTGATGGTCTACCAGACATCCATTTCTCCAAGGGAGTATGTGAGGGATGTGTTCTCAGAAAACACCTTCAAGAGAAATTTGACAAGGGAAAGTCTCAGCGAGCTTCAGCGCCTTTATATTTGATCCACAGTTACATCATGGGTCCTTTTCCGCATCCATCGATCAACAAAGCGAGGTTTTTTCTCATTTTTGTTGATGATTTCTCATGTTTTACATGGATCTACTTTCTCAGGCAAAAATCCGAGGTCTTTCAACACCTCAAAGATTTCAAAGCTTTGGTTGAGACACAGTCCGGAAAGAAGATCAAAGTCCTCCAAACTGATAATGGGGGAGAGTATGTGAATCATGAGATCCAAAATCTTTTCCATGAGGCAGTGATTCAGTTGCAGCATACAATTCCCTACACTCTGTAGCAAAATGAAGTTGTTGAGCAGAAAAACCAATCTCTAAAGGAGATGGCATCTTGCATGTTGCATTCAAAGTCACTACCACAAAGACTATGGGCCGAAGCACTTAACTCTGCAACATATATCCAAAATAGATCTCCCCATAGATTTTTCAAGGATAAGACCCCCTATGAGGCTTGGAGTGGCCTCAAACCGGAAGTGACCCACTTTCATATTTTTGGTTCATGTGTATGGGCCAGGATTCCCTCTTAAAAGAGGATGGCACTTGATCCATAGAGCATTGAGTGCATTTTTGTTGGATACCCTAACGATATGAAGGGATATCGACTTACTGATCTTTCCTTGGACCAGCTCATCATCGAGCGTAGTGTCCAATTCGAGGAAAGTGCCTCGCATGTACCTTAGCAGCCGCATGTAGACACCTTCACTCATCCACTTGTTCGAGATGATGAACATGCACATGCCAACTCTTCCTCAGACAAGAATTCTGATTCAAAGGAATCAGATGATTCAGATTCAGATTCAGAGTCAGTATAGTCAGATGCAGATTCAGATCATACATATGCAGTTGCAGTGCCAGAGCAGAGGCCCAAGTAGGAACAAACTACTCTTGAGGATGCAGGGGATCTCGTCGGTGATCCAACCGATACTAGGAGGACTCGATCTTATTTTGAGGAGCCTCTTGTTGCACTCACTGCCACTGAACCATTGCCTTCGAGGCATCTTTCCTTGGTTCAGTCTTTATATCCACAGTCTTATGGAGAGGCTGCTGGAAATCCATTTTGGGAATCCACCATGCAGGAGGAGTACAACTCCCTCCTTGAGAACCATACTTGGGATCTGGTTCCCCTTTCTGCTGGGAGGAAACTTGTCAGATGCAGATGGGTCTACAGGACCAAGAGCGCAATAGATGGACAGATCAACAAATGCAAAGCCATGATTGTCATCAAAGGCTTCCAGTAGGTTCATGGTATTGACTATGATGAGACCTTCGCTCTAGTAGTGAAGATGGATTCCATACGATTGGCACTTGCCATTGCGACAACCAAGGGATTGGATTTCCATTAGATGGAAGTGAAGAATGAATTTCTTCACGATGATCTCTCTGAGGAGATCTACATGGAGTAGCCCCAAGAATTTATGCAGGACTCATCTTTGGTCTATCGACTGAAGAAGTCACTTTATGGCCTCAAGCAGGCTCTGAGGGCATGGTATGCCAAGATGGACTCCTACCTGTTGTCATAGAACTTTGTACGTTGTAAATCAGACCTGAATGTATACATGCTCAGGACGACTGATTCACTTCTAATTTTAGTTATGTATGTCGATGATTTCTTGATCATCTATTGCTTGAATTCAGTGATTTCTACAGTCAAGAGGATTCTTCATGACAGATTTTTGATGACAGACATGGGTCCAATACACTTCTTCCTTGGACTTGAGATCAGTCAAGATGCATCAGGCATCAAACTGTCTCAAGCCAAGTATTCATGAGATCTCCTTGAAAGATTTCACATGATAGACTGCAAGTCTGCTCCGACTCGTTTCCTATCAGGAGTCAAACTTGAGGATGGAGAGGAGACTCCACTGGTTGATAGCACATTGTATAGACAACTAGTGGGGAGTTTGTTGTATCTCACACACTCCAGACCAGTCCTCTCATATGCAGTTGGAGCAGTTTCCAGGTTCATGCAAGAGTCGCATGAGTTACATTGGAAAGTTTCAAAGCGTATCCTTCGATACATACAGGGAACCATCACCTTTGGGATTCATTATGCAAGAGACTCTACATTAGATCTCATTAGGTTTACTGATTCTGACTGGGCTGGTGATAGCATTGATTGCAAGTCCACATCTGGTTACTCACTCGGTATTGGTTTCGGGCCTATCTGTTGGTTGAGCAAGAAGCAAGCTGCCATTTCTCTATCTTCAGCCGAGGTAGAGTACATAGGGGTAGTGAACATAACCATTCAGGCTATGTGGCTACAACATTTTCTCACTGAGTTGGGCATTCAGTTTCATCAGTCGATCGTCATCTGGTGTGACAACCAAAGCACTCTGAAGCTCTATAGAGATCCAATTCAGAGGCAACAGACAAATAAAATCTAGATCCACATGCACTACATCTGGGACTTAGTACATGAGGGGATCATCAACTTACAGTTCTATCCTTCAGCAAACAAACAATAGACATTTTCACCAATACCTTCACTGAGCAGAAATTCCATCCTTTGCGAGGTCATCTTGGAGTGAAGGACACAGTTGCCTAGAAACTGTAGTTCTTCTTTTTACATACACTGTACCTTGAGGGGGGGGGGGGGGTTTCCCATGAGGTTTTCCCTCTTTCCTCACTTTATTTTCAGTGTATATTTTGTACTTGGGTACCTAACATGGCCTCATTGCCGGGACCCAATCTTTATTTTCACCATAGTGATGTTCAGGGGGGGTGTTGGAGTTACTTCACACACACCTAGGATTTCTATTTCCTAATGTTTTTATTTGTTTATTAGTCATAATTAGTCATTATCCAGTCTCCTATATTTTAGGAAAGAATATTCCACCTGGAGAATATTCTCTTTCAGTTGACACTTCAGTTTGACTAGTTGAGTTGAGTTTAGATGTTGCATTGGAATCATCACCATGCAACATTGGGATCCTCACCATGATAATTCGACCCTACCTTGGTATCATCACCAAAGTGGTGCATTAGCCTTGATTCCCTGAGTTAACTCCTCACTACTCTTTCTTCAGTCAGCTAACTGAAGACTAGTTGACTAGTTAACTCAACTAGGTGGCAGTTCACTCCCGTAACTGCCTGAGAGACTAGAATAGGTGGTAGTTCACTCTTGTAATTGATGGTGTGTGTTCATATCACTCTATACCACCACTATGGTGACTTGTTTCACCTCAAGTTGAAATCATTGATTTATATAGAGTATATCATGTGTAAATTATTCATTATTCACAACGGTTAATGAGAATTCTTCCATTCTTTCTTTCCTTCTTCTTCCTTTTCCAATTCTCTCTGAAAATGTGTGTATTATTGTTTAGCTAGATCTATTCTATGAAGGTTCAACACATTTACACAGATTGTTATCAATCCAGGTATGATTCTCATAATTTCTATGATTTTGTGGCTATTTGGATGGAGTCAATTCCAATAAAAGTTTCAAACATTGTAGCTTTGTGCATACCATATGTTTGCAGCTGTTAGTATACGCTTCTTATTGAATTTTTGTTGCTTATGTTATATTCTCTTCACATTTTCTTACATAGTTGCAAACAAGGAAATTGTTTCATCTGTCAAATGATTTCATGGCTTCATTGGAAGTTTGATTACACATGAAAAAGTGGGTTTCAACTGATTAGAGTAGGACAATAAGCTTGTCATCCAAGCATTTTGTTTTCAGTTTGTCGATGTGAAATAGAAAAAAGGAATAAATGACTCCATATCCCCATGGAGACAGTGATGGAGAATAATGTTTGTTTTCATATTGTTGGAAATTTTGGTTTGCAATATGTTTTTCTTTCAGTTGAGCATTCACATCAGAGATGGACACTATGAAGGAACAATGGTCCAAATGTTCTTGATACCTCATGGGGAGGACACCATCCCCAGTTGGAGCCAATGTTAATACCCAAATGTGCAGGTTTAAAATTTAGTACCTTGTGCTAAATTCTGGAAGCACATGTGGTAAAGATATGAGCTCTTCTAGAAGGGCATTCTTGTAGCGCCATTATGATCTAGTCAAAATTATAAACTCTTCACGGATTTTGTATAGTTCCTTAAAAATCCTTCAAGTTCTTCACCAGGTTTGTTCTCAGGCTATATTTATGTTTCTTATGTTATTGAACAATATTGTGGCTTGTTCATATAAAAAAAAAATACATTTTCCTTTGAGGCCAATCTCTATGTTCTAGAGCACCCAAGACCGATTGCTAGGGATAGTGTTAAAAAGTAATATTATGATTTTTGATTTATAAAAATATTTGGGCTTTGGGTCAAGCAAGCCCAAATATCCAAGTCTCAATATTCAAAGAACACGACAATCCAAGCATCAAACACATGTGCCAAGTCATCAAGGAGTAGTTCTCACAACACATGGCTTGAGGGACTTTCATCTTTAGACTTGTGGTTGGAGATATATTCAAGAGATAAGCTGAGCATGCTACTGCTTCAACCCAACAAGTATTTGACAAACATTTCTCTTTAAGAAGGCTTCTTGCCATGTTCATTATTGTCTAATTCTTCCTTTCAACCACTCCATTCTATTTTGGAGTATACCTGGTTGTAGTTTGCATGATAATGCCTTGTGATTTGCAGAAATTTGCAATTTTGTTGGAGTTGTATTCTCCTCCTCCATCTGACCTGAGAAATTTTATATATTTGCCACTTTGTTTTTCAGCTTCTGCTTTGAATTCTTTGAATTTTGCAAAAGTTTCAGACTTGTGTCTGAGAAAATAGATCCATATTTTCCTGCTAAAGTCATCAATAAACGTTAGAAAGTAAAAGCTACCACCTATGGAATCTGTTTGCATTGGTCCACATAGGTCAGTGTCAACAAGTTTGAGATGTTGTTTGGCTTGAGTGGAGGACTGTGGAAAACTAGTTCTCTTATGTTTTCCAAGTATGCAAGACTCACATGGGGAATTTTGTTCTATGAAGATAGGAAGACCTTTGACCATGGAGTGATTCTATAGAAGACTTAGACTCTAAAAGGGTAGATGTCCAAATCTTGTATGCCAAACCATAGTTTAATTGGGGTTGGTTGCACTTTGCGCATATCGTTGGATCAGATTTGCAGTTCTGAGGGTCAGGGGAAACATCCTATTCTGAGTCATGTGGATTTCAGAAATCAATTTTCTGCTGGGGGTTTTATCAAATATCCCGCAAGATGCTGCCTCAAAAAGTACCTTATAGCCATGTTCAATGAGTTGTCCTACACTTAGAAGATTATGTTTCAGATCTGGAACATGATAAACATTGTTTATGTCCTTCTTTACATTTTGTTTAGTAAGAATAGGTATAGTTCCTTTTCCTTGAACTTTGACTAAGGAATCATTTCCAAGTGTAATATCAGATGAGATTGAAGAATCAATGCATGAAAGTAAATCTTTGTTACCTGTCATGTGATTGCTACATCTACTATCCAACAACCAGAGATCTTTAGGTTGTTGTTCAGTCTTGTGGCATGAGAGAAACATACCTCCTGAGGTTTCTCCTGTATGATTTGACACATGTTCTTTGCCTGAGAGCTGATCTGCTTGCTTATTCCTGCATTCAGATTCATAGTGCCCATACTTTTTGCAGTAATAGCATTGTATGCTTGATTTGTCATTTGATCTTCTCCCTCTACCTCTTTGAGGCTGGAAATTTTGATTTTGGTGCTATTGTCTGTGACCTTGGAAATTTTGATTCTAATTCTGTTGTCTGTTACGTCCACTTGAGTGTTGGTTACTTGTTATGCTCCCTCATCCTTGATGACCTCTGCCTCTTCCTATTCCTCTCCCTCTGCTGAAGGAGAATTGAGTTTTGACATTGGCGATTGACTCATCTGTGAGATGCAGTCTGGTCTCATGTGTCAACAGGGAACCAATTAGTTCATCTGTTGAAAAACGTGACAGATCCTTGGATTAAAGGATTGTTGTAGCAACCATTTCAAATTTATTTGGTAAACTTCTGAGGACTTTCTCAACAATGCATTTATTAGGGATGGATTCACCAGTCAATCTGATTTGGTTCACGATTCCCATGACTCTGGTCATAAACTGATCCACATTTTTAGACTCTGTCATTCTTAAAGTCTCGAATTGCGTCCTCAAGGTCTGCAGTTTGACGGCTTTAACCCTGTAATTTCCTTGGTAGGATAATTTAAGGATGTCATAGGCCTATTTTGAAGTACCACTGCCTGTGATTTTTGAGAAAATCGAGTCATCTACTTAATTTTGAATCCAGAATTTGGCTTTATTTTCTCTGTTCCACTGTGTTTCCTGAGCAGTTCTATGTTGGTTTTTCATGGCAGAAAGGTCTGCTAGATATGGTTCCACATATCCATGATCCAGTGGATCCCAACACTCTTGTGCTTGCAAGAAAGATTTCATTCAAAGAGACCAAAACTCATAATTATTTCCAAGAAGAATCGGACCTTGAGTTGGTCCTAAATTGCTAGACATGGCCATCTTTAAAGAATTTTAACAAAACAGAAAAATAATTGTTGGAAAATTTCCTGTTTACTTATTTCCAACGCATAAAACCAGGTCTTATAATTTCTTGCAGTGACTTCAGACCAAAAAATCCAGTGTAAACCACTTCTTTGACTTCAATCAAGCTCGATATGACTATCCGAGCGAAAGATCTACTGATTCAGGGCTCTGAGCTATGTTCTTTAGAAACTATAATACTGCAGCAACTATAGCCCCTTTAATGGCGGAATAGGGATTTCTGAGTTTACTTGAGAGCCAAAGAAATTTTAGATTCTTATATGACCGTGGGCAGAAAAAAAACTAGGTGCTACGAGCTTTCGCATTTCGAGACTTTCACTTTTCGACGCTGAAGGTAGCAGTTTCTTCGAATAGCCGAAATGTGAAATTGCTTCAAGGATCAACAATCCTCGTTGATTTGAGATCAACGACCACAGTTTCTTTGGAATATCATGATCAATGATCTATGATCCTCCATGATCGTAGATCTAACGGTCCAGATTTACACTTGATTAACGACTCAGATTATTTCAGAATTTCGCGTATCGCGAGTTCACGAGACTCTCGCCTCTGATTTCCCGGTAGTTGAAATCGCGATGGTGCTTGTATCGATGGTTCATATCCTCCTATGATCTGATGGTCCAGATCCTTTTGAGATTTCACGAATCAGTATTTTGTGACTCTTGAACTCTCATCACGATGTTCTCCAAACCCCGAACTCCGAAATGCCAAAATTTTGATGGCGCTTGGATCTGCTGCCACCTTTCCTCTAAGATGGACGGTCTTGATTCTTTCGGCATTTCAGGACTTCGTGACCCAGGACTTCCTGTGTCGATGACTCTTGCACCTCTCTGGCTCTCAGTATTCGAAACCCCAATGGACTTCTGGATTTTCACCACACGTATTCTCCAATGATGGACGGTCCCAATGATTTCGGGAATTCGTGACTTTGCAAGTCGTTTTTTCTCCTGTACACTCCATAGGACTAAACCTTGTGCACTTTTTCCCAGATCCGATGACTATCGGTCCTCTACGCTAAATCTAATGGTTGAAAATATTTTGCCTCTTATGTGCGTTGAACGTCCTTTTTGAACTCGATTAACGCCTCAGATCTGTCAGCAGGACCGATCTTATGGCTGCGTCTATTCGTTCTTGGCTACTTTAGTGTGTTCTTTGTTGTTCTTGCAAATATTTTCTCCTGAAGCAGGAAATTCGTGAATCTTTCACGAATTCTTTAAATCTTTCTGCTCTCTGCAACAATCTTTCATGAGTTTATGAGAATTTTCCAAATTCTTTAAACGTTTCTGCCTTCTGCAGCAATCTTTCATGAATTTGAAAGAATTTCACGAGATCTTCAAACGTTTCTACCTTCTGTAGCTCTTACTCCTTAATCTTTTGAGCGTATTACACTCTGCTTCCTCGTGCATGATTTCTACTACGATCTTTTGAGCAAAGGGCGGACTATGGATTTTTCTCCAGACTTTTTGAAGAATATTGCATCCTATGCTCTCGTGAACAGTGTAATCTTTGCGTTGTTGAGGATCAGGTTTCTCTCCAGACTGTGTGAAGAGGATTACTGCTAAAGCTCTGATAACATGATAAAATAAGAAGAAAAGAATGCGGAGAAAGAGCAGAGAAGAAATAGAATTCAGTATATTAGTAAATGAGGAAAAAGAGTACTGCAGAAAAAGGAAAATAGTTGAGCTAAATAGGCTCAAGAAAATCAAGAACATAAGCAAATGATAGTACAGCTGGTCAGGACAATTGGCAGTGTACAGTCAGACTGTTGAGGTTACATTATATTTAACAGGAAGGTCTCTGGTTATGCTCATCCCTTTACCTAGTCGCGACATTGGGTATGGTGTTTGCATCAAAATATGATCATAATTATCAAACTTATGATCCTGTTACTTTGTGGGTGAACAAGTTGGACCTTACGATTATCCTCAAGAAATCTATAACTACTAAAGTCTCTCATTTTTCCAACCAGGTAAAAAACCTACACATAAAGACATGGGTGAGGGTTTGCAGTAATCATGGTTAAACATAAGAGTGTAAATATCCTTAAAGTGGAACTTAAAGGGATCAAGCTTTTGGAAAATTTTCCAGTGTTCACAGAAATTTTGTTCAAGCCAATTGGGGTTCTTTTTTCTACTCATTCCAAGGGTATCATATAGAAATTGCAATGTTGTTTGAAAATAACTTCGATGGAAATCATACCAAGCTTAGAGATCAAATTACACAAGTTTCAAAGGTTTCGATTTTCATTGCATTCAAATTACCTGTTGAAGGAGAAAGGTGGTTTAAGAAAAATGAGTTTTCTATAGATATTTGCAACCAATTTCTTATATAAGAAACACAAAAATATAGTATAAGATCTTTGGAGTTTGAGTTGCGAGAACTTATTACTGAGATAACACCATATTCAGTTTCACCCTTTCCTGCTAAGGAAAACATAGTGCCTGGTGCAGATATTAATTGGTTTAAAAGAAATTTTAGAAAAAACAAGTTGTCTATTGATTTAAATAGACCTCTTGTTGAATAAAATTCATTAGAAGGCAGATTAGAGACAGGCGAGACATCATCAATCAAGAATTTTTTGTGAAAAAAAAATGGAGGCTGATTGGGTTTCGGCGATTACAAACGCCGAACACAAAAAACAAAAGACCATGCTGTTTTCCGAATCGCGAAATGCAAAAAGGCTGTGGTCCCAACACTTTGGGTTTCGGGGTTTGGGGTTTGGCAATTACAAATGCCAAACACCAACACAAAACAAATCCCGAATCGCAAAAATGCGAATGGAATGTGGGCCCAACACTTTGGGTTTTGGCGTTTGGTAAAGCAAAGGAACTCCACGCACTTGTAATAAGTGAAATCCGAAATGTGAAATAACAAAATTATAATTAAAATGATTTTTTAAATCATATACGCTCCAATAAGTAATCTTGGGATAAATGTAAAACTGGATTCCCAATTGGTAAAAACAAGAAATTACTACGTTTGTTCAAAAAATGAATTTTTATCAAGAGATAAAGTGAGTTCACAAACTCAGTAAAATATAAATGCATAGTGGAGCTCCAAATACAAAGTAACTGATTTGATTCAAAAATGTTTTTTAAGATCTCACCGATTACAATCCGTTTCAGGTACTTATACAAAACAAAAATTGCCCCTTCGATCTCTAAAAGAATTTGATTAAGGCAGTAATGGTGTCTCAAGCCTGCAAAGGTTAAGCCAGACGTCGTTTAAGCAAATTAAAACAATTTAGAAAATTGGTGCTAAGTCCTCGAGTCTTGAAGAGTCAAAAATGCCACCGATCCGCCGCTATCTAGGTGGTGAAATGATTAATCTATGGCATACTCCCTCTTAATCATTTCAGGGAAAAACAAACTAAAACATGTAAAACAAAATTGCTGTAAACAATTCATTATACCTTGCAGACCCCAATATTACTTCTATGCTTTTTAAACAATTCATTTCCCAAAGGTTTCGTAAAAATGTCTACAAATTGTTCTTCAGATCTGTAGAACTGAACATAAATTTCCTTACTAGTTATGAGCTCTCGAATGAAATGATACCTTGTATCAATGTGCTTACTTTGTTTGTGAAAAACATGATTCCTTGACAATGCAATGGCAGACTTATTGTCACAGACAATCTGGGTTGCATCATTTTGGTTATGCAACAATTCATTCAAGACCCTTCTCATCCATACAGCTTGACATGCAGTTGCAGTTGTTGCAACATACTCTGCCTCAGTGGAAGATAGAGTCACAATGGGCTGTTTGTTTGATGCCCATGCCACTGCTCCAGATCCAAGACTAAAAATATACCCAGATGTGCTTTTCCTGTCATCAATGGAACCTACAAAATCACTATCAGTATATCCGATTAGCTCAAAGTTTAAGCTTGATGTGTATCGGATACCAAAATTAGTTGTTCCAGCAACATATCTCAGGATCCTGTTTCCTTCTTGCCAATGAGTACTCTTCAGAGTCTCCATGAATTTGGAAATCAAACTCACAACAAACATAACGTTAGGTCTGGTTGTTGTTAAGTACATAAGGCTTCCAACCAGCCTCTTATACAGGGCTGGATCAACATATGATCCTTCATCATACTTGCTCAGTTTAACACCAGTTGCCATTGGTGTTGCAGTTGGCTTGCAATTCAACATTCTAAACCTTTTCAACACTTCATTTGCATAGTTAGTTTGACAATTGAAAATTCCATCATCAGATTGATCTACTTCAATTCCAAGAAATATTTTTATCGAACCTAAATCAGTCATCTCAAACTCTGTTTTCATGGCATTTTTAAAATCATATATAGATAGATCTCCAGTAAAAATCAGGTCATCAACATACAAACAGACAATCAAAATTTTACCTTTCTAGTCTACCTTTGTATACAGAGTTGGTTCACTTGGACTTCTGCTGAATCCAACACTGATTAGGTATTCATCAATCCTACTATACCAAACTCTAGATGCTTGCTTCAATCCATATAAATCTTTCCTTAACTTGTAAACCTTATCTCTGTGTTTATCAATCTCATAACCCAGAGGTTGTCTTACATAAAATTCTTCTTCCAAATATCCATTTAAAAATGTAGACTTGACATCCATCTGATGCATGATCCATCTATTCTGAGATGAAATAGCTAAGACCATCATGACTGTGTCAATCCTTGCTACAGGAGCAGAGGTTTCATTGTAATCAATACCAGGTTGCTGACTAAACCCCTAAGTTACAAGTCTTGCCTTGTACTTCTCAATATCACCTTCTTCATTCAGCTTAGTCTTAAAAACCCACTTAACACCAATAGTTTTCTTGCCTTTAGGCAAATTGACAAGATCCCAAGTATTATCCTTTCAATGGAATCAATCTCCTCATCCATTGATTTTATCCAGACATCCTCTATAACAGCTTCATCATGACTTACAGGATCATAAGCTATAAATGAAAAATTTGAAATCTGATCTACCTCTTCATTCTGATCATATAATTCTCTTAAACTTCTATTTTTCTGTCCTTTAAATCTGTTTTTCAATGAAGCTAAAGTAGGATATGATTCATTGCTTACCTGTGAATCTGTTTGATGTCTACCATGTCCAGATGGCTCACCATGCTCATGAGTTCTTGGCATTCTAAATTGAGATGGTCTGAAATTTGGTGATAGCCTTGTTGGACTTCTTATTGTAGGCGTATGTGCATGTGGAACCATCTGTCCATATTCTTCACTCTGCTCAGCTCCATCATCATCTTCACAGGGTAACACAACTCCCTCTGAAATTGATTTGTCAATACTTCCATCCCAGGCTTCATCTTATTTAAACTGAACATCTCTTCTAATTACATATTTCTGGGTGATGGGATTGTAGAGTTTATATGCCCTAGATTCTTCACTGTATCCAACAAATATACATGTCTTGCTTATGTCATCCAACTTTCTCCTCATTTCTGTAGGTACATGTGCAAATGCAACACATCCAAAAATTCTGAAATGAAAAACATTGCAAAACTTACCATCCCAAGCTTCATGAGGTACATGATCCCTCACAGTCTTGGTCAAACTTCTATTCAAGATAAAAACAGAGAAAAGAACCACATCTCCCCAATATTCATTTGAAAGATGCTTCTCTTTCAACATGCTTCGATCCATATTCATGATGGTCTGATTCTTCTTTTCAGCCACTCCATTCTACTGTGGAGTATATCGAGCAGTAAACTGCCTTTTAATTCCATGAAGATCACAAAATTCAATGAATTCATTCAATTTATACTCACCTCCTTTGTCAGACCTGAGGATATTAATGGTTTGACCACTCTCATTCTCAACCATAGACTTAAATTTCTTAAAAACATCAAAGGCTTCAGACTTCTATTTCAACAAATACAACCAAGTCTTCCTACTGAAATCATCAATGAAAGTCATAAAATAAACACAACCAGTTAAAGAAGGTGTTTGGATAGGTCCACATAAATCTGTGTGGACAATTTCCAATGGAGATTTTTCTCTGTAGGAAACACCTGAAACAAATTTCTCTTTGTGATGCTTCCCAAGTATACAACTCTCACAAGAGCTTGTAGGTTACTGAATACAGGGAAACCCCTTTACCATCTGCTTCTTCTGTAATATATCTAATCCACCAAAATGTAAATGACCATATCTTAAATGCCATAACCAAGATTCATATAAACTTCCAACTTTATAAACATTCAAATAACCACTCAAATCATTTCTCATAATGAGTGGAAGCATCCTATTCTTGGTCATCTCTACTCTTGCAATCAACTATTTGCTAGGAAATTTATCATAGATTGTACATACCTTGTTTTTGAAGAACACTCTGTACTTTTTCTCCATCAGTTGTCCAACACTGATAAGATTACATTTTAAACCAGACACAAAGTAAACATCATCAATTTTTATTCTCTGATTGTTCTTAGTGTAAACTGGAACTACACCTTTACCATTAACTGTAACCTTACAGTCATTTCCCAATTTGACTTCAGACTGAATACTAGTATCAATGGAAGAAAATAAGTCCTTATTACTAGTCATGTGGTTGTTGCAACCACTATCCAAAAACCAATATCATTTGCACATTCCTGAGTGACGTTACAGTTCAAAAACACAGAATTTTGATGATCCCCAGACTCATTTGTGACATGTGCAGAGTGCTTTCCAGCATCTGCCTGTTTCTTCCAACATTTGTCAGCAAAATGCCCAAACTTCTTACAATAATAACATTGCACTTTAGTTTTATCATACCTCTAATTTTCTTTCTTCCAGGGTTTGTTGTTGATCCCTCTTAAATTAGGAGGATTTTGTTGGGGCTTCTGCTCAGAATCTGATTCATCTCTGTTGTCCCTTGACCCATAAAATTGACCTCCTCTTCAGGGTTTGGTGATTACTGTAACATCCCGCTCTGGCGCACTGAGAACACTTATTATTTGAGGACACTTGCTCGTAAGTGATCTGGACTTTTATGATGTTAGACCATTTATACTTGATTATGATGCGATTGACAGATGACATGATGTGTTACTATCTGATGTAGACAGGTTCTATTGACTCAGTTTTATTGAGTGTGCAGGGTTTTTGACCTTGAGGATGCAGAGGCATCAGTAGAACCCCCTTGGACTCCAGACTGAGTCAGGGAGTGTGCTTTTGGGTGATATGTTTACTATGATGTTTCATTCGATTTGATGATTTGTTGTTGACATTTCTGACATGATTATTGTGATGCAGGCTGACGATAGCTTGCCGACCAGACTCACATATGGAGTAAAGGGGCCACACATGATTTGTAGAGAGGTTGAGGGAGAGGGGTGGACAACAGCCCTGCCACCGCCTGC